>JASJET010000142.1:1235000-1835000 GCA_034092305.1 Diaprepes abbreviatus | reverse complement strand
TTGTGAAAGTGAAAGAAATCGAAAAGTGCATCTATCAACAGATGCTAAAGAAATTATAGAACGTGTTTCTAACCTTAATGGAGCGCGGTAATTTGAGCCTTAAGAAAGCTGTAGAGGAAATAGCTTTACTTACAAGGAAAACTTTTTCCACGGTGTGGAAAATTATGCAAAAACAGGCGTCTTCAAGAATGGCGGGGGAGGTATTTGAGAGAAATCAGTCGTTACAGAACACAAAAAAGACCAGTAATTTATTTAGATGAAACATGGATTGATATCAATGACAACCCAACCAGTGGATGGGATGATTCTAGCGGTAAGTGTGTGACACGTGCACCGTCAAACCGCAGTAAAAGAATAACAATTTTAAATGCTGGATCTGAAAACGGGTTTGTGCCGAATACTTTGTCTCTTTCATCCAAAAACATTAGTGATTCTTCTGTTGACTATCATAACGATACAATAGCGGAGCTATTTGAAGATTGATTTAGAACTAAATTAGTGCCTAATATTCCGCCAAATAGTGTTATTGTTATGGACAATGCAAGTTACCATAGTAGACAATTAAATAAAGCACCTTATTCAAACGACCCAAAAGCCAAAATTCAAGACTATATGTACTATATGAAAACTATACGAAAAAAGATTTATTGAAAGTGCTTAAAAGTTTGTCTATTAAAAAACAATATTATTGCGACGAACTTGTGGAAAGTATGAGTCACACAGTATTGCGGTTACCACCTTTCCACTGTATATTCAACCCCGTTGAGCAAATATGGCACCAACTAAAAGCAGGGATTCGTCGTAATAATATCTCACCTACACTTAATTCTAATATATTAGCTTTAATAGATATTGAAGCGAAAAACACTTCTCAAATTTACTGGGAAAATTGTGTAAAACATGTAAAGGGAATAGAAAAAAACCTATGTCTATCCTAAAAATGGAACAGAAAAATTAGTTATTAATCTAGATGACAGTAGCGACAGTGAAATGTTAACTAAGTATTCATACATATGCAAAAATTATAATGTATTATATTATTATCGTGTTTTATTTAATTTAATATAAAAATCAACTCTTGCCTGTTAACTTATTTTCTCCGAACAAAACAAAATTAAAATTAGAATTAAAAATAAACATTACTCCGGACCTGAACGAATTTCGGTATAACATTACAGCTGTGGTTGAAAGGTTTTATTGCAGTTTCACTGTTATAAGTAATTGGACTTTTTAATCGGTTTCTAATAATTCTGAATACACTATACAAGACAGATAAAGCTTGATATTCTGGAAGTACCCAAATCACAAAAGCTTCAATCCTGGCAGTAGAGTAGATATGAATATTGGAATATTAATTTGTGGATTGTGATTAAATTCAAACGTGAGGCATAAAAAAGCAAGATGGGTAACTCAAGCTCCTAGCAAAATGGCCAGAAGGAGGTAAACAAATCAAGAGCAGAGAGAGAGAAGACCAAAAGATGAAAAAGAGAATAAAAAAAGGCCAATGATGTTGTGCAGATCTTTACGATGAAAGAATACAAATAAATATATTCTCAATAGTAACCAAACTCAAATTTGCTTAAAAGTAATTAGGCCGAAACTTGGTTTAAGACCCGAAATTTTCATAACTTCATAACTAAAAAGCACAGCTCTGCAAATAAGTGTCGTACCTTATCATTTTTTTTTCTCTCGTGTATTAAAATGGTGGAAAAATTGTAGGGGTCCGTATTTCATCGACATGACATTTGACAAATCTTCAAAAACAGAGATAAAAATACTGCATATTTTAAAATTATTTTGATGATTATTCTAGTCATTAATTGTATTGAAGAATATGTAAAATTCACATGATTTAAAAGGGTCTTATTATGGTAAAATTTTTCTATATAGAATATTCGGAGTGTGTTCTAATCATAAAAATTGTTACTCTGTTTTTTTTTCTCGATACTATAAGTCAGGTGTTTTAGAACGGTAACAATCAAAATTGCAACAAAATGATTTATACAGAAAGGTAATAAAAGTATCTAGAAGCAGAAGGTCCAGGAGTTCTAGAGAGCTTTCTCAAGGAGCTGATTTGAAGATAACTATAGAATATTTATTATATATTCAAAATTAAGGAAAGAAATAAGAAAGTAACGGCATACTTTCTTGTATAGAAAATATATCAATACCAGCATGTTATATTTATTATAAAAGTGAAAAATTCCTATACCATATAAATATTATTTGATATAAAATTAAGTTCTAAAAGTATCATAAAATCTTCGATTAATTTAACAAAATTTCGTTACCAGAAAAATAAATATAATATCCTAAGACCAGAAACTGCCGTTATTCATCTAGGAGATCCAACAAGAAAACCAAGTTGTTTGAGAAATGTCGGCATATTTACAATGTTTTATCTAAAAATACGGCTAATATAGATTTTTCTTTTAGGGATATGAATTACATCAGACAGCACATGATATATTACATGAAATTTGTCATCGCTGGATTATCTGCACTCTTTCGTAGATCGATGTTTTTATTTTTTTATATCAAAATGTTTTTCGCATATATATATATATATATATATATATATATATATATATATATATATATATATATATATATATATATATATATTATATATTATATATATATATATATATATATATATATATATTCTCGATTCTTGAACCATAGATTATATCATTTTTCCTTTATTTTGTCTTTTCTTGGGTTTAGTAGGTTCTATATTTAATAAAAAACACAAAACAATTGACGTTTCGCCCTTTATTGAAGGCATTTTCAAAATTTTTACCTACTTGACATTTTGTTATTCTATTACTAGGATTGATAATGAGAAAACATTTATATATAGTACAAATTAACATGTTACCAACAAATAAAATTTTTCAAACATTATCATTTTCAAAACATATCAATTTTTCCAAGTACGAACCTTAATATTTTGTTTATTAATAGTGCTAACTTTTGTGTAGGTGTGTTAGGTACTAAGGATATATGGAGCGCAAATTTATATTATTTTTGATATCTTACACTGCACCAAAAAAAAAAAATAAAAAAAGCAAAAAACACTATAAATTTATAGTTAAGAGGATATTCAATTTGGTGTTTATTAACAGGATCGGTTAGTTGAGATTTTAGTTTATATTAGGCTGGTGCAAATGTGGCTTAAATTTCCTATATCCATTCTGTCATTAACAGTGTTTTCATCTTTTTTAATTTCTATCATTTCCTTTATCTGTAATTTTTGGTAGTTTATATCTTTGTTGGTAATTGTGGTTTTAATGTAATCAAAGGTATCTTTTTCATCCTGTGTATGTTTGTTTAGCACTGTTGATGCGTTTCAGATGATGATATCGTATTTTTTAAAACGGGTTTTATTTTTTCTAAGAGTTCACTAGTGTAAGGTGACGCTATATATTTTTAATGTTTATGTTCTATATTTTTTGTTGTTAGGTTATTGTTCGTTTATTAAATATTTCGGTGATGATTTTTTCACTAACATTATTATTTATTGGTGTTATTTTCACATTTTGTATTATTCTTGGTAGGAATTTTGGAGACTTTAGAGATATAGCGCGATCAGACAGACTGATTATAACATGATTTTTTTGAGTTTGTGAGTGATTTGAAAAACAGTTTAGATATCTACCTGGCTAGGTTGGTTTGGTATACTATTCAAACAAAATTTAGTTTTTTCTCAGTTAGTAGCGGAATATCTGGAGGAGGAAGTTTAAGAAAAATTAAATGTTAATATAATATTTTTCAAACGGTTTGTCGATGATTGTATTGTTGCCGTGCTATATAAAATTAATTAAATTCTCTGACTGAAAGGATAATACATATAAACAGCTATTTAAATACGGCGGAGAGATTTCTTTATTTCTTTCTCAAATTTTGATTTTATAAAAAAATTTCGCACTTCTCCGATGATTCATAGATATCGTTCGACTGGCGATATTTTTCAGTCTGACATCAAAGTCGACAAGTGGCAAGTTTTTAATATCCTACCGATATACCTTGAAATTTATATTTCATATAGCATTTGTTTCCTGTGAATATTGCTTTCGGTTCGATATAGCTTCACTGACGAGACCACAAGGTGGTCGAAACGCGTATGAAAAGTTGTATTTGCAGGAAATAAACTGTTTGGATATGTTCTTTCGTTTTGTCTGCCTGAAAGGATAATACATATAAACAACAATTTAAATACGGCAGATAGATTTTTTTATTTCTTACTGAAATTTAAATTTTATAAAAATTATTGTTGTGCTAGTCTTTTGGCTCCTATTTTCTTTTATTACCTTATAATCTTGGTTGCCATTATGTTTTTTATATAAAGCAGGAATTAATTTATTGAATGTATAAAAATAGCTTCCAATGGTAAATTAAATATTTCATTTCGGGTCTATTAATAAGGTTATATAGTCTTGATTTTACTAAATAGGTACAAAATGTGATTCCATGCGACTAAAAATCAATAATATATTAAAACGAGGGAAATTTTCATTCCTGTGAAATACCAGCTCACGTAAACACGAAATGTAATTTCATAACAATATATTGCCGATGGTGAGACCGGGATAAAGAGGGGTGAGCGGAGCATGGTGTATTTTCACAATTTAATTTATTGAAAATTTATATGAAAATAATACAGGTTTGTTTTTTGCAGGTTTACTGACAGCATGATTTTTATTGTTTTAAGGTATGTATAAAATATTTAAATAAAAATAGTAGCCATAGACAGCATAGAATGGACGGAATTAATTCCCTCCACTATGATGATTAATTTTTAAAGATTCTGGATATTTTGCATGTATTGAACATGCTATATATATATATATATATATATATATATATATGTATATATATATATATATATATATATATATATATATATATATATATATATAATAAAATAGAATAAAATATTGGCGAAGTGGACGTGAAAATTTGTCAATCTACATGATTCTCGTATTAAAAAGTGCGGAGCACTCCAAAATATGGAAAAACTCCGGGTCCGACAGATGGCGACAGCGCTGTTTCGTCCTAATATGGGACTCGTCAGGCCACCGCAGTCGGTACAAACCATCATCTCGCCTTTGCATCGTATAAGCCACATTTATAATCAAAACACAGCAAATAAGACGACAATGGCGACATCTTGATGGTTCACTTGATAATACAAGAACCACACAGATTAACAAAGTTTGTAAAAGAACCGTCATATGGTCGCGCGACGGTGAATTAAAACAGAAATATGTAAAATCGAGTACACGAAACGCGCTGCCCAAAGGATAGGGGTCGCATTTTTCGGTACTGGCAAGCAAGCCTACCGCCTATTTTAGCAGCCAAAGCCACGTGCCGCACCACCATATGACGGTTCTTTTACAAACTTTGTTAATCTGTGTGGTTCTTGTATTATCAAGTGAACCATCGAGATGTCGCCTTTGTCGTCTTATTTGCTGTGTTTTGATTATAAATTCAGCTTTATACGATGCAAAGGCGAGATGATGGTTTGTACCGACTGCGGTGGCCTGACGAGTCCCATATTAGGACGAAACAGCGCTGTCGCCATCTGTCGGACCCGGAGTTTTTCCATATTTTGGAGTGCTCCGCACTTTTTAACACGAGAATCATGTAGATTGACAAATTTTCACGTCCGCTTCGCCAATATTTTATTCTATTTTATTATATATATATATATATATATATATATATATATATATATATATATATATATATATATATATATATATAAAATTTTGTCTTATCTGTCATACCATTTAGCATATTCTATTCTATAGCATATGTTGTTGTTGAATTAAATAAATAAAAAAAGTCTTTAATATTTTTGTTGCAATACATAATATGCGGTTGATAACAATTTTTGTTGTTTTACTTTTATTGCCCAGGTTTTCCTGGATTTTTTTCGTTAAATATTTGCCAACTTAAATTTTGTTCATTAAAATGTAAAATATTAATTTTTAACTGAAAGGAACAAAAGCAGTTTTTTGCTGTACTTTTTCCAGTGGTTACCGAAAAGTTATTAAATTAATATTTTGGTTTAAAATATTAGATATATCGCCTATTTGAAGATGATATGTTTACAACTTTTTCCACATTAATATCAAGATAACTTGAAAAACTTAATTTTAATCGAAATGAAAACAAAAAATGTGTATGTAAAATAACAATTTTGAAATTAAACTTGAAATCAAACCAAAAATTTTTAGTTCATTTGTGTCTGAGTCATATCGTTCTGACTATCGTTAGCAACGAAAAATGCCAGTCCATGTAGAAAACTCCCTTAAAAAAAAAGGTAAAAATCCCCTGCATTAACTCCGCGTTAAACACATTAGTGGCGCCCACATATCCTAGGCTTTCTAACGAAAAGATATGAGAGATTATCCCGCATAATCGTATTCTCTTGTAATAGAATGACTGCCAAACCTCGAGAACTAGGATTTGCTGTAAATGTGGTGATGAACAGGCTTTTACGCACGTCATTTGATGATTATTAATGACGTCATGAGTTAACAACAACGCACCAGTTGCGAAGGGAGTCGTGAATTAAAGGAAAATTAATTTATTTCTCCATAGACAGTAACTTATTTGGTTATTGTCTTCTGAGAGGTCGGAGGTGACATTTCCGACAGTACAAGTTAGACTTTCGGTTAAATAAATCAAAGATATATGGTAAAATTTAATAATGTATTTTGCGCATTGTCTGGCAATCATAAATTCTCAGCTATTCTAATTTTTTGTTGAAGTGTATAAAATTCAAAGACAATAAAGCGTCCAGAATAAATACGGGAATGATATTTAGCGGTAGTTACGCGAAATCAGTATTGAAATTCTTTCTAGGCCTAATTTTTAAGTTATACTGGGTATTTTCAAAACTGAGATATTTATTTTAACAAGTTGTAAAACCGCAGAAAAAAAATTCTTCAAATAAAAGTTACAAAATGCCGGATATATTAATAATTAAAAAAAATAAATACGACCCTGGCCACCTGATATTTTAATTTATTGACAGTAAAATAAATTTAAAAATACAAAACAGGAATTCACGTAAACACATTATTATTCAAAACCACTGCGTTTTTTTGGCATATCAAAAATAATGTTTGCATTTTAGTGTGGTTGCTGCTGATAATTTGAGATGTGTACATCTTAAAAAAAATGAGTGATCCCATCATAAACTGAAAATGACTGCAACGTGTAGAGCACCATGTTGGGTGCATTCACTTATGGTAACACTGAATTTCATTGTCGTCAATATAAAATTAATACACCCGAGAAATAATTGCGTGTATTTAAATGGCAACTGTAGAATCGATTCGCATAACTTTCCGAATTTTTATGGAAATAAATAATTAAAATAAAGAGAATACTAGAAAGAGACAAAATAATAATGCCATGTTATAACATGATCCAAACTGTTCAAATTTCTGGCAATTGAATACAATCTTATCAAGATATTTCCAATACTTATTTTCAGGTTTTTATTGGACCATACTTTTGGTCACCTAAAATGACAAGAATATTATTTATTGTTCTGTCTAAATCATGGGCTGGAATTATTAGGAGACGTTCCGTTAAAAGTAAGATAGATCATGTGGTTTCTACGTGATGGAGCTCTGCCCCATTTTAGATGAAAATTTAAATAAGGAGATTTCCTAATAGATGTATAGTTTCAAGACCTTTGACCCGCATGCTCCCCGATTCTAACTCCTCGGGATTTTTTTACCTTAGTGACATTTAAAACACTTCATTTATTGCACTGGAGAAAGGAATAATATGAAAGAAATAAGATATTGCGTAGAAAATGCCAGTGAACAACGAGATTTCAATGAAATAAAACAAGCAATGACAATTTTGAATAATTTTTATTGATTATCTAGATTGAAATGGGATGAATTTATTGATAATACAAATATAAAAATAAGTTATATATATATATATATATATATATATATATATATATATATATATATATATATATATATATATATATATGTTACAGTTAAAACCCATTTTTAGATAGAACGCGTTTTCCCTAGTTAGAACTAGTTTTTACTAAATGCCTTTGGTAAAACTAGAAATACCTAGTCAAAACTAGATTTAACCATCGATATATTTGATTTTCAGATAAAACTAGTTGTCACTCCGAGCTTTAGTTAAAACTAGCATTAGAGAAACTAATTTGGGATTAAAAACAAGATATACTTTTAAAGATATTTATTAAAAAGGTCTAGGACACAGAGTCATGTTCCTAGTAAAAATAATAATCTTACACTAAAGGAACATTTTAGGGAATATCGACATAAAGTAGTTGCCAAGGTGACAATATTAATTAAAAGTAAATAAAATAATAAAACAAGTCAACAGAACACAACCATAAAATTTAAAAAATGAACATTGTTAAGGAACATTTGTTAACATACAATAAAAATAATCAAACAACCTTACAATTAAAAAAGGATGAGGATCTACTTGTTATTGCAAGACAAACCATCGTGGCATTTTGAGTTACAAAGATAACCATTTTTCTTGCAGAGACATTTTTTTGACATACATCCTTTTTTGCATACGCAGCGCATAAATCCTTGACCTGTTCCTATGGCTGCTTCCTTAAAAACAGTTCTCAAAGGTAGATTTGTATTTGGAACATCTTCTTCATCAAAAATTTTTCTTTCCACTTGTCGAATTCTGATCTGAAAAGCACATTTAAATAGTTAGTTTTTACCTAATAGCGATATACTTATAGGATAAAACAATTAAGCGATACATAGGAACATACCTGCAATATAATTTGTCGAGCATTCCATATTTCGTTCCAATCGTGTGAAAACGCTGATCATCCTTTTGAAGAATTGCTCCGACTATATTACGTAGATTTGCTCTTGCTCTGTCGACATCAGGGATTTGTATAATTACATTATCACCGATTTCTACTGGAACGTGTATTGCATCTGAAGCCAATGTCATTCTCTTGGCCTGTTTTTTTAAGTTTGCTGTTTCTCTGGGTGCCATTATTTGTCGATTTACACTTGTTACGACCTCGAGATCTTTGTCATCTGGTGGTATTATAAGCTCTACAGTCGTAGATGCTTCAGCTTCAATGTCATATTCACTGGCTTTTGCTGCGATTGGCACTTTCCACTTTTTTTTTTTTGGATGAACTTTCTGCATCTTTTTGTTTGGCTCCGGTTATAATTTGATGCTGTCCCCTGCAACTAGCTATAGGTTCAGTTTCTGTATTATCTGTACTATCCGTCATATTTATTTAACGCATTTTCGAGATCATCTTCATCTCGTATATCCTCAATAACATCTCGAGGCAAAGTCGAAGTCATAAGCCCTACTCGCGGTTCTATACCAAACATGGCTTTGTATGGTGACTGTTTAATACCGGAATGAAGTGCCCGATTTTTCATAAACTGTATAAACCGAATACCATTTGACCAATTTGTAGTATCATTATCTTGCATCCATGAAGTCAACATTTTCTCTATGTCTTGGTTAGCCCTTTCAACAGATCCTTGGCTTTCCATGGACCAGTTTATACTCGGGCCAAAATGAAACGAGCTCATTTATGACAGAATTTATAAATTCTCTGCCGCTATCGGAGTGTAAGATGCAAGGAGCACCAAATGTCAAAAATCAGCCAACTGATACGCCACCTCCATGGCTCTCTTAGTTTTCAACAAAACAAATTTTGCCAAATGGTCCTGATACACCATTATAAACCTAAATCCCCGATCTTCTTGAGTTTGCATGTCGATAAGATCAACTTGGCAACGACTGTTCATTTCAGAATGTAGTATGGGTTTTGAAACAAGTCATTTTTTCTTCCTACTCTTTTAACGCTGACAAGTTTCGCACATAGAGAGAAAAATATTTATCATTTCTAAAGTTATGTTCGCATATTTTCGTGAAGTTTTATTTTTAAGTCTATCCCGATCACCATGACCAACGGCCACATGAGCTGCTTCAATTATATCAAAAATTTCATCTACATACAAGTAGTATGTCATGGGCCCCTGTCTAGTCGCTAATTTTCGTATTCCACAAATATTAATTACCTTAAATCGCTTCAGTCTCCTGTACTGTTTCTGAGATTTCTGAACAGCTATTTGTGCTTCTTCAATTTCGTCCACTAAATTGTCATAGGTTTCTTTTGTCATAATATAAA
Source organism: Diaprepes abbreviatus (assembly GCA_034092305.1). NCBI lineage: Eukaryota > Metazoa > Arthropoda > Insecta > Coleoptera > Curculionidae > Diaprepes > Diaprepes abbreviatus. The sequence goes on along the minus strand of JASJET010000142.1, from coordinate 1,824,790 downwards.
AATGGTCCTCTTTTTTTTCGTTATCGCGAATCGCTAATAATCGGTTTAAAAACTCCTCTTTCCATTGCGTTCCATCATTTAAGTTAGTCATGACAATTGCGCTCGAATCAATCTATACGTGCTGACCAGAATAAAAACAAAGCGGGAATGAACGGGGCGAACGCACAGCGCGTGGACGGCGCTCGGAAAGGAATTCCCCCGCACTTGTCGAATCAGGTGACGTCTCGCGACCAATCAGAATAAGGTACGATGAACTTTAACTGACTCGCTTCGGAAAAACGCGTTTTGTCTAGTTTTACCTGATATTCAATTTTGAGCATTAGTTAATTTTAGTTTTTACAAAGGCATTTAGTAAAAACTAGTTCTGACTAGGGAAAACGCGTTCTATCTAAAAACTGGTTTTAACTGTAACATATATATATATATATATATATATATATATATATATATATATATATATATATTCAAATGTGTTTAAAGTAAGATCAGTGAAAGGTATAATGGATTATGTGCACTAGGTGATTGTTTGTAAGCAGACTTAGGCTTACGTTCATACATTGCGGCACGTAGGTTATAATTGATGAAACGCTATTTGTTTATAGAGTTAAAAAGCAACAAAAAATTACAGTTTCGCGTTGCGATTAATGTAGTTCTCAACTTGAATTATTAATTGTTGGATGCAGAATTTGAAAATATTTATTTAATCCAACATTTTCATGTTGATCAGAGGCAAAAATTGCCTTTTTAGAAATATGTAAGATTTTTAACTCAAAAACTGTGAATGCGAAAAAGTCACAAGAGACACTTTTTGGTTAGAATCGACCGAGGAACATAATTTTTACTTAACAAGGAAAAAGAATTTTTTTAATTATTAACAATTTCGGGCTCCCGAACTATTAAAAATCCAAACTCTAATCGAAAGTACAATTTTTTGAAGTAGATTTTCACTTCACTATTCGCAATAATTAATAGAATAATAGTCTGAAAGATTGTTAAATCCCGTTTTCCTGCAGTTAAGACTCCATTGCACGATCAAATTAATGAACAAGGCACGCTTCTGATCGGATTTAAAAGTCTCGAGTATTTCCACAAGTTGTCAACTACCTACTGTTTTAAGTAGATTTACTTGTAACTGTCAAATGGGAATACAGTGTCTACTGGCTCTAAGTGGATTAGTTCGTGATTTTTAGGTCAAACAAGCAATGTCGATGTTTTTTGATGAGATTGCTTTTAGGAATGGGGTTAGAAACGAATTAAATAAAGAATGTTTATCTAGAGTTTACCGTCTTTTCTATTAAATAATAACACTTAAAAATATTAACTTTCATGTTTAATATTTTTACATCCGAATTAAAAATAATTCAACACATTTTTTAGTGATGATTGAATCAGAATGCTTTTGTTTTTATTATTTATACCGGATGTTTGAAAATATAACATATCGTATGATTAAGATATGAATTATCCATCCTCTGTGTTAATGACAAAGATAATGTCAAAAATAACCTTAAATAAAAAATTATTTATTTATTTATTTTACTATACTGTTGCAATCGAGGTGTACCCGTATTTCGAATTGCAAACCTTGTCAGCGTCTTGTTATCCATCAAAACCTGACTTTTACCACTAAAAGTATAGGTGTTTTGTGTTCGGCAACAGGCAGTGCAGTGAATTCTTCAGTGGATCCGTTGACGCCTTCCCCAGACACTCGTCGTCATACCAACTATATGTTCGTTTTACAATACCTGCCTTACCAGTTAATCTCCAGTTACAAGGCAGGGATAACACATAAATCGCACAATAAATTGTTAAACAGAATTTATGCTAATAATAAGGAAAATATGAAATACAATCTTCTCCAATCGAATTACAACAGAATGCAAACAAAATGCTAGAAACATATCAAATATAAAATTTATGGCACACAATTTTTTAACTCTTTGTATTGAACAGCTAAAAATTAGATTTGTCGCATTTATAGGAGAATATTTTAAAACATTGGTGCGTGAGGCTGGTAATTAAAAATTTTTAAATAATATTTTAACGTGAACTTGAACCTGGAACATTAAAATTTAGTTCACTTATAAATATTTTAAAAATTAAAACGTGGTACTCACCTCAATCTCCGAATGACAGATGTTTAAACCTGCTAAGTAATTGAAACAGTGAGAAACCTTGACGAGGTTAAAAAATGTCATTCTTATAACTAAGATATTTCAAGAATTTTCTCTGTATCATTTCAAGATTGTTAATATGAATACTGAACTCGGGTACCCAAATAACCGCGGCATATCCCAATTTCGATCTTACATGAGAGTTATATAATATTGTAATATTGTGTTATCAAAATCCCTAGCAGAGCACAGAATAAAAACTCTTTGAAGTATCCTCTATGATCCCAATAACATGAGGCATAAAAGAATGTTTTGAGACCACTGCCAAGTTGCAAAAAGTATCTGAATGGTTTCATTATTAAGACTAGTCATATATAATAGCTTGCTAGTATATGATAACACATTGAACTTCTTAATGTTAGGCTGTAAATTATTAACTTAACACCAGGTATTAATTAGTTCTAGATTTCTTTGAAGATTTAAATAATGATCTACAGTATTGATTTATTTAAAAATTTTAAAATCATCCGCATACAAAAAATAATCAACATCAAGCTAAACACCAATATAATTTATGAAGATGTTGAAAATTAATGCACCGATCTTTGGGGAATGACAGAAGCAGCACCATACGGACTCGAGCTGCACTCATGAAAAGTAACACATTGATGACGATCGGGGAGACAGTGACCAACAGTAAGTTAGCTACTATAGGACGACCCTTGAAGAAGCCATGTTGCTGTTGCTCTACCTGTCTTCGAAGAATGGAAAATATAACGTCAAGTAGCAGGAACTCAAAGACCTTATGGAAGATTACAAATTACATAGGTCAGCATATTGTGCTATGGAATATAGCATGAACCCCAGACTGCAGAATTTCTCCATGACGTCAGGATTTCGAGATATTGTAGCCCGAAAGTGTGAAAATGATCATTCTTGGGTATTTCAGCGACTAATGATGCGAAAAGGCAAATTGGCTAACCAAAATTAATGGTACAATCGTAAAGTATGACTCTCCTCCTTCGATTTTTATTTTGTAATGTACAAATGTGATTTTTCATCGAGATATTATAAATTGAAGTTTGTGCTAAATGAAAAATTAAAGATCCCCCTTCAGTTGATATACTTTTACAAAAAATCTAGGCGGATCATTGATCTCAATCCTATTACGACACAGAACTGCCCTGTCACGTTAAAACTTTGAAATATTCTTCCGTAAAAATGAAAAAACGACCATTCTAGAGTTACACTACAGGAAAAAAATTTGATCTTAGAACGCGAAGTAATTTTATGTGTTGAATATATGACTCTCCTCGGAATTATATCATATTTTCTAGAGATTTTACCCTAAAAGGGCTATAATAACTATTTTGAGACATTTTCAAAGTTTGAGGAGATCTTTAAAGAATATCTCAATAAAAATGGTATCCTTGCATTCTAAAATGGAAATTGAAAGAGAAGAGTTGTATTTTACAACTGCATGATTGATTTTGGATGGCAAATTCACCTATCACCACCACTGATCTCTGAAAATGACCTTAAATGATCACTTTGGCACTTTTAAGTTAGAATATCTCCAAATTCTAACACTCTGGAGCAATTCTGTGGCCGGATTTGGATTTAGAGGACCAAATTGTTTCGGAAATGAATGTTGGAGTCCACGCTATAAAATGTTGTTGACCTGTGTAAGCGACAATGGCCTGTTCAGTGTTGTTCGAGAATATACTTCTGGAGACAGTCTCGTAATGGAGTTCTATCACTCTCGCTCCCATAATTTCGAAGCGCGCGCCATCCAGTACTGGTTCGGAGCAGGAAGATAACACTCCCCATATTCACCCCCTCTCCCTCGTTGCTGTGTAAAGTCGCACGAGGACCACTGCATATTGCGTCCATTAGTTTATGCTCGAAAAATATTTCCGACCTATCACCCTTCTTGCGCACGTAGCAAACTTCTGAGTTTTTCCATATCTGTAGTACACTCTTCTAGTTTACACAATTAAATAATATTTGAACTGATTTTGCGAAAATATATTTGCAATCATGACCTAAAAATGCAGGAATAAAATCAAGATCAGTTGTAGACTTAGATTAATTTTTTTAAGCATTACAAATTGAAGCCCAGAAAAAAAGGTACATGTATAATTTGAGAGCAGGAAAATTTGTCATGGAATAATATAATGAGAACGTAAAGCTGGAATAAATTTATTATTTGAAAAATGATGGACTTTTTAAAAAATCGTTTGAACATGTAGACTATATTTTTGAAACGAATTTTTTCAGTGTGACTCGAAAGAAGCTGTGATATAATAAATTTTGATTTATTAAATAGTGACCCCCAATTTTTTGTGCAGTTTTAGGTTTCTTGAAAAAATCTCACCATTTTTTCTGTTACATGTCATATACCTAAACGTAGCTCTTTCCGATTTATCGGCAGTTAAAACTCGAAATAAAATATAATAATTGTTTACCAACATAACTGATTCAATGACCTGTCACATTATGTCAACCTGTCATTTTGAGTTCACTTTAACTGAAAATGAAACTCACTGAGGCATAGAGAATAGAAGTTCGTAAGATGGTAAAATATGGCGATAGGGTATAAGAATCCAAGAAGAAGTTAGTTATTTCTGCCAATTTTACAATCGACAGTGAGTAAAATTGAGCGGAAAATTAATTGACTCTTTCGACGCTGTTTTCTGAAGAAGAGAATCGAGATCTACTCCTTTAAAATATCTAGTTGGGGATTGGAAGAAGGGGACTTGTTCAATGGCCGCCGAGGTCTCCAGACTTAAGCCCTCTTGATTTCTTTTGTAGAATTACTTTAAGGGTAAATTGTTTCAAACCAGCCAATTGACACAGAAGACTTAAAGAAGTAATGATAATTGTTGGAAATTAACTTATATATCGCTTAAATTACTGTTAATTAACTAATAAGACATATCCTCATTTAATTAAATGATAAATTAATTATTGTTACTACTTCGTTTCGAGCGTTAACTGTCGATAAATTGAAAACAATTACATTTAGGTATAGGACATGTAATAGAAAAAATGTTCAGAATTTTGTAGGAAGTCTAAAAGTGTACAAAAAATTGAGAGTCACTATTTAACAAATCAAAATTGATTATTGCATAGTTTCCTTCCAGCCTTTCTGTATGATTTAATATATTGGAAAAAATTCGATTTTTTAGTCGACATGTCCGAAATTTTTCAAATAACCTAGCATTTTTTAAATAATGAAATTATTCCAGACTTTAAATATTCATTGTAGAATGAAGTTAAAATAAGAGAGACTGCTGGAAAAAACATCGCAGAGAATTTTTGGTAGACCTGCATTTGTTTTCTTTCAGGCAAATGCTTGCATTGATAGGGCAAATTTACTTTTACAGATTAATTACAATTCTCTGTGTTCCATTTCCTTTTGCTATGATAATGTCTTAATATTGTACATGTGTTCAATTAGGAGCAAAATTATTTTTTATTATTAATAAATTGAAATTGTTGTCCAGTGATGTATTTTATTTGACAATTACTAACAACAACTCGATGAGAATTGATTGACAATTAACACTGTAAATATTTGTCTGATATTAAAATTATATGCCACGCTTTTCAAAGCTTTTCAGGAACGTTTCCTTATAGAAACGAAATAAGTTAATCTTTAATCAGCTTGTAAATTATTAAGTACTCCAAAAATAACTTCTATTTATTCGGTTTAGTGTGGGTTGTGAGATGTCATTTTTGCCCAGTATGAAAATTCTAGTTCGTTTTGTAACATCTCTATTTATTTATTAATTATTTCCTAAGTTTAAGCGCTAATAATACATGTTTCATTATTAAACTTGTTAAATATATATAACATTATAATTATATTTTGGATGTGTAGTAACTACGACAGGGCCGGACACGGAACCATGCGAAATGGTTTCAAAAATATAAACAACATTTTCTTAGCTTACTTTTTAATGCATTGGAGATAAGTGCATTGATTTGCGATATGTTATTGGTGCAAAAATACGTACTTTACTGACGGTGATTGAAAGAAGCGATCTGGCTCATTCTTTCCTTAAAACATTGGCTCAGACAAATCACTGTAACATTGCCGAAATATCGATAGAAAGGAAAATAATTAATAATGCTACAAAAGCCCTGATAGTCTAGAAGAACTTTCAAAGATTAGCCTGTGTATGCGTAACTAGAGAAATAGAAACGAACCCAATGATCACTATAGAAATAATTTCAAACTTCATTCCTACACATAAATTAGTGAAGAGTGTGCAACATATAGAATGATGAAGGATAGAGTCATAAAACAGAGGCTTTATTTCTGATTCAGAAACCAATAAACCTGAGACATGCTTCAAGTTAAAATCAAGAATAAGTTCAATTTCGCGAAAGACACACAAGAATACAAGAATAAGTGAATGGGACAGATATACTTTTAATAAACTTCAGTAAATAGTCTATAGAGGATTCTAAAAGAACAGAGACGAGTGTATGGGTCAAAAACCAGACATTTCGTTGCCTTGAGCGAATTACTAGGTAATTTCCAAGCAGGAATTTTCCTTGTGCCTGTCCTGTTTTGATATTTGTGAACACCCACCATCGGGAACTATAATTATAATATACCTTTATGTTACTGTCAACCCAAACAATTTTGTAATTAGAACTTTAACTTCTATGAATTTATTATCTAATAATTTAAAATTGAATTAGGTTTTGCTCAACCGATTCGCCCCATTCAAGTTAACCCTGAACATGCCCATTTCCAAAATTATATTTAAGTGTCTGGTCATGATGAAGGTTCTATTAAGTTATCGAAATGAGCGTACGAAAATAACTGGAATCGGTTAAAGTTATCTTGCCGAATGAATAAAGTTGTAATTGCCTTTGCCACAACAAATTTTCATTCAGGTCAGTTCTTATAATTTAACTTTTCATTCCGTGTGCGAGCCGTGATAAAGGAATTCATAAAATAGACCTTTGATATGGTAAACAGTCAAATATTTGTAATAGTTTGTTCAGTGTTGTTTTTAGGGGAGAAGCGTGTGAAATGTTAAATATTTTTTTCCACTTCTATAGTTAACAATAAATTATTTTTTCAGAAAAACCAAACTCACCTAAAACAATGCAGTAATAAATGAAAAATAAGTTATAAATTTTTTTATTTTGTAAACAATTTATTATGTTGTGGCATTTTCATATTCCTACTAGTCAGAAGAAATATTTATCTTCCCCTTATTGTAAGTATGAATCGATGCGAATCGCGAAAGTGTGAATGCTACCTTATTGTGGATGCACACTTAAGTATTTCACAGGTTACAACGATTTGGATTTTTTAATTTGTGGCTACGAGCTCGTAGACGCCATACAGTGAGCTTTGAAAATGGTGAATGAGATTTCACCGCAACGTCAGCTGTCTAACAGTTCTGAGAGGGACTCAGCACATACACGGGATGCCCGAAAACCTTCGATTACATATATATATATATATATATATATATATATATATATATATATATATATATATATATATATATATATATAATAAGAGAAGTTATCATTTTTAAATTAAAAATAGAAAACTTCGGCTTTGTGAAAACAGATTATCAGTATACATTATTCTTATATTAAAAAGTATGGAGATCCCCAAGAAAATGGAGAAGATCCGGGTCTAGAAAATGACGATAGCGCGGTTTCGTCCTCATTGGGACTCATCAAGCCGTTCCATCTGTTACTTCGCAGTCACATCCTACCTACTATTTTCAAGTCGCGAGAACAGTAGGTAAGATACGACGTCGACATTTTGACAGATCACTCAGTAACAACAAATAATGTTGTATAAAACTGCCATATGGTGGCGTGAAAGTAAAATAAAAATAGAAATGTACGGTTAACTTGGATGCTAATGCCGAATAAGGCGACCTCTATCCTTTAATACAGCATGCTTCATGTATCGATGTTGATAGATTTCTATTTTTATTTTACCGGGGTGCTCTATATGGCGGTTTTATTCAATATTCTTTGTGTGTATTGCTCTTGTGTTCTTGAGTGATCTCTCAAAATATCGCTGTGGCTGTTTACTGTTTTCTCGGCTTGATAATAGTAGATGGGGGTCTCTGAGAAGTTGTGGATTGTATCTTCTAGAATGGCCTGATGAGTCTCAAGGAGGACAACACTGAAACACCGTAAAGTACAGGACCTCCTCAAACCAACCGCAAAATAAGGGACAGAAGAGGCAAACATATAAAAGCTGTCAAACAAAATAAACTTATTTCTTCTGCGCTGGCCCAACATCTGTTAAAAACAAGACATAAAATTTACTTTTCAGAGATAAAAATGCTATCCAGATGTGAAAACCTGTCCATAAGAGAAATAAAGGAAGCCATTGTAATTACAAGGCGGCCCACAGTTGGAAAAAATGGACAAAAGTCTGCATCAAACACAAATTTTAAAGAATTTGGATAATTTTTTACATTGGTCAGGTATTCTGATGACACATCTGCGACAATACCCCAATCCATGATCCTTCAATCTATGGACCCGCGACTGCGTCTCAAAATTTGAGAAAAACAAGTAGAATTTTTGTACCTATTTCTAATATTCAAAAAAGTGAGTTTTAGTTACTTTTCAAAAATGGCTTGGTCGAAAATATTTGGTATGGAAATGTAGCTATCTTTGGGATATTTTTACTTTTCGCAAATAATACAAATAAAATAAATATTTCAAGTATTATTTTATTCAAGTATAAAATTTTTTTAACGTTACCAATAAATTTCCAGAAAAATATCGTGCTTTACTTGTATTTCATGGATTTTTATTACTACAAAGTTACAGTTACTGTGTTTTATGCCAGGCCATTTAGGGCGACATAAATTTTTAACAGCACGATATGGATATTATTTCTATAAAAGACAAAGTTGTACCCATTTGATTATTTTAAAAAAGTATCGAAAATAAATGTTGGCAATAAGTTTAACTCCATTTAAACTGCCGAAGTTTTAAATAAATAGGATATATCTGTTGTCATTGATATAAGTTGACAAACTTAAAAGGATGAAACTCGAGGAGGAAGCAAAATTCCACAGCTAAGATGAAGCTCTGACTAAAATGTGGGAACATGGCTGAATCACCTAGACATTCTGTCAATGCAAATTCGACAGTGACAGAAAACTTAACCTAAAAACAAAATAAAATGTACGGAACTGATCAAAGGAAATTCAAGAAAACTGCCATATGATGGAATAAAAGGAATTATTACACCAGAATAGTTGGCAAGAACACCGATAGATATGTAAAAAAGTTAACACTAAGTCAACAACAATAGAAATAAACACAACCACGCACAGTTTAGTGAATGCCAAGCAAAACAACATAAATAGTTGTCAAGCAATAACAATTAAATATAATTTAAAACCACACTTTGTAGTGTAATAATATGGCTGAAATTATCTAGATATTGAAACAAGGAGTATCACGAGACAACAAAAAATATCATTGCCATTAACAGTTTGCTCTTTGGACAATTAGCCCGTTCATATTGAAAAATGAGTCTTGTTGTGGTTATGCTAGTATTGAATTTTGATTGAGCTGCTTCACAAGAACCATTGTTTGATTAAATGATATTTGAATTTTGTTAATAGACCTGGAAGCAGAATGGTTTGGTTATTTCGAATTTATGTTAATGAAGATAATTTTCTGTAAAGTTTTCGGACATACCTTTTAGAGGATAAGCAAGAAACACGCTATACACACTGGTACATTGGCTATAATTAGCATAAACGATGGTCATGGCACGTACGTAAAATCATCTAATGGCATTATTCGTATTAAAATTTTACCCAAACCAGCCTTCACATTAAAATGCAAATTCTTTGGTCCTGTGAAATATGACGCCGCTTATTTGACGCTCTTCCCTGGTTGCTCCGGGCATACTGTTAAACGAGAGCTTAGAATACAAATAAATGTCACATAAGGATAGACAAACAAATGGGCGTATCTGCATAAGTTGCCACTGAACAATACTTTTCACCGACTAAAATAAATCTTTTAACGTATATACGTGACTATTTTATCAACGAGTGCAAGGAAAAATTATAAGTAGTTATGTTAAACGTTCTAACCTATTAGTCCGGACGCCCATTGGATTTTCGTATCCGATGAAGGGAATGGCTTAATAAAAATTTGAATTTTTATCCATAATTACGAATTTCGAAGTAAGATTCTGGAAAAATGTTCAGATAATTTGTTATAAACAAAAAAATTGTTAATAATAATTTTTAATTAGTAATATTTTCGTATTTCTTTGGCGATTTTACGTAAAAAGTGTCTCTTGTGATTTTTCGATTTTTTTTGTGTTAAAAATCGTCCATCATCAATAACTTTTGATTAATTAATTATTTGCAAATTCTGCGCCCAGCAATTGATAGCTCGAGTGAAGAACTACAAGCTGAAATTAATCGTAATGTCAAATACAAGGTTTTTTTTTGCTTTTAACGCTAAACAGCAAAACAACTTTGTATTAATACTTTAAACACATTTTTTTATGATTTCAAGTCAAACGGCTTCGCACTCCCTCGAAGGAATAGTGACTCATGCCAGGTATACGAAGCTACCGAAAGTATGAAGCTCTGTGGGGACCCTTTCCATGTTATTGGGTCCTAGGTGACGTGGTCCGCTGTATTTCCTACGAACTTTCGGATGGTTTACGCGGTTGCAAGGAGAACTGCTTTCTGAATTGACTTATACAGATGCTTACTGAGGTCCAGTTCCTTAATGTTCTGCAGGAGATTCTCTGGTATCACTCCAGTTGTTGATTGTACTATGGGAATAGTGAGAACGCTGTACATTGCCCATTGTCTTCAGATTTGCACCTCCATATCTCTGTATTTGGCGATTTTCTCTTTGTATTTTGGCCTTAGGTTGTTGTTGTGAGGTACAGCAATGTCGATTAGTGTAGTTCACCTAGAAATTTAATCTGTTAGTATAATGTCTGGTCTATTACGAGCAACCGTCTGATCCGTCAGAACCGTTCGGTCCTAATATAACTTGAACTGGTTGTTCTCAAGATTAGGTTCCGGATTGTATTTGGAATAAGGCAAGTTTCCTACCTGCAATAGGTTTAACTTATCTGCTAACTCTTGGTGGAGTATCTTAGCGGCTGAGTCGTGTCTTTCCTTATACTCGGTTGCGGCAAATGCTTGGCATCCCCCAGTTATGGATTGTCTCTGGTGTTCCGCAGCCATATCTACATTGGTCATTTTCTATTGAAGGATCCCTGATGATGAACTTCCGATAGTTCTTCGTTGGAATAACTTGGTTTTGGATAGCTTACAAGAAGCCCTCCGTTTCTGGAAACATCTGTCCTGAAATCAATCAGTAGTTCGACGCTGAGTTATTGATATTGTCCTGATTGACCTCATTTAGATGTCGTCCATGGAGTGGCCTCTGTAGCTAGGTTTGTAACTTCTCTTGGTCTGTGGTGAGAAGCAATATCCTGTTCCCTCAGCTGTAGAGGCGTTGAATCGTCCACCTCGCATATTGCTCGATGTAGTATGGGAAAGTCCGCCAACCTCGGTATATGAACGTAAGTTTATTATTTGTTTGGTCGAGCTGCGTACCAATCCTCTTCCTCTTTGATGTCTTGGGAGCATCAATAAACAATACAATAGCATAAGGAACTTCGGTTATTATAAATATTTTTGCATGTGTTGGTGCACTACTTCAGTTTATTTTTTAATTTTAATACTTTTCATATATTTTTTTCTTACAATATAAAGCATTCAACACATAAACGAAAAATAAAAACCAAAAAAAAATAGTGTAGCAAAACCCCTGAGTTGTCGTGTGGGGTTAAAAAAATTCCTTTACTGCTAACATTTCTGTCTTTAGTCTTATTCCAGTAAAAATAACTCAACGGCAAAACAGGAAAAAGGTAAGAAAACTAAACAACTAAATTCAAGCATCGGAACTATTTTAAGTACTTTACACCTCAAAATATCAAAGAATAGATCACGTAAACTGAGATGATTGATAACAGCTGCTTTTCGTAATTTCAGAAGAGAAAGTCAAATGTCAAAGCAAATAGCTTCGGCCTTATATTAAAAATCCAAGCGTGTTAAAAGTTGAAAAAAATTACAGCCTCAAAATTAATTTACATGGGTAAAAACAGTCGGCTGAAATAAAATTGTAAAATACGTCAACTATTTAATCATCTGCATTTTGGGCTGATAGAAAAAAGGAATAGTTACACTAGAATAGTTGGCAAGAACACCGATGTTTATGTGAAAAATTTAACACTAAGTCAACAAAAATAGATGTAAATACAACCACCCACAAGCAAAACAACATAAATAGGGGTCAAACAGTAACAATCAAATGTAATTTAAAACCACACTTTGTAGTCTAAGAATGTAACCAAAAGAAGATTAAATAACCAAGCTGGAAAATAAATTGTCAAGGAAGTGGATCTACGTGTATTTGTTGTAGGTATTTCGATTAATAATGTCGATTTTTACGCAAAATTTGAGCACTTGTTTTCAGAACAAAATGAATTACCTTAATAATCAACTTTTTATCATTTTCCTGTAAAACGATGGATTCCACGCCAAAAACCATTTCTTAAGACAAATTTTCACTTCTTCGTAAGAGTGTAAATATTGTTCTGAAAGTCCGTGCTGCATTGATCGAAATAAATGGTAATCTGAAGAGACTAAGTCCAGTGAATGCGGCGGGTAGTGTAGAACGTCCCACGTATTCCAAATAGTTTTTTACCCATTTTGCAACGCGAGGCCGAGCATTGTCGTGTTGAAAAATAACTTTATCGTGTCTTTTGGCGTATATTCGTCGTTTTTCTTTCAATGCTCGGTTTAATTTTATTAATCATTATTTTACTAAATTTTTAGCAGTTTATAATACACAGCTCTTTTATCGTCTCACTAAATACATGGCAAAGATTTATTTCCTTGTATATCGTGCATTGGTTGTGATGTTGAAGGCTGTCTGAATTTACCTAAGTTTTTTGCGCTTGGGGTGGTCAAAATAAATCCACTTTTTATCACTTATCATAACCTGATATCACCCTTCTTTTCTGTTTGGCAAGCAAAATTTCACAAGTGGTTTTTCGCACTTCAATATCTCTTTTCTCCAATTCATACGAAACCCAATTTCCTTCTTTCTGGATATTACCCAATGCATAGAGACGTTCGGAAATAGTGAATTAGGGAACGTTCAATACTGCTGCCAAATGTATTAACGGTTGGGTTGAGTCGTCCTCCAGTAAGTCCTGCAAATCTACTTTTTGATGAGTAAAAAAGCCAATATGGCGGTCATAAAGAAAAAAAAAGTTGGTGATGGTTTCAGAAAACTGAAACGTTATAACTAAAATTTGTTTAAATAGACATATTCTGCCTAAAATGTGGCCATACAAATTTAAAAAATAGTGGGAAATAAAAAGGTTATACCGGATCTAAGAAAATGCAAGTTTTACTTTATTTTAATGTCTGAAAAATGCAACACACCAGAACCAATACACCAGTACCAATAACTTACTGACATAATTGTCTAAAACCTTCTCCATTAACCATCTTTCTATTATAATTTGCGAGATTGCAATGCTGTCATCACCAATTTCGGACACACTGTACAGGGTGAGTCAACGATTGGATGAAGTAGGTTTGTGCCTTTTCGGTGAAATTAACAAAGAAACTATATTTATTGTTTGATACAGTTTATTTTTACGCAGATTTTAAAAATATTTAGGACTCTACAGGGTGAGCCAAAAAGCTAGGACAGCATAAAGTTGTATTTTTTTAAATAGAACACCCTATATACGAATTGTATTTTCGATTTAGCTTATAATTTTAAATCTTTTTTACTAAAGGTTTACTATAACAAAACTTTATAGTTTCTGAGATAATTAAGTTTAAAGAAAAAAAGTCACATTTTCAAGCATCAATTCAATCCTAAATAACGTTTTCAATTTTGTGACAAATATATTCAAAATTTAGCAAGGCCAAGGAGAAGTTAATATAATTTTTACCTAATATTTGCAATAAAAGCTACAGGGTGTTGAACACATCGGCTTAAATTTGAACAAGTTTAAATGAATAAATATCTTTTTTTTAAATGGTACACCCTGTATATTTTTATGTTATTTAATAGAGTAATAAAAACCCTAAAAGTTTTGTTCAATATATCCTATACCTATTTTTAATAGTTTTTGAGATATTTCAGTTTTTCTTATTTTCCATACTTTTTTACAGAAATAGTCTTCATTATCATAGTAGCCATGTAAAATAATAAAAAGAAACTACAGAAACAAACAGAATGTGGTTAAATATGATGAAATACATTATTCATTATATTACAACGGCAATAGTTTAATTAAACATAATGTGAAAAAATTAACACAACAATAACGACAAGGCAAATACATATTTACTTTTATACTAAATTGAAACAAAAAAATTACCTATTAAATACTGAGATTAATTATTTCTTTTTAATAAGTGTTCGAATAAACGACCCTCTTGTGCAATGCATAAATTTAGTCTTTTTTGCAGATTTTCTCGGACCCTGGACAAAATTAGTGGCGTTAGTGTATCCCTAATCCTGTTTCGCATATCTTCCACTGTTGTCGGTGGATTAACATACACCTTATTTTTAATATAACCCCATAGGAAGAAATCTAATGGTGTGATGTCGCAAGACCTTGGTGGCCACTCAATGAAACCCCCACGTCCAATCCATTTTTGCGGATATCGTTGGTCCAAAAACGCACGAACTTCACGATGGTAATGCGGAGGCGCACCATCGTGCTGGAACCACATACTAACGAGCTCATCTCTATTGAGACCTTGAAGCAGTTGGGGTAGTTCTTCTTGTAGAAAGTTCAGGTAACTATGGCCATTTAGTTGTTCATTAAAAAAGTGGGGTCCAATAATTCGATTATGATGAATACCACACCAAACATTTAATGACCAGTGGTTTTGATGTTCCACCTCTCTAATCCAAAATGGGTTTTCTGTGGCATAATAATGCATGTTGCGTCTATTTACGGCACCGTTACTTCTAAAAGTAACTTCATCACTAAACATTACCTTGCATAATAAATTTGGATTTAATTGAATCTCCGCATTTATTGTACGACAAAAGTTTACACGACTTTCAAAATCCTGTCCATGCAATTCTTGGTGTAATTCCATGTGATATGGATGATACCTATATTTCTTGGTAGTACGATTAGCGGTGGATTGTGATGTTTCACATAATGCTGCTAACTGACGGCTACCAATATAAGGATTTTCCTGAACATTTAACAATACTTGTAGTTCTTTTTCTTCATTAGTTACTGGTTTGTTGACCACTTTACGTTTTGGATAATCAACAGTACCAGAAGAATCAAATCTTTGCATTAAGTTTTGAAAAGTATGGGTATTAGGCTGGCGTCGATCAGGATACTTCATTTTTTAAATTCTTTGAGCAAGAAGGCAATTTTTTTGAGCGTCTCCTATTGTATAAATCATATCTATTAACTCATTCTTTGGAAAATTCATTTTACAATATAAGATGAATGCAAAAAAGACCAAACTACACTACATAAAAACCAAAAGAAGCGATTGCGGTTATAAATTTGACACACAGAAAAATGTTCTTTTACATTGTTTTTGCCATGGCTACTATGATAATGAAGACTATTTCTGTAAAAAAGTATGGAAAATAAGAAAAACTGAAATATCTCAAAAACTATTATAAATAGGTATAGGATATATTGAACAAAACTTTTAGGGTTTTTATTACTCTATTAAATAACATGAAAATATACAGGGTGTACCATTTAAAAAAAAAGATATTTATTCATTTAAACTTGTTCAAATTTGAGCGGATGTGTTCAACACCCTGTAGCTTTTATTGCAAATATTAGGTAAAAATTATGTTAACTTCTCCTTGGCCTTGCTAAATTCCAAATTTGAATATATTTGTCACAAAATTGAAAACGTTATTTAGGATTGAATTGATGCTTGAAAATGTGACTTTTTTTCTTTAAACTTAATTATCTCAGAAATTATAAAGTTTTGTTATAGTAAACCTTTAGTAAAAAAGATTTAAAATCTAAAATCTAAAATCTAAATCGAAAATACGAGTCGTATATAGGGTGTTCTATTTAAAAAAATACAACTTTATGCTGTCCTAGTTTTTTGGCTCACCCTGTAGAGTCCTAAATATTTTTAAAATCTGCGTAAAAACAAACTGTATCAAACAATAAATATAATTTCTTTGTTAATTTCACCGAAAAGGCACAAACTTACTTCATCCAATCGTTGACTCACTCTGTACAAATAAAGAATGTTTAAAGCACTTTAGGAGAATTTTCGTCTGGTTTTTGAGGATAGACAAAAACAAGACTTGGGGAGAAAAGCTAAATTCGTGTTCAGGGACTTGAATAATTTCACACTAGGCTGAAATGGGTCTTTTTCACTTCATTTAAGCACCAAAATTCCCGATTTTTGAGGTTAGAAAAAATAGGACTCAACACACCTGATTTACATGATAGTATGGTGAAATAAAATAAAAGTTTGTTTCAGTTAAAAATGATTCAGAGTTTAAAGTGTACTTATTTGCAAATATTCGCTATTTGTATCTAACTTTTTCTATTAAGTACCTTTAATTTGTTTCCTGGGAATCCTGGTTTTCTAATAAATCGCCGTTTAAGAACTAAAACAAACTCCGAAATAAACGCCAACAAAATCTTAGCAGAAATTTGCAAGCGTTGCAGCAATTAAATAGTTGGTACATTTAAATTTACAACGCAGAATTAAAGACGTTTTTGGCCGAACGAGACAAAGTCGAAGATTAAAATGGAAATTCTTAAGTCTCTGTGAAATATGACGCTCTTATTTGAAATGGATGCCGGCTTCTTTGAGGATATAGCTAGACGGCAACTTGAGAAATACTTATAAATAAATACAAAAGTAAATTGGGGCATCTGTATAAATATAATGGGAATTCATTATTGCTCGATTAAATTACATAAATATTTATTCCTTTAACGAGGGAATAAATAATACGATTCTATTGGTTTGAGCACATTAAGTGACTAGACGATCTCACACAGCATTTGATTTTGTGGTAGTTAGGAGTAGTGATGTGAGAATACGTATTAAAATAACCGAACAATTCGAATAGTAACTTAATCGTATTAAACCGAATAGTTCTTTGGCATCCGGAATGCGGAATTCGGAATGTGATGTGCTTCGGTTCTATTGAAATAAATGGAAACATAGTGTCAGAATAAGAATAATTTCATCCTTGTTTCGTTTGTAGTAACGCATAAGTATGTCTTGGTCTTCGGAGCGACAAGAAAACGAAGATCGATTGCTACGGACGGTGCTCGTTTCATTCGTATTAGTTCGTACTGTTTCGGGTGATGTGGGAATACGTATTAAAATAACCGAGCAATATTCGAATAGTAAATTAATACGTATTAATTTAGACACTTTCCTGGCATACGGAATGTGATGATACCGATGATTTTTTATATAACAAACGATGCCCGATGGAAACGGATGTCACGGACGCTGCGGCATTGAATACACTTGTTCGTTCACCAGTGCTGGAGATGATTATTATTCTATTATTTTAGGTGCAAGTACTTTTGATGACGCAGAGCATAAAAATATATTTTAAAGATATAAAATAAAAATTCATATATATATATATATATATATATATATATATATATATATATATATATATATATATATATATATATATATATACATCCAAAAAAGTTTTATTAAAGAAATTAAAACAAAATATATATTATAAAAACATATAAATTTAACGTTAGTTCCAAAAACATATCTTAAATTGTTTTTAATAAATCAAGGAAAACATACATTCTAGTAATATATAATTTGAACATAAATAAAAAATAATCCAAGATGGTTTTCTTTGAAAATAATAAGTAAAATATATAAACAAAACAATAATTTTGAACTTAGGTAGAAGTGGTACGTGGTTTTCGCAAAATTTCTTGCTGCTGACTTCCGTTCATAGTTAAAAGAATTAAAGAGCCAGGATTATTTTTTAATTCTGTGGATTGGCTTATACATGGAATCTCATCTTGGTAAAAAAAAACTTCAGGGATATTTTTTACTGCTTGGAGTTTAACAAAACCTGAAATATGAACTTGAGTCTCATCGATAACATTATTTTTATTCATTTCTTCATGCTACAGAAGTGGACGTATTTCAGAGATATATATTTTTTTAAATTACTAATAGTATTAAAATATTTTAATTTTCGATTACACAACCGACATAGGGGAAATTTACTATTTGATGAATTGACAACAAAAAAAAAAGATTGATTTTTGTGCGGGAGCCATGATATAAAACCTAAAATTTGAGGCGGCACCTATGTCTAAATTTTTACTAAACCACTGTTGCCCAATTCCCTATCTAGAGCCGCGATGAGTTCGATTCGTATTAATTCGTAATGTTTCGTCAACATTTCGCAATTCGTATTGTTAAACAATCCGAATATTACATTCATCCGCATTCGTATTATTCGAATATCAAAATCATCCGAATATTTACAACACTAGTTAGGAGGTAGGATATGTCAGTCACAGAAAACAAATCAAAGTTTCCGCTAAATCTCGAATATCAAACAACTTGACGATTTATAATTGTCTGAATGAGTTCTTAAGCTAATATAGATAGGCTATCTTCCATACCAATTGTATGTAAATTCTCTGTATTTTCATGTTTTATCGAAAATATATTAAAACAGTGGAGATTACATTTTAAATAGTTCGTTTTGCATTTTATAATTTAAGAAATATGTTCAATTAGTTTTTGTTAAAAGGAATAAAAGATTATAAGCTACTAGCGACCCGCCCCGGCTTCGCACGGGTGCAATGCTGATAGTAAATACACTACAGAAAAATTGTGACTATTTATTTTATTTTTACAACAATTATTACATCGGCCTCCGACGCGCTATTTATAGGCACGCTGCCGCCGCCCCGGTCGGCCAGTACCGCCGCAAGCGCTACTTCACGCAATTTTAAATCTGTAATATTTTCGAAAATATTCATTTAAATCTTGTGCTGTAAAGGACCATATAGATCTATATTAACTCAACAATGTATTTAAGCTATTTAATTGGATAAGGATTAATGCTGTATTGGTTAAAATCGCTTCAAAATTTGCCATTATTTGTCGTAAAAAGTAAATGACAAAAAAATGTTATTGTGGGATATCCATGAGAGATAGACATATACCATCGCGGAGTTTTCTGTAGACCTTTTCAATGTGTACAAATAATTAGTACATTATTTTGATAAATCTCGTAGGGTTCAGCCTGCGTTTGCAATGTAAGCGGAAAAAAATATGATAGTTAACGACATCACATTAGAAACCTCAAAAATAACAGTATTTCTCCACTATTTAATGGATGTTATTATACATATAAACCTTCCTCTTGAATCACTCTATCTATTGAAAAAAACCGCATCAAAATCCGGTGCGTAGTTTTAAAGATTTAAGCATACAAAGGGACATAGGGACAGAGAAAGCGACTTTGTTTTATACTATGTAGTGATAACCTTGTTTAAATTTTTGTTTTCACATTTTATAGGTTACCTCAAAAGTTTCATAGAATTTCGTGTACGCGAGACAAGATATTCAAGGTTAAAGGTCGCAATAACCGCTTTTGTGTAAATATCTCGTTTCCTTTACTCTGAAGGACATTTGGTGTTATTAGAAAAGTTGTAAAGCATAAAATTATCTACAAATTTGATCTTAAGCAATATTTATAAAATATATGCTTGTTGAAAAACTATAGCAATAATAATCATATAAAATTAAAAAAAAAGTGCGAATAAATCAATAATCCTTAAAAAAAAGAATTAAAAAAAAAACAAAAGTTAATTTATTCATTTATTATCGAAATACGTAACAGGTAAATGCCCTAAAAGTACAGTGAACAAAAAATACATCAAAAATCCAAAAAAAAACATAAAAATAAAAAGAAAAATTGAAAATTTTGGTTCTTGGGTTTAGACCGTGTCAAATTAGAATTATTATCCGACGTTTCGGCTACGATTACACGAGGCATCTTTAGGGCTCTTTACTCCACGAGATTAGAACATTGATTCGGTGTTGGTCGTGATCGCCCTAGCAGTCCTAACGTCTTCAATGATTGGGCTAATCCCACGCCTATCCATAAATATCATATATATATTTGCAAATAACTAAGGTTTCTTAATAATTATATTTTCTCTAATAGATAATTGACTTCATAAACCATACGATATATTGGATTCCACATTAATCTATCGTTATCATATATACGGTTAAGCTCTTTCTACTCTTGTCAATTGCATGAACTATTGTTTAAGACCAGATTTGTGGAGAATTTTATGCTTATATCTTTCAATGCAATTAGACATTCTATGAGACTTTAAACAATTTTATAGTGTATAACTGATCACAGTTAATAATTTTTAGTGTTAAAAAATACTGTTATGTAATCCATCTCAATTATTATGAATTTTATTATCAACCTTAAGTTTTTTTTTTAACTATGTGCTAGGATTAGAAGGTTTTTAAAGGAATTCTTTATTAATGTAGCCTCACGCCTTTAGGGTCCCAAAAACCCATATCTCGACATCTGCCCTCTTAGCTTTTTTCCCACGCCTACGACGATGAGCAAAGTTCGAGCTTTTTGAATTTATTACCGACTTCTTTTAGGATTGTAATAATTATTAAAGTTTATAATTTTAATAACCATATTTTATGCACCAAAACTTTTTTGCTATTAATTCCATAAATAACGTCTTTTTTTCTATAAAAATTACGAAGTTTAATGTTATCTATTCTAATAATATTCTTTAAAATACGAACTTAAAGATTTATTTAAAGTTATTTAAGATTACTGCATTTTTTCTATTTATTAATTTATTTTTAAATATCGTATTTCTCATTTTATATTATATATATTAAATGGTGCAAGCCTTAAACAAACGTATTATATTTCAAAGAGACATAGGATTTCCATTTCATTGTTTAGCTTTGTCTTGTTTCGTTAAAAATGTTTTATTTTGCTTGTCTTTAAATAAACAGGTTATTTATTTCATTAGTGCTGTAAAACTTTTACTTTATTATTTTTAAAATAAATATTTGATATTTTCTTTTCTTGAAAATAGATAATACCTGAATTGGTAATATTTTAGGATTAACTTCTTTTATTAAAATAATACTTATAATATGAGCATCACAATTTTAATAATAATAAATAATTGTTTGTTACTTGTATTCTTTAAAAAATCCTAATTTATAGATTTATGAACGGGGAGCAAACTTTAGAGACACGACCTTGAATCATAGAAATATACAATACAGAAACCCATAACATGATCACGCTTCCTTGGTACCCAGAAAACGGTTCAGTGCTATAAAATTCCTCGAGAACAAGCTTCATTCAAACAACAGTTCTTATAAGGTATACCATGCTTTCAAAACCGTATAATTTTTATAAAATAAAATTAGTTATCTCTAATCAGTTGCTGAATAAGGTAAGCACTAAATATTTATTATAAGCCTATTACTAGCGACAACTGAGGTTCTATGTTCAAAACGAAATCTAAGTGTAACATAACTTAAAATACTCATAGAAATTAAGCATAAATTGTTGTATCTATCTCTGAAAAGTTTCACAACGCATTATTCAAAAGGACAAATCGAGTCTCATCACTTTCTTTTAATTTTTAATGTTTGATTAGTATAATTGATTACAATGCTGTGAAAAGCATTTTAGAATTACATATATTTAGATACCGGCGACAGATTTGTAGGTCAGAAATATATGTGTTTAGATATAGGTTTTTAATAAAGACAGTACATACGTACCGGTAATAAATGATAAAACAATAACTAATAACTTTTATATAAAACAATGTTCTATTTTTTTCTCAAAAACAAAACATAAATAGAACTTGAAGGATAGCTGTCGATAAATTATAATTTTGACTGAGGAGTCAAAGGAAAGTTAGTATTACAAAATGGCTCGTTTGTTTCTCTCTCTGTCTTGCTTTAGCCGTAATGTCAGATTTGTAGCAATGTATGGCTTCGATTATAAGAATTATGTTTTATTTTCTGTCCTTTTATTATTTAAATACAAATTAAGATGAACATGTCTCAAAACTGTCTTTGATATGTTCGTATATTGTTGACGCATCGGTATTCTTTCATTGGATCAACTTTATAATAGTCAATCTTATATTTGGTCTGACTGTTTTTGATCTAATATTAACTTAATAATAATTTGCAGCTTCTTTCTTTCAGTCTTTAAACACCCAATCACTACCAAAACTCTTTTATTAGAATTATCTAGAACATATATTCAGTGGAATATTAATATGTAAATCTTGATATCGAAATATCGATATATCAGATTCAGAAACGTCGGCTCAAAATATCGGTATTTAGAGAGAAAATTGATACATCTATCTTTAATCAACAACACTAGTCTAAACAACCTAATTTAAAAAGAGAGTAAATGCTCTAAAATTATTTCCATTAACTCATTGCATTGTGTACACTATAATTTCATTATCTTTATCACCCCTGTCCTGCGTCCTATCTCAGTAAATTAAATTATTATATATACATACCAAACACATTACAGCGTACTCCTAGACCGCTAAATATTCGTAAGAGCAATAATAATAAACCTGTAACACAAGGGTGCCGCCATTTTGTTAATCGCAAACAAAGACAGAAGTTGAGTTGATTATTGTTACTCGTGAGTACTGTTGTTTTTAGAATTGTTCGTAACTTGGTCAGTCTATTTGATCGTGAAATGAATTAAACAAGTTTGTTGATGCTTTACCAGAGTTTCGCGAGTTTATTATGCCTCACTTTAGAAACGGGCGTTTTACATGAATGTCTATAGTTATCTTTTTTACATACATATATACATATATATATATATATATATATATATATATATATATATATATATATATATATATATATATATAGACCAATTTGGTCCACTCCTGGACATAGGCCTCGCCTAGTCTCTTCTATTCCAACCTATTTTCTGCAATCCGTTGCCAGTTTCTACCTGCTTCCCTCTTTATATCGTCTATCCATCTTTTTGATACTTCTTTTTGACGATGCACTATATATCTTGTCCACCTTATATAGTCTTACCTAGCAACGTGTCCCACCCAGGTCCATTTCAAAGTAGCAATGGCTTTATCACATCCTCCACTTTCATGAGTCTTCTTACTTCTTCTTTTCTTATTCGGTCACATAGTGATATTCCAAGCATGATTCTTTCTATTGCTTGCTGTGTAGTACGCAGTTTATTGGCTGCTTTAACTGTTGATGTGGTTGTCTCCATTCCATAGGTCATTACTGGGCGAACGCACGAGTCAAATACTCTTATTTTCAAATTAATTAAAATATTTGGGTTTTTAAGAGAGTATCCCAATATTCCAACGGTTGCCCATGACATTCGAATTCTTCTATTTATTTCCGCTTCTTGGTTTTCTTTCCCAAGTCTAATTAGATGGCCTAATTACGTATATTCCTCGACTCTTTTGTATTTCGTTGTTTCCTACATAAAGTGGCGTATCTTCTGGAGAGATTATTTTGGTTGTTGCTAAGTTCATTCTTAATTCAACTTTCTCTGAAACATTTTTCAACTCAGAGAGCATATCCTGTAACTTGTCTAAATCTTCACTTATTAATTCCACGTCATCCGCAAAACATAAATTGTTCAGGTATCTACCATCGATGCTAATGTCTTTATGTTCCTAGTTTAATTGCTTAAAGACATCTTCTAGTGTTAAAGTAAAAAATTTAGGGGAAATCGTATCTTTTTGTCGCCTCCTCGACCAATATTTGTCTTCTGTGTTTCTAGATCCTCTGTTATATTTACTTGCAGTGTGACCTTATCGAAAATATATTTCAGAAGATTTTTGTATCTGGAATCAATCCTTGCATTGTCCATTGCATGTAATATGGCCCATAGTTGGACAGCGTCAAAAGCTTTGCTATTATCAACAACTGCTAAATGGATTTGAATATTATATTCGGTGTATTCTTCGATTAGTAATTTGATGTTCTGCATCTATTGTATATATATATATATATATATATATATATATATATATATATATATATATATATATATATATATAAAGGGAGAAGTACCGCGACTGACTAGTCAAGAAACAATACTCCAAACTAGGGTTATTGGAGATGCAGTCTCCTCCTCCTTTAATCCTCATACTCAATTCACAGTTGAGGAAGAAACTAACAATATCATCCCATTTTTGGATGTGTTAGTTCAGGTATAGAGAACCAAACTGTTTTAATAGATTCATCAATTACCATTCGTACCATCCTATGAGATCGAAAATCAATCTCATCTTAGGCATGAAAAATAGAGCTGTCAAACTGGCACACCCGAATTTTAGAGTAGAGGCATTGCGCCAATTTAATGATATACTATTGGAGAATTCTTACCCTGACAACATTATTAAAAAATTTCTTTACAATACTAAATAAAATATTCCTGAAAACATCTTTGAAATACCTTGTCAACCCTCTCTGTTACATACTCAATCTTTAAGCTTAATTAGCACTCTTTGCAACAGTACAAATTCAGTTTTTCCCTATACTACCGCATATAGAAAATCTTACTGACAAATTGATGAATATTTTAAAAAATACAGATATTATAAAATTTTTATAAAAAAATTGAACCGACTTCTAAAAGTGCGCTAAAAAGTGAAAAATAACCATAAATTTTTATATGAAATTGAACTTTTTGAAGTCGGCGCCAAACTAATACCTGACAAAATGTGATTTGCATAAACAGATTTAAAATACTTTATTTGTAATTGCTTTCTTACCATAATTTGTATATATTAGTAGTTGTTTATTTCATTTACAAATAATTTGACGCCGACTTCAAAAAGTTCAATTTCATATAAAAATTTATGGTTATTTTTCACTTTTTAGCGCACTTTTAGAAGTCGGTTCAATTTTTTTATAAAAATTTTATTTTTCTATTTTTAGTTTTAGAATTCATTATGATATTCATAAATTATTTGAACTAAAAACTAATCGAAATTACTGTACTTCGCAATGACTCCAAAGTGGCAAAAAAGTACAAATTTTATCCAAAGTTGTAAATCACCCTAAAATGAACCACTAAAAATTCTTTGATTCTTAGAGTTTTCCAAATACCAATCAAATTGGGTCAAATGAATATTTAGTCTGTCATAGAAAATCCACTATCTGAAATTTCAAATTAATTTTAGATTGGTAATATAGGCCCCAACACCTTCCAATATCGATATTTAAAGAAAATAAATTAATTTTTTATCCACCATATTAGATACGCCATTTTAAAATAATTTTAGATTCGTCATGTGTGACCTCGAAAACTCTCCCGTACCAATTTTGGTGAAAATCAGACAAAATTGATTTTTTTTGTTCACCATATTGAATCCGCCATATTGAATTTTTAAAAAATAATTTCTGATTCTTTATGTGAGGCCCCGAAAACTTCCCCATACCAATTTTGGAGAAAATCGGACAAAATTGATTTTTTCCTCCGCCATATTAGATCCGCTATATTGAATTTTTTAAAAATTGTTTTAGATTTGTCAAATGCGACTCCGAAAACTCCCCCGTACCAATTTTGGAGAAAATCGGACAAAAACATTTTTTTTGGCGGCCATATTGGATCCGCCAAATTGAATTTTTTAAAAATTATTTTAGATTCGTCATATGCGACCCCCAAAAATCCCTCATACCAATTATGGAGAAAATCGGACAAAATTAATTTTTTTGTCGGCCATATTGGATCCGCCATATTGAATTTTTTTAAAATTATTTTAGATTCGTCATATGTGACCCCGAAAACTCCCCTGTACCAATTTTGGAGGAAATCGGACAAAATTGATTTTTTCGTCCGCCATATTGGATCCGCCATATTGATTTTTTTTAAAATAATATTAAATTCGTTATGTGGCACCTCGAAAACTCCTCCATACCAATTTTGGAGAAAATCGGACTAAATTAAATTTTTTTGTCCGCCATATTGGATCCGCCATTTCGAATTTTTGAAAAATAATTTCAGATTCGTTGGGTACAACCCCGAAAATTCCTCCATACCAATTTTGGAGAAAATCGGACAAAATTATTTTTTTTGGCCGCCATATTGTAAGCGCCATCTTGGATTTTACTGCACCAATTTCATCTAAAAAAATATGGGACCACCGCAGCAACTTCCTTTACATAACGTAAAAAATTTTATTCAAATCGGTGCAGCCGTTCCGGAGTAATCGGTGTACATACATAAAAAAAAAATACATAGTCGACGAATTGAGAACCTCCTTCTTTTAGAAGTCGGTTAAAAATAGCTACAAAACAATTATTTACTTTCTCTAAAATTTATTCTAAAACTAAAACGCCGTTACAGCTGAATGAGACGTCCTGCATAGTTTATAAGGTTCTCTGTTCCAACTATCAATTAGATTATATAGGCCAGACTTCCAGAAGCCTCAACGGCGAACTCATTTCCCATCGTAGTGATATTAATAAAGGTTTACCCTATTGTGATCTGGCTGAACATGTTTTTCATCAAGATCACAATATTAACTTGGCTGGCACTGAGATTCTGGAAAGAGTTCCTGCTTATCACAAAAGACTCTTCCTTGAAATGGTGCACATTAACGAAGATAATAATACCATGGATAAAAAAGTGACACCGAGAATCTGAGTGTCATTTACAGTTGTATTTTAAAGTTGAAAAAAGAAAAGTATTTCAGCCTCCTGGACAGTCCATCTCTAGATGAATAGTTTTTTTTTTCCATTAAATGATCTTATATTATGTAAAAAATATCAAACAATTAATTTCTTAACTTCATATTCTATTTTTGCTCAATTTCTTGCTTAACTATGCTACTGTTTACGGATCCGTATTTTCCCCCACTATTTATACCACCTACGACACTTCACATGAGAGATGTCACTACAAAATGGTAGAATAGTCAAGTAGGATGTTTGGCTGTTTTCGAATTTTCTACAATTTCAATGAATTTTTACAATTCTTACAAAATATGCCTCATATATAGTTAAAAAGTGATAATGTTGGTTTTTTCCCCTGTACTTGTTTCATATTCAAACCACATTGATAAGTTACTTAACAATTATAAGTTAGGTTAATACTCTAACTGTTTAATTAATAATTGTAGAGATGTCCTATACAAGAGATAAATAAAATCTCGAAAGTTTGACAGAATCAAAAAAGGGTTTTTCTAATTACTAAGACCTACAAATTTAAACAAACTGCATCCCCAATAACCCTAGTTTTGAATATTATATATATATATATATATATATATATGTATGTATGTATATGTTTATTCGGCTTTCACGGATTCCTCGGTGTGAGATGCAATAGCAGTGGATATATCCATATTATGCCGTTGAGGTGCTGAAATCACATTCAGCAAATGTACAGCTATATGCAGCTCCGTGTATGAAGTTTAGTAAAATGGGAACAGTAAATGCAAACTTCTCTACATCATATTCTTTCTCTGTTAGAGGTTGCACAGTTAGAATAAATTGTTATAAAACGCAATTTATCCTATTCCACCACCATCGAGATGATGGCCTATCTGTACCACCATACCGAGAAGAAAGTCAAAACTTGCCATCCCTGCCACAGTGAACTCTGCCGTATCACTGTAGGCCATCATCGTGATGGTGGTGGAATAGGATAAAACAATTTGTTCTAACTGTGCAACCTCTAATATGGAAAGTATATGATGGAAAGAAGTTTGCATTTACGGTTCGCATTTTACTTCATATATATATATATATATATATATATATATATATATATATATATATATATATATATATATATATATAGGGAAAATACGACTTTTAGCTTTCTTTCTTTCTCAAAACCCATACACCCAAAAACTTCAAAACCCACTGACCCCAATCCTATAAACTCCAATTTCGTTAAACGAAAGCAAATTCGGGCACTCGCGGGTTGACAGTTTTAGGGTTCATGGACTAAGGTATTGTCGCAGGTGTACCGTTGGAATAAGTTGTCCTGAGTAATCAAAAAAAAAAAAATTATCCGGGACCCTTTAAAATTTGTGTTTGATGGAGACTTTTGTTCACTTTTCCTCGCTGTGCAGCAATCGGGGCACGGTATCTATCTATCGTATGTCCACGAGCTAAAGTAACCATAATCTATAAAAGGCAATACGAAAATATTAAGCATCCTCGGTCGTTAGTAGTTCGAAGTGGCACTACACACTTTATTGACCAATTTATTTTAAAGCCACATTCTAGTTTAAAAAGACAAAGTGTAACATACAGGGCAATTTAAATTTGTAATTTAAATATTCCTACTATTTAATTGCAACAATGCCCAATAAATTCCAGCGACAATGTTAACCTGATTTTGTTTCTCTTACAGTACAACTATACGATTTATTTTAGTTGTCTAGCCTTTTAATGAAAGAGCATCCTTAGAGCTTAATTTAATAATTAAACGCAGCATCGCAGACATTAATCTGTTTTAATGAGAGCCATAAATTTAATGTCCGATTTTAGGTTCGATTGGGCGCAGACCCACATTTATTAACATTAATATTTAGCAATTCGAAACTTGAACTATCTTGTTGATTAAGTATCTTTGATCCTTGAAAGGTAAGCGAGCTTATACAGCTAAAATATGTAATCTGTATCCTCTAGACCCAATTAAATTAGCCTTTTTTTAAGATACAGGGTTTTATGTATATTTTGACAGCACACGAGTTAGATTTAAATGTTGATATCATTTGTGTGTGCAACTTGGTCGCAAATTGGTATCGAATCTGGCAAAATATCTCATTGCTTCTAAATATACACATATTTTTTTTATAAAATATTAAAATCCGAGAATCTTCGGTTCTAAATTTTGTGGCGCCCTCTGACTAATCAGACAATGGTCCAATTAAATTTTACCCCAATATTTGAAACCACAAGTTTTAATTTTCTAAATCTTAATCTTAAAAAACCCAGCACGAGACCTCCGTAACACGATAGAAATAGAAACAGAAACGAAACAAAGAAGAAAGAAAATTTTTTTTATCAACGTAACCTACTCTTTATGATATTTTCCTTAAAACTTTGGGATAATTCGCATAGAAATAACTACAAACTACCATCTCTAAAAATATTTTTCTTTTCTAGAGACTTTATAATTAAAAAAAACATATTACTTTGTAATTTTTTAGGTTAATTGACTAAAAATTTTTGTTATGAAACCTCGAATGTTATATAAGTATTTAACTCCTGGCCTTTATTCAATAAATTACCTATTAGAAAATATGGATCCGATATTTATGTCTTTTGTACAAAACGCTGAAGATAGAGAAGACAGGGAATTTACGAGACTGAAGAGGAAGCATTTGTGAGATTACAGTAATGTTTTTGCTTTACCTGAAGATGAATTTAGAAATTGTTTTCGTCTTAGTAGAGATTTAGTACAAAATCTACTAGAAGAACTTATACCACATATGGACAATGGATCTCGAAATAATGAAGTCCTTGTTGTTACAGGAATTATGGGGGCATTGAGATTTTTTGCACAAGGGTCCTATCAGAGGAGCATTGATAATGAACGTTACGTATCTATGGCTCAACAGGCATAGCCAAGCCGTGTCAGTCAGAAGTTTGTGCAGCCCAGTAAAACAGAATTAAATACTTTTTAAATTGTATATGTAATATGTATATATTTATTTATTTTTTCTTAAATAAGCTCTGGTAATTTACTATTGTTCTGATTCTTTACGTTAATAAATAAACAGAAATAAAAATAATTATTGCTATTTTTTTTTTTATATATAACGTGTAAATCTATACTTTTATAAAATTTAATTTAAAATTTTTTTATAAAATATAAAAACACATTTATGAATATATATATATATATATATATATATATATATATATATATATATATATATATATAATTTATTTTTGTATCTTAAACCTTTTGTTAAATATTTTTTTCTAATATTTTCTTGGGTATAGGTTTTTCCATTAGAGAAACAAAGGACAATAATTTTCTTTCTGACGTTTCGCTCTACATAGTGAGCTTCTTCAAAAGAGCTTGGTATATTTATTTTACATCTACAAAAATTACAGAATTTTTTATATAATAAACATATATCACAGTAATTACACTTTTATATTTTTAATTTAATTAAAATTAATAAAAACAAAACAGATTTTAAAATAGTCTTAAAGTTTAAAATTTAAAACAATACAAACAGGTTAAAATAGTGAAGATTATAAAATAGTACATACCTTGAAAGTAGTTTTGTGTGTATGTTTAAAAATAAATTCAATTATAATCTTTGGTATGCAATTGATATGGATAGATTTATTTTTATAAAAAGCAAAAAATAGGAAAAAAGATTATTATTTATTTTTTAATGACGTTCTTTCACCTGTACCTTCATATACACTCATACAGGTGAAAGAACGTCATTAAAAAATTAATAATAATCTTTTTTCCTATTTTTTGCTTGTTATAAAAATAAATCTATCCATATCAATTGCATACCAAAGATCATAATTGAATTTATTTTTAAACATACACACAAAACTACTTTCAAGGTATGTACTATTTTATAATCTTCACTATTTTAATCTGTTTGTATTGTTTTAAATTTTAAACTTTAAGACTATTTTAAAATCTGTTTTGTTTTTATTAATTTTAATTAAATTAAAAATATAAAAGTGTAATTACTGTGATATATGTTTATTATATTAAAAATTCTGTAATTTTTGTAGATGTAAAATAAATATACCAAGCTCTTTTGAAGAAGCTCACTATGTAGAGCGAAACGTCAGAAAGAAAATTATTGTCCTTTGTTTCTCTAATGGAAAAACCTATACCCAAGAAAATATTAGAAATATATATATATATATATATATATATATATATATATATATATATATATATATATATTAGAAACAAATATATCTCACATTCGACATAACCACAAATTCAAACACACGTAAACCAGGAAAAAAGTGAGACAAACTTATGCAGCATTCAAATTGCTTTAAGAAAGATAGAAAAACAGTAATAAGCTAAAGACTGTTTCTATTTCTATAGCACGATTGCTTGTTCGGACAGACCCGACCGTTGCCGAATGTGCTTGCAGAGTAAGTTTTGAATAATTTTAATAATAGAAAGAAATAGCAAAGAAATTTCTTTTCTATCCTATTACGGAGTTCGCGTGCAGGTCTCTTGAATTCAGGGTCTCTTACATTAAAATTGCTTTACGGATTCTTTGGTTTCCAAGATTATATAAAATTTTTATAAAAAAATTGAACCGACTTCTAAAAGTGCGCTAAAAAGTGAAAAATAACCATAAATTTTTATATGAAATTGAACTTTTTGAAATCGGCGCCAAACTAATTCCTGACAAAATGTGATTCGCATAAACAGAATAAAAATACTTTATTTGTAATTGCTTTCTTACCACAATTCGTATATATTAGTAGTTATTTATTTCGTGTACAAATAATTTGGCGCCGACTTCAAAAAGTTCAATTTCATATAAAAATTTATGGTTATTTTTCACTTTTTAGCGCACTTTTAGAAGTCGGTTCAATTTTTTTATAAAAATTTTATTTTTCTATTTTTAGTTTTAGAATTCATTATGATATTCATAAATTATTTAAACTAAAGAATAATCGAGATTAGTGTACCTCGCAATGACTCCAAGGTGGCAAAAAAGTACCCATTTTATCCAAAGTTGTAAATCACCCTGAAATGAACCACTAAAAATTCTTTAGTTCTTAGAGTTTTCCAAATACCAATCAAATTGGGTCAAACGAATATTTAGTCTGTCATAGAAATCTTAAATTTCAAATTAATTTTAGATTGGTAATATAGGCCCTAAAATCTTCCAATATCGATATTTAAAGAAAATAAATTAATTTTTAATCCACCATATTGGATACGCTATATTGAATTTTTTAAAAATAATTCGTCATGTGTGACCCCGAAAACTCTCCCGTATCAATTTTGGTGAAAATCGGACAAAATTGATTTTTTTGTTCGCCATATTAAATCCGCCATATTGAGTTTTTTAAAAATAATTTCAGATTCTTTATGTGAGGCCCCAAAAACTTCCCCATACCAATTTTGGAGAAAATAGGACAAAATTGATTTTTCGTCCGCCATATTGGATCCGCCAAACTGAATTTTTTAAAAATTATTTTAGATTCGTCATATGCGA
Source organism: Diaprepes abbreviatus (assembly GCA_034092305.1). Taxonomy (NCBI): domain Eukaryota; kingdom Metazoa; phylum Arthropoda; class Insecta; order Coleoptera; family Curculionidae; genus Diaprepes; species Diaprepes abbreviatus. Next base: position 1,792,315 of record JASJET010000142.1, on the reverse strand, counting down.
CCCTGAAAACTCCCCCGTACCAATTTTGGAGAAAATCGGACAAAAATGATTTTTTTGTCGGCCATATTGGATCCGCCAAATTGAATTTTCTAAAAATTATTCTAGATTCGTCACATGCGACCCGGAAAACTCCCTCGTATTAATTTTGGAGAAAATCTGACAAAATTAATTTTTTTGTCGGCCATATTGGATCCGCCATATTGAATTTTTTAAAAATTATTTTAGATTCGTCATATGCGACTCCAAAAACTCCCCCTTACCAATTTTGGTTAAAATCGGACAAAATTGATTTTTTCGTCCGCCATATTGGATCCGCCATATTGAATTTTTTAAAAATAATATCAGATTCGTTAAGTGCAACCTCGAAAACTCCCCCATACCAATTTTGGAGAAAATCGGACTAAATTACATTTTTTTGTCCGCCATATTGGATCCGCCATTTTGAATTTTTTTTTAAATAATGTCAGATTCGTTGGGTATAACTCCGAAAATTCCTCTATACCAATTTTGAAGAAAATCGGACAAAATTAATTTTTTTGGCCGCCATATTGTAAGCGCCATCTTGGATTTTACTGCACCAATTTCATCTAAAAAAATATGGGACCACCGCAGCAACTTCCTTTACATAACGTAAAAAATTTCATTCAAATCGGTGCAGCCGTTCCGGAGTAATCGGTGTACATACATAAAAAAAAAAAAATACATAGTCGACGAATTGAGAACCTCCTTCTTTTAGAAGTCGGTTAAAAATACAGATTTCTTTGAATACAGACAGAGTCGTATCTAAAGTCCTGAGCTCTCAGGACAAGATTTGAATTTTGCGTCCCTCAAAATTTATTTCGTAGGAAGAGAAACAACATAATAACTTTAACGTATGTCTGCGAGCGCGCCCTCTGGCGCTAAGCTATGCCACTGAATACAGTTTCGGATTTTTAAATTTGGCCGATGTTCCAAACTTTAAATACGTGTTTAAAAGAAATGTTTTTCCTTTCGTGGCGTTCTAAATTTAGATTTTGAATTTATATGTCTACGTGGACCCTACTGAAGTCAAGGTAAACAATATGAATGAATTATAGTTTCTCAAGAATACATTTAAACTCTTCCTACTACAAGTTGAAAATCATAGTTCTTGGGTTTAGACCGTGTCAAATTGCAATTATCATCCCACGTTTCGGCCTACGATTGCACGATGCATCTTCAGGGATCTCTATTAATTTTATTTGGATATTTACAAATTTCGATTGATTCTCTAACTTTACGTTTAAAAAAACCAGGCACTGATGCTAGCACCTTAGTTTCTTTTACATTAAAAGTATGAACTGAGCAATGCTGGGGTTCAGCTACTGCAGATTGTACAATTTGTTTCCTTTTTATACATCTTTTATGTTCCTTAAGCTTAGTGTATTTAGACCGTCCAGTTTCACCTACATACACTTTACCACAAGAGCAAGATATCTTGTAAACCCATTCTGTTTGATATGGAATTGCGCCCTTTGGAGACTTTAAACATAATATAACTTTCTTACATGTGTTGAAAATTGTCCGAATGTTTGATTTTCGGAGCAATCTGGCAATCTTGTCGATGGTTCCGTGTATGTAAGGTAAGACAACACTGTCCATAGCAGGTTCATTTATTACATTTCCTTTAGGAATGGGGTTTTTATATTTATTAATAGAATGTCTTGTATCTCCAGTGCAATATCCGTTGCCTCACAAGCTTAAAGAACACGAAAAATGTATAAAAAAGAAACAAATTGTACAATGTGCATTAGCCGAATACCAGCATTGCTCAGGTCACACTTTTAGTGCAAAAAAAACTAAGGTGCTAGCATCAGTGCCTGGTTTTTTTAAATGTAAAGTTAGAGAATGATGACTCGTGCAATCGTAGGCGAAACTTCGGATAATAATTCCAATTTGACACGGTCTAAACTCAAGAACCATAATTTTCAACTTGACCAAAGCCGTGAAAGTTTTCGTTCTTCCTAGTAGGGTCTAAAAGACTTAATCTTGAAATATAAGGTTTTTTATGAATGCTTATAAACACCAAATAAAATAGTAGACCACCTAATTAATTTATAACCACTCTGTATACCCGCAGGGCAATGTCACAACAGAAGAGGACAGACGAGGATGTTCATATTAGGGTTATCACGTTTGGATAGTGTAATTTCCGATTTGGAAGTGAAAAGCGGGACGGCGGGATTTACGCAGACAAATTACAGGCCATATTGGTCGGGAAATGTTGAAAATTATGTAAGGTGAGTTTTTGAACTAAAATAAATTAAACTAGGAAGAAGGCGAGACGAGTTTCTGACACTAAAATGTGGAGAACGGTATATCCTTTTCATTTTATTTGTAAGTCTTAAAACACGACGTTTTACGTAAAATCTAAAAACTCACTTTTTAGGTCTGTTTTCGTCCATAGAAAAATCATGTAAAGTATTTTTTCTCATTTAAGGAGTTATTTGGGAAATTTTCTGCTAAGATCATTTTCTACATGTCGTTCTCTTATTTCAAATTATTTCAGGTTATTGTTTTTTTAAATAATTTAATTTTCGTTTTATATAGGATCTGTTAAAATCTAATAATAAATTCTGCACAGGTATCAAACATTTAGATTTTTCAAAATTGACGTTAACACAATTTTACTAGTTTTACTTCACCCAACAGTACTTGAATGTTATTATCTTGTATAACAGCCTTAAAATGACAGCAATGCCACACATCAGTCGCATGTTCAATTATTCACACATGACGATTGTTCTACAAGTAGTTGTTATGTAATATAGTGAAACAGTTGAATTCCCATAACACCATATTACTTTCTGCCAAAAAAAGCCTTTAAAAATTCTTTGGAAAAAGTTTTTCTTTTTTTACAACATCAAGGAAAATCAGTACCTTCACGATCCGATTTGCTTAGTTCGTTCAGTTCTGCTATGGCCTGGTATTCTTCGGCCACTGTCCTCATCTAAACAGAATACTTGGTATGCCAACAATATGTTTTATTCTGTTAAGGAATATACCCAGTACCATTTATTTTAAATATATATGATGTGGACGTAATTAGCATTGTCTGTCAAATTTTCAATTTTTCCAAAAAAAAATTCAAAAGTGAGATTATATCTCAAAATATCGAAAAAAGTTATAAGAAAAAGTGTATAAGATAATTTAGATTTTTTGCCCATTTTTTGTAAATTGCACCAGTTTTGCAAAATAAGACTCAACGGAACCTATATAAAACTTCTTAGTTTTGACAATGCTTCATTCCAGACATATTTTGTTTAAAGTTGAGCCATATAAAATGTGTGTTTTTCTACAAAATCCAAATAGGGCTATTAAAATTTGGTCACATGTGATGCAAACTTTATTTGTTTTTGACCTTGTATAAGGTAATTTCATAAAATAATTATGTATGAAAAAGTAGTTTGTGTCTAAAAGTAATACACATTAATATTAAAAACATAGTTTAATTGAAAGGACTCATATTTTTTAATAATAAAATCATAAAAATTAAACGCATTTAAAATTCCAATACTAATTAATTTTTTGGAAACTGCACTTAAATAACAAAAAACTATTTTAACTTTTTTAATAATATAGCTTCATAACAAATTTTAAAAATAGAGTTTTAAATTAAATCGTTGAACCTAGATAAACTTTACGTAAAGTTAAACAAAAATTTATTTTTCACTTAACGCAGATTTTACTGGTGACACCGTGTACTTGTTTGTCTTAGTTATTATGTATGTATTACTTTTAGACAAAAACTACATTTTCAAAAATAGTTATTTTATGAAGTTACCTGCATATGATGCAGACTTTGCTGGTCACATTGTATATATATGTATATATATGTATATATATGTATATATATATATATATAGATTTTCACGGATGGTACTGGTATTTTTCCGGTTTTCAATATATCGGCTTTTTTACACGATGTACTTGATATTTGGTAGATATTTTTCTTGGTTTTAAAAATGACGGACGGTCACTTCTTTCTCATAGTTTCTTTTGAGACACTTGTTACGGTTAAAAATTGGGTTTAAATAATAAATATTTTGTTTACATTTTTCAAGATTAAATTACAGGTTCAGATTACTAAAGTCATAAATAGATTTTTGTTTTGTACGTAAATTTACAGTAAACGATGTTTTCTACTATAAAACTAATGATTACCTTTTGTTTTTCATTCATTACTATTGGTTTCATCTATATTCAGATCATTCCTTTTGTTTACATTTTGAAATTTTGATTGACATCGAAACTTAACAATATTTCTGTAATTTATAAATTTCAGTAGGTACCTCGAGACAATGTATCACAGATTGGGAAAAACGTTTTCTTAATGTTTGGATAAATATAAGTAGGGTTATTTGCTTTCTTGTTGATTTTCCTTTTTTCAGAAAATATTTATTTATTGTCACATGTCAGCTATTAGTCAGGCCCACTCAATTCTTGAAAAGTTTTTAGGGTTGCCTATAAGATGGCACATTAGTTGAATATTATCGAAATGCTAAATTTAAAATGAGATGGTATCGATTTTTTTTTTCATTATGTTGTTTTTAGTTTATTAATTGAATATTTCCCTTTGCTTTACTAATTAGAATTTTTGGTAATTAAAATATTTGAAATTAGACTCTCGAACTAATTTGAACTTAATTGGATTTCATTTTTAAATATTTCGAACCCATTAAGTAGTTTGTTATTGGGTATTCATTTTGTAGGACGAGGCAGGTTAGATTATTAATATATTGGTTGTCTTTGTCTGATTTCAGTACTGGCCAGTTTAAAGTTGAGATAGAAGAATTTTTGTATATATTTTCCGGAAGTAGTTCAAATTGTATGATAAATTTCAAGGGTTCGAGATTATGGCTACGAGATTAAGGTTATTTTTTTTTGGATAGATTTTTGATAGACGTTTTTATAAAGTTTTTTGGTAACTTCCGTTGGAAGAAATGTGCTAGTGATTTGAGAGAAATCGTTTTCTTTTGGCTATCTGACGCAAGAGCGTGAAGAAGTGGTTTTAGTTTTACTGCTTTCCCAAGTTAAGGGACCTGGTCATAATTGGCCGATTAATGTAACTAAACCGAGTCGGGGTGCAAACAATTTTTGGTGATTTTGGTCGTTTCACTCTACAGCCAGTTTGGCGATTATTTTCTTCAGCCAGCCAGAAACAACGGCTTATCAGTTAGCAGATGCCACCATCTTCTTGAGTTCGAGGGTCTTAGGAATAACTACAGTATTGTCTTTGGGATAAGTACAATATGTCTTTGGAATAATTACGTCTTTGGGTAAACTATAGTATGTTTTTGGAATAGTCATAATGTACAGTTTGGATTTTTGTGCTGCACTTCTGGGATTGTGAGCCTCTGAAGGGGACAATCTCCATATTGAGCCAGGTCAACGTCCTTTCTGGGGAAGCCGTCTATGTCACAGGCCTTGTTCAACCACCTGTTTTGAAGTGATTCAGCTAAGTGCCTAATTTTAGCCAAAGTATGTACACAAGAGTTTCTGACTGTTAAGCCTAATGGGTAATAAACCTGTATTTTGAATCGTTTAGTTATCTAAACACACTTTTCTGTTCGATTACCTAGAGGGCTAACAGGTAGGGGATTCTTGTGTATATGTTGTTGAACCTTTCTAATTAATAGACTTTAAATATCTGGACTTTCATATTTTTTTTTTAATGATATTTATCTTTTGGTAATTTACCATATCATATATTTGCGGCGAACCAGTATACTATGTAAGGTGAAACGCAGTCGACTTCGTTGCGCTACAACCTCAAATTTAAATGTTTAATTTTTGCGATACTTTACTGTAATTGAGGTTTTTTTTTATGGTTCTGTTTTAGAGTCCCAGAGTGGCCAAGTACCTATTTAATTATTGTTTAAAATAATGAATATTATAGTGACACATTTATTGAAAATTTTAATTGCTTAACAATTGAATATTTTGGAAACTAGTTATTTTGTACAAATTTGTAACATACTTTTCAGTAAAATTTTATTAAGATTTTAACCACTTAAGCGACAGTTATAAGTTGATTTCTATGATCTAATTTTTGTAATTATCTATCACTTTTTTTGTGTAACTTTCTATTGCTTATATTTTTGTTAACTGTCATTTAAACATTCATTATCTCTCTCCTTTTCTATTTTCTAATTCTTTCTCTTTGCAGATATTTTAGTAGTTTTTTTGATATTGCTTATTTTTTTTTATTACTGCAAAGTTGATAGTCTCCTGCATTGTTGGGCTTATGGACCTTCATAGTCTAGTTTAAAATAGAGTGTGTTCTTTTCTTCTATAACTAGGCTATGTCGACGTAAACCTTCCAAAGGTAGTAGTTGATTTGTTTACTTTTTGGATCGGTTTGCCGTTCACTGTGCAGGACACTGTCAAGTTTAATTTACTATTCTTTTGTTTAAATATTCACATTTTGCTACGTCATAGAAAGACAATAACTTTCGACTAAGTCAACAAGGTTTCTCTATTTCAATTTAACATTTGTAATCGCACTTCTGTTAGATAGCCCCATTAGAGGAGCTTGCAATAATTCACATGGTGATAACTTTTTCCAGGGGTTGTACTTAATATCTGGGAAGGGGTATACCGTGAGGAATAAATGTATTGGCCTCTATTTAATTGGTTTTATTTCCTATAATTTTAAATTAGAATACTTTTAAGTACTTAGACTTTGCGATTTATTTACCTGGATATGACATATTAAATATTTATTTTTTCCAAGTTTTCTTTAATACAAGTGCTCGTAGTATAATCATTAGGGCTCATTCTAAAGTAAAATTTGGTGGCGTCTTTTTCCCGATTTAGCCATTTATAAAACTTACACAGGCAATATACTAAAAATAGTGGAAAAATATAAAAACAACGAATCTACCCTGAGATGAGCTAGCGTATAGGTAGACTCCAGTCAGCATTAGGACAATCATTAGGTAAGTCTGAACTGAGGTACCTTACAGGGTGTTGCCAGGATTTGGTAAGGCGTTTATAGTTGGTAATAATATATTATATTTCATGGTAAAATTTTGAGATTTCATTAGAGAGCAAAAATTCGTAGTTTCACTGGCGGAAATTAATTGCAATTTTAATTACTCAGTTAAGATAGTTTTTTTTAAGCAGCAATTCTTATTTTTCACACTGTTCTTAAGAACTTCTAGTATTTAACCGAATACGTCCGAGGTTTTTTATGTTGTTTGTCAAAAATTAATTAAAAAACAATTATAACGTATAAAACTTTCTACAAGCCAATTTTTCTCATTAACAAGAAAAATATTATTTAGGATTAACACGGAACTTTGTTCCATTACTTCCGCTTCAAAGATTAAAGTATTTTTTGTTGCGTTGCGAAAACAAATTATATACAGTTTTTTACTTTCAACGAATACAGAAAAATGTGACAAAGATAAAGAGAAGGAACAATGACCTATATTGGATTTGTAACAAATAACCTTTGACGGGTAAACAAAGCGGAAAACAACGATATGTTTTGTGCTTTTAAGGGACTAAAATATTTCATTCAAAGTGTATCCTAAATTTAAAAAGGGCGCTAAGATATGTATGTATGTATTTAGGACGTTCTCAAAGATATGAACTGAGAATATCAACGTCAAATTTATATTTATTCTTCCATTCGTGGTTTTATTGTTTTATTTATATACAACCAGACAATACAAAGTAAATTCTGATGATATTGAATCAGTAAACCTCAAGGATATATTACGCCTTTTTTATCATATTGTCATCCTAAACAAGTTTAAATTCTACTCAACAATCAAAACAAATGAGCTCTCAAATTTATAATATCAATTAATGCGTCAAAAGAAAAGTATTCACAATTAAATATGGTAAAGGCAGCGTCCTTTTGTTGACTTGTTGCAGAACAAGGAAGACAGAGAAACGTTGCAACAATGTATTTGAATCGGCATACAAAACCATCTCTTGTTGAAGTGAGGAAACTTACACGTCGAAGTGTGTGTTGAAACTGCCTAATACAACACTTAATACAGAACCCTGTTCTATCGACTCGTAATTAATTTAAATGTTTTTAACACCTTCAAAAAAACATTTAAAGGCATGTATCATCAAAAAATAATTAACGAAAATCGAATATATGAAAATCATAATTTTCGTTGGAAAATGATTTACATTTAGTTGCAATTTTTTTAATGAAGTTTTTTAACAAAAAAAAATATTCATTCTTACAACGAATGTGTCAATTCGTTATTTAAAATTAACGGAAAATACCTAATTCTCGAGATAATTTTAACCCGTAATTATTTCTAGAATAATAAAATAATTTAAGCGCTTTAGTAGCTGTAACTATGTAACGCTTAGAAATGGAAATATTTTCTCTTTTTAAAAAGTAAAAGTGCAGAATGGGAAATTTTTGATAAATATTATTTTCTGCTTTAAATAAGTCGATTTTAAAAGGTATGTTGGAAAATATTAAACTTGTTAAGCTATTCATTAAATGTTCCCTAAATAATAATCTAAATAATTACATATTTGTTAAAGCTGGATTTATTTAAGCATTCAATTTATATTCATAGTATAAGTATCTGTAAAAAAACAAAGTATAATATCAATAAAAAGTAACTGTCTGATCCACTAAGGTGAACTAAATTGAATACTAGTCTCAATTGACAATTAAGGTTTAAATTAACATTGTTCATTCACCCAGATTCAAACCCCGATAATTCTGCCTTCTAGGCAGGCACCCTTCCTATTAGGCTACCAAAGGTTTATCAAAAAAATAGTTAAACCGCCAAAACTGAAATTTAACCTTGAAAAGTCATGTTATTACGTTTAAACTTAGATGGATAATTAAAAACAATAAAAGTTTTATTTGGTTACTTCATAAAAGAAACTTTTTTTTTTTAGTAGAAATTTTTCTTAACCTAAATATTTTTGGTTTGAAAGACAAATAAACCAACCTTTTGAACGTTAAACGGTTAAAATGTTCTTAAAATCGAACTTATTCAGTGCAAGAAAAGGTACACTTTCAGAAAAATTCATGTCAACTAAGTAATTTTTAAACGAGATAAGAAAAAACAAAAAATCATTTTTTAGCCATTTTTTCAGAAATTTTGAGATATATTGAAAAATTACTTATACAAAAGTTTGATATTTTTTTATTATCTATAACTTTTATATAGAACATTGTCTACTAAGAGGTCACGTTTAACTGGAAATCGTTAAAAACCCTTAAACCTCATCTCCATTTCACCATTTTGCATGATCTGTAGTTTAATCTTTGTTGTCTCTCTTTATTATAACCTTAACTAAATTATTCGTCTGGTCTCGGCCTGTATATATTTTTTTTTCTAAACAGGTATTTATACCAATCTAAAAAAAAAAAAATTTGGAGCCGTTGTCATGTATTTCTTTTAACAAAACACAAACTATAAACAGTAGAATAAAATATTTAGAAAACTATAAAGCCATTTTTAATTTTACATTTCCAAGAAATTTAAAAAAATCACCAAAAAAAACATGAAAAGTTAAACAAAAATGCTGGAAATTGGAAATGACGTCTTGAAGAAGACCGAAAACAGTATAGAAGACGTCATTCGAGAGTCGAATTTGTAGACTTTGATATGATAATATCGACACGATTTAAACAATAAAAAATACTTCAAATCACGTGACTTTATAGAATGTGTTCTGAGTTTCAACATGCTGGTATCTAACTATCGTATTTTCTAAAAGCACGAAGAAACTGTAACTTTCCATATCATAATCACACTATGAATGTCTAGAGTTTCAGGTTACAAGCACATTTCCAGTCCGTGCTAGTCTGAAAGTAACTCATACACAGAAGTTAATAATCGACGATAGTGTAAATTTAAAGTTCGGGTGTAAAGCTTGGGTTACAGCGATTCAGCCTTGCAAACGTAATGTAATGTGTAATAAAACTTTAATCTTTGACTGTATATACATGTGGGAAATGAGAAGTATAAATAGAGCATGTTTAATATAAAAATAAAGTATTTTCGAAATGTTGTCGAAGTTATATTACAATTTAAGTAATGCGAATTCATTTTAGAACGGATTTTTCATTTCTCGGGTATCTCTTATTACTTTTCCAAAAGAGAATGTATCGAAACGAAGTATTTGATATCTATACAAATGTCAAGCGAGATCATTATACTGGTGCGGCCCATGAGACGAGACCGACACCATCAAAGGTTCTCTACAAAAAAAAACAGGAAAGAGCAGTACAAACTTTCGGTTTCTATAAAACTGTTCTTGGAGAAAGTTGTGTAGTTTGTAGGAATGCTTGTGTATAATGATACTACGTCCAGGGAGACAAGTTTGTAATTTTATGGAACCCTTACCCTATCTATGATTTTTTTTAAAACAAAAGGAATACCTAATATAAAAGTTAATTTCCCTGTGATGTTTGAGATACAACCTGATAGATATGTTGACAATTAACATATATATATATATATATATATATATATATATATATATATATATATACATATCTATATATATATATATATATATATATATATATATATATATATATGACTGACTGACTCCGTAGCACTACAACCCAGGTTGGGTCTTGGCTGCCTCGACTATCTGCCTCCACCAGTCTTGTGCCAGCTCCCTCCATTCTTGCTGGTCAACTTCAAGGATAGCTAGATCCTTGTGGATGTTATCTCTCCATCTAAGCCTAGGTCTTCCCAGTGGTCTTTTTCCTTGTGGTGCTTCCTCCCATACCCGTTTTATTAGTCGATCGTTTTGACTCCTTTGTATATGACCTGCCCATCGTAGTCTTCTGGACTTTATTTCTTGAATGATGTCAGGGCTTTGATATATTTGCGTAAGCTCTATGTTGCTTCTCATTCTGTGATGGCCTGTTTCAAGGTCTCGGTATGGGCCATATATTATACGCAGAATTTTTCTCCCAAACCTTCTTAGCAGCTCCGTATCGTGGACTGTCAGGGTCCATGTTTCACTGACGTAGATTGCTACTGGTCGTATTATTCTTCGATAAATTTCGGTTTTTGCCTTTCTAGTGATAAATTTTGACTTCAGCAAGGTTTGTATCGCAAATGTATATTTATTTACTTGTGTGATGCGTTGTTTAACCTCTTCCTGCATATTATTGTTGGCCGTTATCACTGCGCCCAGGTACTTGAAAACTCGCACATGCTCAAAATTATAGTCATCCATGGTGACGTTCTGCCTGACTCTGTCTCGAGCGGGGTTGCGGGAGACATGCATGTATTTGGTCTTCCCTTCATTTATTCGGAGCTCTATTCTCTGAGCTTCTTTTTCTATCTTTATGAAGTTTTCCTTCACACTGACTGTGCTTTCTCCTATCACGCCCATATCATCCGCGTAGGCCAAAATAAGTTTAGGGCCACTTGGCCCAAAAACCTCCGCTTCAACTGATTTGGCTACATTCTCCTTCAATTTTGACACAGCTTTTTGCCCCCTCCAGGCACGCTCTGCACAGTCTAATCAGCTTGTGCGGGATTCCAAATTCTTCCATAGCTTCCCACAACCTTATCCTAATAACATATATATATATATATATATATATATATATATATATATATATATATATATATATATATATATATATAGAGAGAGAGAGAGAGAGAGAGAGAGATAAGTTTTTGTCCGTGTAATTTAAAATAAAATTGAATAAAATCTTGGCTAGGCGGACGTGAAATTTGCCAATCCACATCATTCTCGTTTTAAAAAGTGCGGAGCATTCCAAAGTATAGAAAAAACTCCAGGTCCAAAAGATGGCGACAGCGTTGTTTCGTCCTAATATGGGACTCGTCAGGAGTAGCAGTAAGCCTGGTTGCGTAGTACCGAATAATGGGACCCCTATTCTTTGGGTAGCGCGTTTCGTGTACTCGATTGTATATATTTCTGTTTTAATTCACTGTCGCGCGGCCACATGGCAGTTTTTACAAACTTTGTTAATTTGTGTGGTTCTTGTGTTATCAAGTGAACCATCGAGATGTCGCCTTTGTCTTCTTGTTTCCTGTTTTTGATTATAAATTCAGCCTTATAGGATGCAAAGGCGAGGTGATGGTTTTACCGAATACTGTGGCCTGACGAGTCCCATATTAGGACGAAACAGCGCTGTCGCAATCTTTCGGACCCGGAGTTTTTCCATACTTTGGAATACTTCGCAGTTTTTAACACGAGAATGATGTAGATTGACAAATTTCACGTCCGCTTAGCCAAGATTTTATTCTATTATATATATATATATATATATATATATATATATATATATATATATATATATATATATATATATTGTTGTGGAACCAACATGATGTCTGGGAAAGATACAGACCATATCACCGTAATCGTCACAATATATATATATATATATATATATATATATATATATATATATATATATATATATATATATATGCACAATACCTGCAAGCAAAAATAGCTTACTAAGTTACATTTTATTATAAAATTGAAGAATGCATTAAAATTATTGCTGATTATTTAATTTTCCGTGTTTTTATAACTATCATTAACTTGAAACGTGGCCGTTATCCAAAGTTTTGTTGTTTCATAAAGATATGCAGGGCCATAAATTGCTGCATAAAGAATTTCATGCAGTTCTGCATACAATTTTCCATTTAGGATTTTATATGAAATTAACAGAAAAACTAGTTAGTTATTTAGAAATTTACATAATACAAAGAAAAAGGAAACATGCAATAAAAGCGAAAACAAATATTAATTTTGATTAAACAAAATATTTTAAATTTTTTATAACAATCTGGTGATGTTTTATAAAATAGTGTGGCGGGCGAACATAACTCCTATGGAGTTTTTAGGTCAGCAATAATGAATTTTAGAGCCTATTCTAGTCCACATCGTGAGCATGCATTTTGTTATGGGTCTGTAGCGGTTCTTAACTTTGTTATTATTTGCAAGTAGGCGTATATAAATGCAAATGTCAATCCTCTCAAAATATCTGTTTTATGAAAATATTTATTTCATATTCAATTTTTAACCGACTTCTAAAAGAAGGAGGTTCTCAATTCGGCGACTATGTATTTTTTTATGTATGTACACCGATTACTCCGGAACGGCTGCACCGATTTGAATGAAATTTTTTACGTTATGTAAAGGAAGTTGCAGCAGTGGTCCCATATTTTTTTTAGATGAAATTGGTGCAGTAAAATCCCATCTTGGCGGCCAAAAAAATTAATTTTGTCCGATTTTCTCCAAAATTGGTATGGAGGAATTTTCGAGGTTGTACCCAACGAATCTGAAATTATTTTTAAAAAATTCAAAATGGCGGATCCAATATGGCGGACAAAAAAAATTAAATTAGTCCGATTTTCTCCGAAATTGGTATGGGGGAGTTTTCGAGGTTGCACATAACGAATCTGATAGTATTTTTAAAAAATTCAATATGGCGGATCCAATATGGCGGACGAAAAATCAATTTTGAACGATTTTCACCAAAATTGGCAAAGGGGAGTTTACGGGGTCGCATATGACGAATCTAAAGTAATTTTTAAAAAAATCAATATGGCGGATCCAATATGGCGGACGAAAAAATCAATTTTGTCCGATTTTCTCCAAAATTGGTACGGGGGAGTTTTTGGAGTCGCATATAACGAATCTAAAATAATTTTTAAAAAATTCAATATGGCGAATCCAATATGGCCGACAAGAAATTAATTTTGTCCGATTTTCCCCAAAATTGGTACTTGGGAGTTTTCGGGGTCGCATATAATGAATCTAAAATAATTTTTAAAAAATTCAATTTGGCGGATTCAATATGGCCGACAAAAAAATCGTTTTTGTCCGATTTTCTCCAAAATTGGTACGGGGGAGTTTTCGGGGTCGCATATAATGAATATAAAATAATTTTAAAAAAATTCAATTTGGCGGATCCAATATGGCCGCCAAAAATCGTTTTTGTCCGATTTTCTCCAAAATTGGTACGGGGGAGTTTTCGGAGTCGCATATGACGAATCTAGAATAATTTTTAAAAAATTCAATATGGCGGATCCAATATGGCGAACAAAAAAAATCAATTTTGTCCGATTTTCACCAAAATTGGTACGGGAGAGTTTTCGGAGTCACACATGACGAGTTATTTTAAAAAAATTCAATATGGCGTATCCAATATGGTGGATAAAAAATTAATTTATTTTCTTTAAATATCGATATTGGAAGGTTTTGGGGCCTATATTACCAATCTAAAATTAATTTGAAATTTAAGATAGTGGATTTTCTATGACAGACTAAATATTCGTTTGACCCAATTTGATTGGTATTTGGAAAACTCTAAGAACAAAAGAATTTTTAGTGGTTCATTTTAGGGTGTTTTACAACTTTGGATAAAATGGGTGTTTTTTTGCCAATTTGGAGTCATTGCGAGGTACACTAATCTCGATTAGTACTTAGTTCAAATAATTTATGAATATCATAATGAATTCTAAAACTAAAAATAGAAAAATTAAATTTTTTTAAAAAATTGAACCGACTTCTAAAAGTGCGCTAAAAAGTGAAAAATAACTATAAATTTTTATATGAAATTGAACTTTTTGAAGTCGGCGCCAAATTATTTGTACACGAAATAAATAACTACTAATATATTCAAATTATGGTAAGAGAGCAATTACAAATAAAGTATTTTTAATCTCTTTATGAAAATCACATTTTGTCAGGTATTAGTTTGGCGCCGACTTCAGAAAGTTCAATTTCATATAAAAATTTATAGTTATTTTTCACTTTTTAGCGCACTTTTAGAAGTCGGTTTAATTTTTTTAAAAAAATTTAATTAAAACCAAAATCTCTGTTCTTAATGGTAAGTTTTTAACCTGTTATTCCTTATATAATAATATTAAAAAGGTACATTTTTGTAGAATCTGCCGAAACCCTCAGTTGAAAAAGATTCGAACGTCCTGAAATATAAAATACAATACAATGAGTATGACTACTTTATATATGTAGTTTCAATACCAAAATGAACCATATTGCCAAGAAAATAACCAACTAAATATATATATATATATATATATATATATATATATATATATATATATATATATATATATATATGATCATTTTTCTAAATACCGGCAGACTAGTAGAACAGTAATTCAGTGATAACACTGGGGAACCAAAATTTTTAAATAACATTTTGTTGTTGATCTTGATCCTGAAAATTGAGCTTAACTATGAAACGTATCAAATATCTGTACGTTAGGTAAACGGAGGTTTGAAATTAATTTTAATATAGACAAATGATGGAACGATTTCATTTTATCGATATTATTGATCTTATGAATTTTTCTTTCAGCAATTATGTAATAGTTTATTAAATGTATATTGTATGTTTTATGACTGGTCTACAAAATTAAGTCTGTAAAAACGTTAGCAATTGAGTTTATGCATAATTAAACTACTCTTATAATTAAGTTAAGGTTTTAAATATTTTTTAAAGGTTTTTTAGAGGGCATATTCCATGAATATATTTTATAGATTAAGACTTCATTAATTGGTATTAATACACTCACAATTACAAATAAAGTACGTACATTTGAAACTCCAATAATACTTTCTGCGCATTCAAGTTTCATCATTTAGTGATGAAGAAAAATTTTTCTTTGATTAAAGATACTTTTTTTTAAATAAAAACTGAGAATTTGGAGCTATTCAGCGTTTTAATTTTGTTATCAAATAAAATACCATATGCAATCAAATTTTTCATCTTTCACCTGGGGAATTAACGGAGGTTTCGTTTTGAGCGGTTTATTAATTTTTTATTACCTTTAGTTATCAACTTTTTAACAGGTTCAATGAAGGATTATTTCAGGCGAGTCCTAAATAAACAGTAATTTTTTTTTTCAGCTTTTCAAATAAGCAACTTGGGGTATTTCAACTGAGATTTAAATCGGTCGGAATTTTGAGAAGTCATTATGTAATAGAAAATAAGGTACTTAAATATAATAGAATACAGAGTTCGCCATCTGGATCTGGTCATTGGAACTACCATCAATCACATTTTGTAAATGTCAAGTCAGTACAATTTCAGTCATTCTGGCACCAAAAAAAATGGTACTTTAAATTGAAAATAATCGCTTTGTTGTGTTAACTCAGCGTTCATATCATCGAAAATATTGTGGTCTTTCTGCGCCTAAAAGCGACACAACTGGTCATTTAGCCTCAAATTTTTTAACATCCGAGTGTGTAACTAATCGCCAGTAATATGCTAGACTGCGTCCACGTCGTTTCAATGAAAATATCGAAGCTGTTAGGAAGAGTATTGCCAGTAATGAAAATGTCTTGTCTCGTTGAACCACTTTAAGGGGGATTGTGAAGCAAGATCTTCACATGTTTCCATGCAGAATGCAATTGAACCAAGGATTATTGGAAATAGACAAGCCGTGTCGCCTGGCTTATGCGAATAGCGTGATTCGAATTGTTAAAGCTGAGAGCGGATTGTGATGGCCAACGAGGCTCATTTCCGCCTCACACTCTCTGGCATCGTCAACAAACAGAATTTACAGAAACACCATTGCACGATGAGAAAGTGTGTTTAGATTGATGTTTAGCATAGAAAGACTTCTAATTCCAACAAGACAGGCTATACCAAGGACTCAAAAATGGAGTATTTGCATGGGAAATTCCCGGGGCATGTGGTGTCGAAAAAAGGGGATATTGACTGGTCACCAAGATCTTCGGATGTGACTCTACCAGACTATTTTTGTGGGAATTTTTGAAGAATAAAGTTTATGCTAATAAGCAAAAGGCTATAGAACAGCTCAAAGACAACATTTGAACTGAAATGGCAGCAATATTAACCGAGACGCTAGCCAATGTAATGGAAAACGCCAGAAAAAGATCCCGCTTTTAGCGCACCAATAACGGTGGTCACTTAATCGATAATGTTTTCGGAAACTAGTCGAGATAAATTGTAGAAGGTTAATGTATTTTAATAATTATGATCAAGACGTTAAATATATATATATATATATATATATATATATATATATATATATATATATATATATATATATATATATATATATATATATATATATATATATATATATATATATAGGTTTTCGGGCATCCCGTGTATGTGCTGAGTCCCTCTCAGAACTGTAAGGCAGCTGACGTTTCGGTGAAATCTCATTCACCATTTTCAAAGCTCACTGTATGGGGTCTACGAGCGAACTGACGCCTGCGACTCCGGTGCTGTCGGTACCGTGTGTGCGTCGGACGCGTTCGTTTTCCGAAAGGTTCCGGCCCATCAGGTTGCGAGACCTGCTGCGCGTCATCGGCCCTGTTGCCAGTGTTTGTGGTTGCGTTGCCGAGCTGTAATCTGTTTCGTTACTAAGTGGTACTGATTGATGTTTTGTAAGCAGATTTTTCCAAGTATTAGGCACACATTGGCTATCATCTCTGCTATTTAAGTTGTTGGGCCTCTTTGCAATTTTAATGGCTTCCCTTATAACTCTTGTGGACAGGTTTTCACATCTCGACAGCATTTTTGTTCCCGAGAAATTTATCTTATGTCCTGTGTTTAACCAGTGTTGGGCTAGAGCAGAAGAAGTAATTTTTTGCTTGACAGCGTTCATATGTTCATCTCTTCTGGCGCTTATTTTACGGTTGGTTTGGCCTACGTAAGATGAGCTGCATTCTCCGCATAGAATTTCATACACTCCCTGGTTTTCTAGAGGGAGTCTTTCTTTAGGTGTTGGCAAGAGATCTTTTACTTTACGGTCTGTGGTGAAAATGGTTTCAATGTTATGTCTCCTGAGAATTCTTGCGATCTTATCTGTGGTGCCTCTTACATAAGGAACAAAAGCTTTGGAGTTAGTCTCTTGGTTTTCGCGATTTTTTGGGGCCAAGTGTTTGTTTTTTAGAGCCTTGTCTATATGTTCTTTTTTATAACCGTTCTTTGTTAGGGCGTCTTACAGTATGTTCATCTCTTTGTGATAATTTTCTGGATCTGTAAGGGACTGCGATCGAAACGCAAGTGATTTCACTACTGTAAATAATTGGGCGGGGTGGTGATGTGAATCGGCGTTGAGGTACCTGTTGGTGTGAGTGGGCTTTCTGTAGACAGTGTACGAAAACAAGCCATCCTCTTTTCTTTCCAGTAGGATATCCAGAAACGGTAGTTCTCTTTCCTGTTCTGTCTCCATGGTGAATTTAATTTTGGGATGTATACTGTTCATGTGTGCCAGGAAACTTGAGATTTTCTTCCCCATGTTGCCAGATAACGAATGTGTCATCTACGTAACGTAGCCACAGTCTTGGTTTGTGTGAAGAGGTCTCCAAAGCTTTTGATTCGAAGTCTTACATAAATAAGTTATCGAGTGCAGGAGATAGCGGCGATCCCATCGGGGCTCCCTCGACTTGTTTATATCGTCGGCCTTCATAAGTAAAATAGGTGTTATCAAGACAGTGTCTAGCTAATTCGATGATATATTTTGGTAGATTATATTTGTTTTCTATTACAGAAAGAGCCTCTTTAACTGATATTTGTATATATATATATATATATATATATATATATATATATATATATATATATATATATATATATATATATATATATATTATTTTTTGAGCTAGATAGGAGATCGAAAATTTGTATTTTTCTTTGGATATTAATAGATATGACTCATCAAAATTATGGCCACTTTCAACATAATTGCCTCCCTACACTGTTGTTGATATTTCCTAAAAAGTCGTGCAAAAATAGAAGCGAACATACGAGTTTTTTGAAAAGTTGTGTATGTGTATTTTTGAGTCTGCTGAAACCAAATCCGAAGCTTAAAACTTTGGCGGAGTCATGCTTCTTCATCGCTAATGAAATCCCACTGGGCTCCTTGAGTATTAACTCTTAAATCTCGGCGTTAGAACTTTAAATAGGGAAATTTTTCGTTAGATACGGGACAGCCTGATAATGATTCGTCACTATTGGTACCCTTCAAGTTTAGTTATAAGACATTTAATCAATTTTTTTATAATAAATCTCGTCATCGAAAAAATAGCAAAGAAGACTTTTTACATTATCTGTGTTTTTCTGATTTATTTCTGGGTAGTTTACCAGCATAAGCCTTAAAGTTGATGATTGAACGGAAAGTGTGTCAATTTGTAAGCGAAATCTTGTGATTAATGATTATATGTTACCTTTTCGAGATAAACCAGATATAATTGTGGGTATGGTTAATATAAGAATGATTGTATACTTTTATCTTTAAAAAAATTCAGTTTTAAATTTTCAGTTTGGAAGAAAATTATAATTATTACTATTTTCAAAAAATTGAGTTAGATAAATTGCTTTGAGCTACACCTGGTAAATCTTATGTACATTTAAAGCAATTTTAAGCCTTTTTCACATTTTTATCACTTTACAGAGAAACGTTCTAACATATAGCTAATTTTCTTGTGGTAAGTTTTCGTTAAAAGGTATATTTTCCATTTGATTTTAGAAGAGAACTACTAGATGGATAATAAATTAGCAGGAATCTTCTACAAAACCTATTGTTTAATGGATTTATCTCAGTTTTATCTTTAATTAACCCTAGATTATAAATATAAAAAATAATATTGTATTAAAAAATATTTTTTTTTATTGCAATTTTGTTTTCGTCTTAATTTTAACTAAAAAGTAAATAGTGATAAAAATAAACTATTTCGCAAATTTGTAAATAAATATGAGATCATAAAGTGACGCCAGGCTTGATCCGTTCTTAGGTCTTGTTTCGAAAAAAAACCTTAAAATAAATTGCCAGAAATTTAAATTATTTTTCCGACAACGAAAAATATCAGGAGGAATTAGGAGACACCGATTGTATGATAATGGAACTCGATAATTAGCAACAGATTTTCAATTAAAAGTATCGATTTCATTCAAAATCAGTTCAAGCTCCAATTTAATTAATATTAAAAGTCAAATCTTTAAACCAAATGGTTATAAAAAAATCAGTCTAAAGTTGAGACCATTTTATTATTAATTTCCCATCTACGTTACTTAAAAATTGGAACAGTTGGACCATAAAAAAATTTTCCTCTACATTTCAATGTATAATTTTAGCTTTCACTTCAGACTAGGCAACCAACTGTAGGGAAACAAACATTTAAATTGCAAAATTATTATTTGGATTTTCATTATTTTTGATTGTTAGTTCCTTACTTATTCTCCATTTAGTAGATATTTAGCTCATTCTACTTCGAGCTTCAATTATGATTGGTGGTATTCTATCTCTGTGTTAAAATTACGTATTATTAGTAGTTTGTACAAGAAATATTTCGTTTTCAGCTCAAGTATTCTTTTTATTTTGATAAAACTAGGCTTGGGGTCATATTTTGACGGGTTATATGGAGCGCGGATCTACATTAAATGTTATTCCTCGAATCTATAGACTAAATTAGTTTTATTTTGCTTATTTTAGCAATGAGAAAAGTTAGTAAAAATTTGCGTAAACAGTGGTCACAAGATCGGCTTGGAAATACTTTCGCGGCACTTAAAAATGGGGTAGTTAAAGAAGTATCTGCCAACAATTTAGAATAGCTACATGCACTCTTAAAACGTATTTAGGTTTGTGTGTGAAAAGATTGGGTCATCCGACTATATTAAGTTCTCAACAAGAAAATAATTAAAGGGTACTATCAAGTGGGACTACTTCTTACAGGGTATGCAAATATTTAAATAATGTAAAATTAACAACGTGTCAACTAATTGTAATAAAAAAACACAGCTTGCAGAAAAAAATTGGTTGCACCTATTGTTAAGGCGAAATTCAGACTTGTCAATAAGAAAGGCATAGCCTATGAATCCAGCTCGGGCTCAAAACCTAACACGCCAATTGTATCTGACCATTTCGCTAAAAGTACTGAACTTATTTCAACTTTGGATATCAAAAATAAATCAAAAAATTTATATAATTTGAACGAAAAAAGCTGCACTGTCAGCTATATGTGTTGAAGGAGAGAAACATGTGCATATGATAGCGCCCAAGCATGTGGAAAATATTACAATAGTGACTTGTTGTACCGCCGTTGGAAATGCTATTCCACTAATTTCTTCATTGAATTTTTAAAACATTTTACTACTCACAAGTCAAACGGATTAACTATACTAGTTTTTGATAGAGCTAGTTGTCATTTAGACTTTATAATTGCAGAAACTCTGGACTCTATCGGCGTGACCCTGTCCTGTTTGTCATCAAATACTACACACGAGCTTAATCTATTAAATAAAGCCGTATTTCGCTCATTTGAATCCCACTGGGATCAATAACTTTTAAGGTGCTGGGATACCTACTCCCACAGAAGTCTGCACAGGACCAAGTTGAATATTATTTTATCACATTCAGAGCTACAGGATAATTTCTCCTGAATCCAGAGTCAATGCCTGATTCAGCGCTCACCTTCATTATTACGGCGAAAGATATTCAGTGACATAGAAGAACAAAATTAGAAACTATCTTTATCACTTTTTATATATCTTTGTCATATTGTGGTACCCTATCAGAAAACATAGCTAATACTCTTTCCAAACATAACTTAAAAGTAGCCTTTAAATCTCAACACAATCTGTCCACTATCCTTTACAACGCTAAAGATAACATTAATAAATTTGATAAATCAGGAGTTTATAAGTTAAAATGTTCAGAGTCTGATAACTTGTATATTGGACAAAGTGGTGGAAGTTTTAAAACTGGCTTTTCAGAACACTACCGACCATATAGACTACAAAAAACAGATTCGAGCTTTGCCAACCATTGCTTAGAACACAACCACAATTTTCCTAATTTAAGCAACACTGACATATTACATTATTCAACAAAGGGCCAAAAGTTAAATATTCTTGAATCTTTAGAAATATATAAACATAGTAACAATAAAAATGTAAATTTGCTTAATGACCAGACAGAACTTGGGTTTTCCCCGTTATTTGTTGTCGCCAAATAATAATTAGTTTCCAAAATTTAGTACCTCCTCTTTGTAATAATGTAATTTCTCAGGTAGTTTGTATTTATTGTTAAATTTTGTCATGTTTCTGTATTGAATACTTCTTTGTCTACCTTTGTAAGTCAGTTTGAAAATGACTCTGTGAGTTGAAACTGGAGTCACCGTTTTTCTAAATAAATTTAGTGGTATAAAACATAGTAGTTCCTTTTTAAACACCCGAAGATGATTAACTACCACATAGTAACGGCTACCAGCATCAACTTTTTAAATAAACATAATAAATTACACTTCAGTACACATTCTCTATGGGTATTTCAGACTATGTTATCAGCCGGAACTTACAAAAAAAGTATGATAGAAAACGCTGCGGACCGAAAGCCTTGAAAATATTATCATATCCTACTTCCTCTTACAATAACAAACATGTGAACAAAATACCTATTATTTCTTAATGGGGTGTGGTCAATTTCTTTACAGGCATTTAAGTGAAATTATTGAATTTAATGATTTTTTTCTGGATGCTCTGTTTCCTGTCCCACTCAGAATTCTAGAAATATTACCTTAAAATGTATCTTCTGGAAGAATACCTGGCCATAATTTAACCAGCATTACTACTCTAAGTTTAACAAAGTAAAAAGGGAAAATTGGACAATATAAAATAAAAAATTTTCCGCCATATTGGATCCGCCATTTTGAAGTTGTTACAAATAATTTCAGATTCGTTGGGTACAACCCCGAAAATTCCTCCATACCAATTTTGGAGAAAATCGGACAAAATTAATTTTTTTTGGGCTCCATATTGTAAGCTCCATCTTGGATTTTACTGCACCAATTTCAGCTAAAAAAATATGGGACCACCGCAGCAACTTCCTGAATATAAGGTAAAAAATTTCATTCAAATCGGTGCAGCAGTTCCGGAGTAAATGGTGTACATACATAAAAAATACATAATCGAGGAATTGAGAACCTCCATCTTTTAGAAGTCGGTTAAAAAGACAAAATATTGAAAGCAAATCTACGAAAATCTAAATTATTCTTCCTGTAATCGAAAAATGTTAAGAGAAATTCGGAAAACCACCAATACTGTGATAATGAAACTCGATAATTGGCCGCAGCTTTTCCATTAAAACTATCGATTACTCAAAAAGACATTTCCGGCAATAACCGGTCCAAGTTCACATTTAATTAATATTAATGACCAAGTCTTAAATCTAAATAGGCTTTAAAAGTCACGTTATGGTTAATATCTTTTTGCTGTTTATCACTGGAGGATGTATTGCTATTTTCCATTAATAAATTTAAATAATTTACTTCCTCGGTGCCGTTTGGGACTTTTATTACTCAATAAATAACATGCTTATGAGTTTTTGTTTTCGAAAGCTCGGAAGTATTTTGAAGGTGTTCCTAATTGTTTAAGTGGGATTTTGTTTCAAAAATAGCGTTGCTTTTATTTTCAATATTTTGAGTAAATAATGCAGAATATGGTAAATAATACATACAGGGTGTTCGGAAAATAAATCAGATACTTGGAGAGGTGATTCTACATGGCAAAATAAAGGTGGTAAGTCATATAATAAAACGTCGAAGCCCTAATACTTTTCGAGTTACAGCCTGTCCGAGTTCATTTTAAATAGAGAAAATAACACCTAATAAAAAAGGCCCAAATTGGAATTAAAGTTTTTATTATCAATAAAATCATAAAAGAAATATACCAAGAATTCCTATCCTGTGCTATAATTTTAACGCTTTTAAATGGTACGTCAAACTGGTACGCCGTCTCATTCATAAAAAGCAATTTACAATATTCGTTAATGATTAGATATCAGTATTGTAATGTGATATATATGTTTTTGTTAGAAACAAGTATAAAAGATTTAAATTTTCGAATTTATGTTGAAAACGTGGTAATACCGCATATTCCTCCCTACCGACTAAGAGGGGTAAACTCCATCTTTTTATCGATTTAAATGCAATGGCTACCTTGCTAGTAGTTATCTCTAACCGTTTTCAAGTGAAACTAAATAAATTTCTAAGCTCCAGTGCTATTTATACTAAAAGTAAATGCAGTGGAGTGTGATCGAGATGGGTGCAATCAAGCGTGCTACACCAAAGTCCTGTTTATGCTGCATTTCGTTTTAATTTACAATTATTGAGAAGTGGTTTCCATACTTCTCTTATATCTAAAGATGGTTTACTAAAGCAACTCGGGTTCTGATGCATCACCGCGACTTCTTTGAATTTTCGTTTTCTCCAGTGTTGTTCTCTGAGTAGAATTTTAGCTTCAGACCATTTTGTGTAATGTCCATGAGTCCAGGTATGGTTGGCGGCACCAGATTATTCTGTTTCTCCTCGAGATGTTTATTTTTCATGTTTTTTGATCCTTACGTCAAGGGGTCTCTTTGTTTCGTCAATGTAGGAGTTGCCACATTCACATGGTATCTGATACACACAGTTCTTCTTGTCCCCTTGAATTGTTGGTTTGACCCTAGTAAGCCGCCTTCTAAGAGAGTTATTTGAATTGAAAATAACGTTGACATTATATTGTTTTCCTATTCTTCTAACTTTTTCCGAAATGCCTCTAACATGTTCAATATTGGTTTCTGTTCTTCGTTCGTTGTCGATATTGTCCTATTTCTGCGTTGTTCCAGAATTTTTGTCCACCAGATATACTGGGTATCCGTTAGCTGTCAGGTCATTTTTAATGTTATACATCTCTTTCATCATGTTCCCGTTGGAGTTGTAGAAGAGTTAGTGTTCTATCTAGGAGATTTCTTATAATTCCTTGTTTGGTGTTGTTGGAGTGCTTGAATGAGTAGTTTAAGTATTGTCTTGTATGTGTAGCTTTTCTGTAAACTGAGGTTCGAATTTATCTGCCATCTCTTTCAACCAAAACATCTAAGAAGGATAATTTATTTTCTACCTCTTTCTCCATGGTGAGTTTAATTGTTGGGCTGATATTGTTGAGATGAGAAAGAAAATTTTGAAGTTCTTCGTCGTTTCTATTCCAAATAATAAAGGTATCGTCTACGTATCTAAGCCACAACTTTGGTTTCTTAATTGCAGATTCAATTGCAAAAGTCTCAAATCATTCTATGAACATATTTGCGACCACCGGTGAGAATGAGTATCCCATCGATAGTCCATCATCCTGGATGTAGAATTTTTCCTTTTCTTGAAAATAAGAATTAGTTAAACAACTTTCCAACAAGTTCATGACGGCGTGCGGTGGTAAAGATGTTCTTTCTGCTTCTTCAAGTTTCTTTCTTATGATTTTTCGTCTTCTTAACTGGAACGTTGGTGTATAGACTTTCCACGTCAAAGTTCATAAATTGATCTTCCGGTTGGACTTCTATTTCACGTATAATTTCTTTGAAATGTTGCGAGTTCTTAATCCAGGACGATGTATTTCTTTGTAATGGTCTCAGGATTGAAAGAAAAAACTTGGTAACTTTAGAAGTCGGGGAATTCCAGGAACTCGTGATACGTCGTAAATGCATGTCTTGTTTATGTATCTTTGGGAGTCCATAAAGATGTGGAGTTTTGCTGTGGTGTGGCGTCAACTTAGTCTGGGTTTTCTCAGGAATATATCGTTCATGTTTCTTAAAACGCGATACATTCTTCCTTCGATTGTTGATGCAGGATTTTTATCAAGAGATGTATAATTTCCTTTCTTTAAAACTTCGTCAAGTTTTTAATTGTATGTCTCAGTATTCATTACGATTGTGGCACTCCCTTTATTGGCTGGTAGAATTTTCATATTAAAATCCTACTGTAGGTTACCTAGGGAAGTTTTCTCGTCTTTGCTGATGTTTGGTTTAGTTTTTCCAGATTTTTGTAGAGTTTCTCTTGCTCTCCACCTGAACTCATCTGCAAAAGGATTTTCAATGATTGCTGAATCCGTAAAATCAGTAAAATCAGTTGAAGTAATAAATAAATTTATCATGCTTCAAATTTAGTTAAATCTGATAAATATTTGTGAAAAGTTTTATTTGATAATACTGAATTTTACGACGTGTATTATTGCTATGGGACAGCAAATAGAAATACAAAAGAATCGTGTATGTGGAATCAGAGCCTGAAAGAAATATCCATATTGAAAAACTGATATTGCTGTAATAAAAATTTTATTCCAATTTGCGCCTAAACAGTGTGGTGTATCGACTTTAATTGAAGTATCTTTTTATTAGGCATTCTTTTATCCTTAAAATGACATGTTTTTTTTTTTCAACAACTATCAAACCAAAAAAGTATGTGAAAATAATATTTGAATTTCAAGTAAAGTGTACTTTGGTGGCACAGTAAGGAAACATTTTTATAACCAAATGATATAATGAGCTTTGTGGTGGTGAATCTAATTTCTGAATCTGGACAGCATGAAGAAAATTGGTCACTATGCCACCTGCATGTGGTAGAGCTGTATTGTACATTAAAATGAATTATTTGTATCTAATACGGCCGACATATATCAAAACAGGTTATTATTGGAAATTTTGAACATAAAAATCATCAGAAATCCATTCAATCACTTTCAAAATTGTCCATTGAGCATAATTTTGGATACGACGTGTAAATTTTACAAAACAATCTCGTTTCTTTTAATCCTCGTCTGATTGCCTTCGAACTGTTTTACATTTGGAAGCTTATTTTTGATATACATCGATGTCAACGTGTGATTTCGCATAAAATTAGGTATTAAAGAACCGTTATTAGTACCTGTTGTATATCTGTTGCGCTCTCAATCGAGTCTTCGTACAAAATTTTCAGCGTCTTGGTATTTTATTAAAATATTTTTATTTATAGCGAATTATTTGATCAATTTTTGTGAATCCACCCTCGATTACGGAGTCAAAATACTTATAAATACACTGATGTCTTTATGGGCTACGAAAACCCAATGTGCTCTCGGGCAATTATTTGCAGAGCATCAATAGTAATTTGTATTTTTTGCCCAAATAAAATTATTTTTTAAGAATCTACAGTTTAAGTGTCAAGTCACAGATGTAGAAGAACTCGTTAAAATTCATTATGAAAAATAATTCACTTACCTTTTTAAATTATATTCACTTCTATAAATCTCTCCCTCCCCTGACATATATTCCGGTAAAAATAGATTTTTTAAAGTTAAGTAATGCCTATAAAAAATTAATTAATATACTACATAAGACAAGGGGTGTTAGCTTACGCCTTACTTTCGTTATCTTCTACTCACAACTTTGTCTGGAAACTTTGGACCGTGACAAAACTTTCGATAAGCAAGCTTTTTAATTGGTTGGTATATTGGAAGTAGGGGTGGTGTATCGATAAATTCGATATCTCTCCCTTGCTTTCCTTAATGCTATTTGGAATTTAATAAAGGACGTTATCATTTCTAATTATCAATTACCTCATTTATGTGGAACACAAAAATTAAGTTTCATACCAATATGACGTTCAGAAAGTATTTATTATATAGAAAATTAATATTCTTATTTATAGAGCTCAAAGATTGCTTGCATGAAGAAGAGTATCCTAGTGCCATCTGTTGACCAACTATATGGTTTTATTTCTATCCGTACCATGTTTTCGTGTAGTTTATAATTTCTTAGAGTCTTTAGAAGTTTCATGTAAAGACTGCTTCTTTACTTGATGCCGAGAAATCATAGTCTCATCAATAACCACGCGATATACTGTGGCCATGAAAACTAAAACATAAGTTCATTATCACATTTACGATATCCTTGCAACAACATTATTCTCAAATTATTTAACGTCGAATTAGATTTCACTTATTTGTTTTAAACCAAAAGTGTAAAATTCTACCAGAATTGCAAACTTAATTTGAGCAAACTTTGCCCCAACTTTAACTAAGACGGAAAATTAAGCCTGTTTTTGTCATCATTATATAACTTTACGACGTTTTCTCAAAGCACTTAGTGTGACGCTCATTATACAGTTATGGGAATAATTATTTTACCAAACTAAAATCTTTTCAAGTTTGCATTTCCTTTTCAAGAAAAACTTCCCCATTTTACTTCTTGAATAAAATTGGACTTGACTCTTTGTGATTTTAAAATTAATTTTACCTTCGCGGAGTTTTTAATTTTCACTTCATATAAAAAATAAGTTTCACTTGATATAACCGACATTTCTCGATTTATATATATATATATATATATATATATATATATATATATATATATATATATATATATATATATATAATTTTTCTTTATTTTGTCTTTTCTTGGGTTTAGGCTCTATATTTAATAAAAACACAAAACGATTGACGTTTCGCTCTTTATTCAAGGCATTTTCAAAATTCTTTCCTCCTAAAAATATATAATTAAAATACACCATATAAAAACATATTTACAATTTCGAAAAACAAACAAGACACTTAAAAACAGTATTCAAAACTTTAAAATTTTTTAAAAATATTTAATTTTACCGGTACACACCTTGACATTTTGCTACTCGGTTACTAAATAAAATTCAAATTTTACATCGTCTACTGAGGATACGTGGAATGCGAATGTGTTTTATTTTTTTAATATTTTTTATATTTTACAGTGCATAAAAAAAAATAAGGTATATGTTTGGTTTTATGTTTAAGAGGATATTCAATTTTTGATTCTTATTTGATCGGATCGAATACTTAATATTTTTGTTTAAATTAGGCTTGCGTAAATGTGGCTAAAATTTCCCATATCTGTTCTGTCGTTAACAGTGTTTTTATCTTTTTTAATTTCAATCATTTCCTTTATCTATAATTTTTGGTAATTCATATCTTTGTTTTTTATAATGGTACTGTTATAGCCCCATTTACGCAAGCCTAATTTAAACAAAAATATTAAGTATTCGATCCGGTCAAATAAGAATCAAAAATTGAATATCCTCTTAAACATAAAACCAAACATATACCTTATTTGTTTTTTTTATGCACTGTAAAATATAAAAAATATTAAAAAAAATAAAACACATTCGCATTCCACGTATCCTCAGTAGACGATGTAAAATTTGAATTTTATTTAGTAACAGAGCAGCAAAATGTCAAGGTGTGTACCGATAAAATTAAATATTTAAAAAAAATTTTAAAGTTTTGAATACTGTTTTTAAGTGTCTTGTTTGTTTTTCGAAATTGTAAATACGTTTTTATATGCTGTATTTTAATTATATATTTTTAGGAGGAAAGAATTTTGAAAATGCCTTGAATAAAGGGCGAAACGTCAATCGTTTTGTGTTTTTATTAAATATAGAACCTAAACCCAAGAAATGACAAAATAAAGAAAAATGATATAATCTATGGTTCAAGAATCAAGAAAATAATATATATATATATATATATATATATATATATATATATATATATATATATATATATATACTTCATTCGTAGACGGAGCTGCATATAGTTGTACGTTTGCTGAATGTGATTTCAGCACTACAATGGCATAATGTGGATATATCCACTGCTATTGCATCTCACACGGAGGTATCCGTGAAAGCCGCATAAACATATATATATATATATATATATATATATATATATATATATATATATATATATATATATATATATATATATATATATATATACGGCTTTCACAGATTCCTCCATGTGAGATGCAATTGCAGTGGTTAAATCCACATTATACTGTTGTAGTGCTGAAATCACATTCAGCAAACGTACAACTAAATGCAACTCCGTGTGTAAATGAAGTAAAATGCGAACAGTATATGTAAACTTCGTTTCATTATATCCTTTCCGTGTTAGAGGATGCACAGTTTGAATAAATTGCTATCATCTCGGTGGTGGTGGAATATGATAAATTGTGTTCCTTAGCAATTTGTTCAAACTGTGCAACTTCTAACATGAAAGTATATGATGGAGCTAAGTTTGCATTTACTGTTTACATTTTATTCCACTCTGGTTTCCACTACTTAATGGTCTTATCAGTAAAGCTCTAACGAATCGAAAGCAAAATGCCCGCAAACTACTTAAAATCCCCATTCCATAAAATATGAGCAGAACATTAACTGCATGAAGTTCTATATCGAGCCTACCTTCATATCTCCGCATTGGTGTTATTCTTTATCATCCGGTGAGTGACATCCTTCAAAATAGTCCCCATTTAATTGAATAACATGTTCCCAACGGTGTTTGCGCTTCCTGAAGCAGTCCTAGAAGTCAGTTTTCAGAATTCCCTTCAATGCATTCGTTGCATTGGTTTCAACCGTCTCTTTGTCATCGAACCGGTATCCTTTGAGCGACAATTTTAATCTGAGAAAGAGCCAAAGGTCTCAAGGAGCTACGTCAGGACTGTATGGACGCTAGCGAAGCTGTACGATTTGGTGCTTTGTTAAATATTGCTGCACAAGTTTCGATGAGTGCGCTGGCGCAGTGTCGTGGTGAAGCAGCCAATCACTTGTTCAAAGCTGTGGCCGTCATCACCAGTAATAATCTTCTTGAGTACATTTTCATCATTAGAAACCATTTTCAAGTGGTCCTGTGCGATTTCAAAGCGAAGATTCTTCTGCTCTGCCGTTAGCAATTTTGCCATTGCCAAATTCTCGGTTAAAATCCTCCAAAAAGTAGTTTTTGGTATTCCAAGATCACTTTTTAGTTCGCATATAGTCAACAGACGATCGCCTTCAATTGCAAGTCGCACACATCCGACATTTACTGGTGTTATTGCGCTCGAATGTCGGCCAGAGCGAGAATCACTGTCAACAGACGTCCGGGCATCTTTAAACCGCTTGTACCACTCTTATATTCTTGCTTTACTCATACACTCCGAGCAAGTTTTTCCAAGATTAAAGAAAAACTTGATGCAAATTCGTTGATCTAATTTTTCCGTCATTTTTTACAATAACAAAATGCGACAAACGAAAAAAAGACACTATTAACAAATGCACACCGTTCACGAACTAACACGTCCAGTCGGTAACTGTGCACACCAACGAGTTCGTGAAGACGCAGGCTCGATACTTTTGGGACAAACCTTGTATTACTGTCCAAGATTAAGATTCATTCTCCACGAAAACTAACAATTTAATAATAAATTTATCACCGTCACATTCAAATATTAACAATCCTTAGTTTTTGAATTTAATTAAGATGACCCAAAAGCAAAATTATTCTAACAACCTAAGTAAATAAATAAAAACAAATCTCTGTATTAAGAAAATGTCTAACCATATTACTTAGATTTAATTAGTTTGACCCTACACATATTTTACTGTATTGAATGAACCTAAATAAATATATAAAAATCACATATCTCCAATTTCGCAAATTAAGCTTTAAAAAAATAAAATTATCTGGTAATAAATCGCCCGTTTTTCTCAATGTACGTTTTAATACTATTTCTGTTTATAAAACAGAGATTCACTATGATCAGACGAAAATGATTAGTAAGCGCGCTAAAATATGAACAGAATTAGCTATCTGCATAGTTTTAACTTTCTTCTCGATATAGTGGTACAGATTCCTTAAGCAATTTGTTCAAACTGTGCAACCTCTAACACGGAAAGGATATGGTTGGAACGCAGTTTGCATTTCCTGTTCGAATTTTACTTCATTCATACACGGATCTGCATATAGTTGTACGTTTGTGATTTCAGCATTACAACGCCATAATGTGGATACATCCATTGCCATTGCATCTCACACGGAGGAATCAGTGAAAGCCGCATAAACATATATATATATATATATATATATATATATATATATATATATATATATATATATATATATATATATATATATAAGGATCGGCAAGAAGTGCGCAGCTTATGACAAAAAAATTTATCTTTGAATTTAATGAATTCATTTTATTTCTAAAAAGTTTTGTATATCCCCAAATCAAAATAGGTTCTATCGAATCTGGTAAAAATTTTATAGTATACGAAAGGGAGTCAAAAATTAGAAATTGCGTTTTCAGGTATTCTGTGTTTTACAGATTTGAATTAAGAATTGTTTATATTTAAAAGTTATAGGCAATTTTAAAATTTTGCTCCGTTTGGACAAAAAATAAGATTTAACCTTTTTTTCTAAATAACCCTGTATAGAAAGCAGATCGCAACCATATAATACGTAAATCCTATTTTCTATTGACCTTATTAGACAAAAATGCCAGATTAATCAGTTTCAGAAATAATATGGCCTTTGAAAATAAAAACAAAAAAATATTAAATATAATTGCTGCACGCCGTATTTTATTTTTAAGGAATCAACAAAATTCAATCTAACTACAATTTTGTAATGCACTTTACTTCAAACCTTTATTCAAATAGTATATTTATTTCTAAAACTCCAATGTTTTTTTATTTAGATCTTAATCGTGATCCGCATAAAAAAAGCTAAAATAAAAAATATTTTTTGTAGGTTATTTATTTACGACTGAAATAAAGCTTAATATAATTTTAGACACAAATAAAAAACGAAATTTTTTTATTTTATTTACATACCAATTTATCTTTATATCATCTTATAAACAATATAAATATAATAATTTCTATTTATCAAATTAAATTTGAGGAAAATTTAACTGATAATTATAAATAAACAGTGGACAAAACTATTATATAAAACTATTTACATTAACGATGATAATTTTACGTTTCAACGAGCCCTCCTCCATTTTCTATACATTTTATTTTTCTTGTGTTAAATTCATTCTCTTGTTACATTCCTTAAAAAAGCAGGATTGATTCGAGCGGTACAGTGTCTAATAACATTTTCCAAATGGTACAATTTTCTAAAAGGTCGATATTTATACACTTCATTTTCTAAGCAAAGCCAGAAAAAATAGATATTAAGGTAATATCGGGGATCCACCCTTGATAATCGTCATCAAGAGATCAAAATACGAATAAAAAACTTTAGGAAAGCCATGTCTTCTGCTACGAAAACCCAACTGGCTCCATATATGTATATTATTGCTCAGTATAATTACTTTATGAACAAGAGCAATTTTATCAAAATTATTATTAAAATAGATTGGACTCATCATTTGACAAAAATAAATTGAAACAATCTGTTAAGTGGAAAATAAGGTAATAAAAAAATTTATTGAATTATTTTTCTAATTCAGGTTGTAAGTTATAAGTATCAAAACATTTAAAAATAAAAATATGGATGAGAATAGAAAACTAGTTTCTAAGTAAATTGTTCTTATCTTTATACGTCTCTTAATGCTATATTTTATCAAATGACCCAAAGTATTCGTGAGCTGCACTGATTAAAACAAAACTATCAAATAGCACGTAATGGGGTGAGGTATCGGTAGTAGAGTTGAAAATGAAAATAACCTTGCGCGTTATTTTATCCTTTGAAGTAATTTGAGCTAAAAAATAGGTTAAATCTTTTGTTAACGATATTTTTTGTTGGTTACGGAACAAGCCATTTGTAGGTCTTAATATTTATAAATTATTAGAAAAACTAAACCGCCATAAAAAAATTGCATCAAAAATCAAAAAATTAATTACATTAACCACAAATAGTTTAGTACTACAATTAATTTAATAATTGAAGAAGTTTCTAAGCCGTCGAGGATCCAGTGAGTTTTCGTAGCAGATTCGTAGCATCAGTTATAACGTTTATTGTAAGTTTTACAGAATCTATAAATTCATTGAGTGTCAATGTTGTGTGCTCTTTTAAATCAATAATTATTTCCACTTCAAAGATAGTCTGTACCAACAAGTAGACGGTTATGCTATGGGTTCACCAATCTCCTCAACAATAGCACAAATAGTTATGGAATATGTAGAAGAAGAAGTATTGAAAAAATTGGATTTTAATATAATATTTTTTAAACGCTATGTGGATGACAGTTTGGCTGCTGTACCTAAAAACAAAATAAATAGCTTATTACAATATTTTAATAATTTCCAGCCAAAACTAAAATTTACATCTGAAATTGTGTGGAACAGAA
This sequence comes from Diaprepes abbreviatus, assembly GCA_034092305.1. Lineage (NCBI taxonomy): Eukaryota > Metazoa > Arthropoda > Insecta > Coleoptera > Curculionidae > Diaprepes > Diaprepes abbreviatus. The sequence goes on along the minus strand of JASJET010000142.1, from coordinate 1,758,410 downwards.
AATAAATTTTTTAGACTTAATTATACACAAAAAGGAGACTGATAACAGTCTTCATACGAAGTAGTACACAAAGATACTTGGTCAGGCCGGTATTTAAATTTTAACTCTCAACATCCAAATAAAGAGAAAAATAGTGTCATAATCGGTTTAGTTGATCGAGCTATAAAATTATCTTCACCCGAATTTCGCCCAGAAGTGCTAAAAAAAAGTAGAAGAAATTCTAATAATGAATCATTTTCCCAAACCCCTTATAAAAAAATATTTAAACAAAAAACCTTTTTACATTATAACACAAACAAAAACAATAAAATTAACAATACCTCAACATAAAACACCTTTATTGCATTACCGTATATAAATCAACTATCAGAAAAAATAAAATATATTTTAGGTAAGCATAATATAATGGTATGTCACAGCGTGAACAATTTTCTGGGATCACTTTACACGAAATTAAAAAGCAAAGTTCCTACCAAAAAAAGATCTAACGTAATATATGCAATTTCATGCCTAAACTGTCCCAAGAAATACATTGGCATGACGACACAATATATTGAAAATAGAATTAATGAACACATGTGTACTAAAAACGCATCGACATCCTTATATAAATATGAGCAAACAACTTAGCATAAATTTGATTTTAAAAACACCCACATTTTAGATACAGAAATTATCACACATTGGTCATCAAAGAAATGATACATATAATAAAATTTTTATAAAAAAATTGAACCGACTTCTAAAAGTGCGCTAAAAAGGGAAAAATAACTAGAAATTTTTATATGAAATTGAACTTTTTGAAGTCGGCGCCAAACTAATACCTGACAAAATGTGATTCGCATAAACAGATTAAAAATACTTTATTTGTAATTGCTTTCTTACTATAATTTATATATATTAGTAGTTATTTATTTCATTTAAAAACAATTTGGCGCCGACTTCAAAAATTTCAATTTCATATAAAAATTTCTAGTTATTTTTCCCTTTTCAGCGCACTTTTAGAAGTCGGTTCAATTTTTTTATAAAAATTTTATTTTCCGATTTTTAGTTTTGAATTCTTTATGATATTCATAAATTATTTGAACTACGTGCTAATCGAGATTAATGTACCTCGCAATGACTCCAAGGTGGCAAAAAAGGAACCATTTTATCCAGAATTGTAATTCACCCTAAAATGAACCACTAAAAATTCCTTGATTCTTAGAGTTCTCCAAATACCAATAAAATTGTGTCAAACAAATATTTAGTCTGTCATAGTAAATCCACTATTTAAAATTTCAAATTAATTTGAGATTGGTAATATAGGCCCCAAAACCTTCCAATATCGATATTAAAAGAATTTGAGACGTAAATTTCTTAGCCCGATATATTTTATATTGCATATTGAGTTTGTACACGCCCCAAGAACCCAGCAATATCAATTTTAGATGAAACCGGAAATTGTAAATTTTTTAGTCCCTCATATTGTATCTTATCAACCTAATAGTTGTAAAAAATTAACTTCATATTCGTAATACACCACCCCCTAACGCCCTAATATTAAATCTGAAAAAATGTGAATACGGTAAAATTTTCAACCCACCATATTGGATCTGTCCTATTGAATTTCAAAAAAAAATTTTAACGTCTTAATCTAATCTAATTTTTTCCCTTCAAAGCCCCTTAGTACTAATTTTAGATGAAATCCAGAAATTTAAAATTTCTAAATGGTCATATTGCATCTGACGTATTAGATTTTCTTTAAATAATATTATATGCGCGATTTACATCCTCAAAAATGATTCAGTTCCACATTTGAACAGGATCGAAAAATGTAAAATTTTTAGTCAGCCATATTGCATTCGCCATATTGAACCTTGAAAAAATACTATTAAAATCATAATTTACACCCTCAAGAACCTTGTGTATCAGTTTTGGAGAAAGTCGAAGAATATAAAATTTTTAGAACACCATATTGAATTCGCCAGATTAAATTTTTTAAAAAATATTTTCACTTCGTAATTAACACTAACAAAAATCCCTCCATACTGACTTTAGACAAAATCGAGAGATGAAGAATCTTTAATCCGCCATCTTAGATCTGCCGTATTTAATTTTTTTTAAAAATAATATCAGATTGGTAATGTGCTATCCCAAAAACTCCCTCATATCAATTTTGAAAAAAATTGAACAAAATTAATTTTTTATCCATCATATTGAATACGCTAAATTGAATTTTTTAAAAATAATTTTAGATTCGTCATGTGCGACCCCGAAAACTCTCCCGTACCAATGTTGGTGAAAATTGAACAAAATCGATTTTTTGTCCGCCATATTGGATCCGCCATATTGAATTTTTTAAAAATAATTTCAGATTCGTTATGTGCGACCTCAAAAACTCCCCCATACCAATTTTGGAGAAAATCGGACAAAATTGATTTTTTCGTCCGCCATATTGAATCTGCCATATTGAGTTTTTTAAAAATAATTTCAGATTCGTCATGTGCGACCTCGAAAACTTCCCTGTACTAATTTTGGATAAAATCGGACAAAATCATTTTTCTGTCCGCCATATTGAATTCGCCATATTGAATTTTTAAAAAATGTTTTGGATTCGTAATGTGCGACTTCAAAAACTCCCCCCATACCAATTTTGGAGAAAATCAGACAAAATTAAATTTTTTTTGTCCGTCATATTGGGTGCGCCATTTTGAATTTTTTAAAAATAATTTCAGATTCGTTGGGTACAACCCCGAAAATTTCCCCATACCAATTTTGGAGAAAATCGGCCAAAATTAATTTTTTGGGCCGCCATATTGTCGGCGCCATCTTGGATTTTACTGAACCAATTTCCTCCAAAAAAATATGGGACCACCGCAGCAACTCCCTGAATATAACGTAAAAAATTTCATTCAAATCGGTGCAGCCGTTCCGGAAAAATCGGTGTACATACATAAAAAAAATATATATATATACGCGACGAATTGAGAACCTCCTTCTTTTAGAAGTCGGTTAAAAAGAGATAAAAATGCTGTAAATGACAAACAAGATGTCAAAAACCTGAGTCAAATATACTATAATGGGATATTTTAATATGACGTACTTAAAGCGACTCTATAATAAATATTAGAAATAATGTAATGATGCTTGGCACGATTTGATATAAACGCATGCATATCAAAGAACGTTATTAAAAAAATATCAATTGCAGACCAAGTTGTAATAATTGAATTTATTTTTAACATACGCACAAAGCTACTTTTAAGGTATGTAGTATTAGATAGTTTTCACTATTTTAACCTGTGTATCGTTTTGTTTTAATTTTAAGACTGTTGTAAAATCTGTTTTATTTTCATTAATTTTAATTAACCTAAAAATATAAATGTAACAGGTATGTAGAACAATTACTGTGATACATGTTTTATTAAAAAAAAATTGTAATTTTGTGGATTCAATATAAATATACCATATCTTTGAAGAAGCTCACTATGTTAGAGCGAAACGTCAGAAAAATTGCTGTCTTGATTATCAAACAGAAAAATATATACCCAAGGAAATATTATAGAAAAATATTAACAAAAGGTTTAAGATACAAAAATAAATTATATATATATATGTAATCGAAGGTTTTCGGGCCGACATAACATATATATATATATATATATATATATATATATATATATATATATATATATATATATATATATATATATTGTAGAAATATTATTTTCATGCGTGCTTATAGACATAATGTATCGATAAATTATCGTTATTATAATGTCATGAAAGAAATTATATCGATGAGACATCATAATTTCTTATGTTTCTTGTAATTTGCAAATTTGTATTTTCGTATATTTTAGTCCATTCTATAGGTATATAGTATAAATAGAGACAGAATATGAGTTTCAGTTTAGTTTGTATTTGAATGTAATAAAATTTTTATAAAAAAAATTGAACCGACTTCTAAAAGTGAGCTAAAAAGTGAAAAATAACTATAAATTTTTATATGACAAAGAAATTATTGAAGTCGGGGCCAAACTAATACCTGACAAAATGTGATTCGCATAAACAGATTAAGAATACTTTATTTGTAATTGCTTTCTTACCATAATTTGTATATACTAGTAGTTATTTATTTCATTTAGAAGTAGATTGTATATATGTATATGCCATAATGTAGAAAACAGTCTAATAGTACTTTCCCTGTACAGGTCCCTTAAGAAACTTTAGATTGAAGTAAAATAGCTGTATAAAGGTGAAATTATAATCAATCCCCAAAAATTAAGAAACCTTAAAAACTTCTTGAAGATATACATCATATCAGGAATGATAAGAAACAGAGAACAATGCGAAAGAATATGTAAAAGAGGCGAACGAAGAAATAATATGGATTTAGAAATAATGATGTTACTAAGTAATATGGATACCACAAGTATTTAAATGAAAACTGCGTCCTAAATGCCTAAAAACTGTATTATTTTCACTTGGATCATTTTTTCTTTTCTCCTAAAAAACGTTTAAATTTTATTTAGTTTATAATAGTCATTTAAAAATATTTTTAAAGTAAATAAAGATTGACTAATTTTACAGTATGTAAAGAAAAATTTCAAATATTTATAATTTCGAAATGGTTTTAAATTTCTAAATTTTAATAACGACCGAAAGGGAAGCTAAGTGCCGTTTTACATGAAACTCGGTTTTGATTAACTTAGTTAGAAAGGGGAATCTCCTGTTTTTATTTTTTAATGAAGAATCCCTTGTGGAGGCTAATGCACACAATGTTTATGTTTTGTGGAAAATTGCTTGTTATTAGTTTAAAATTGATTTTCTAATACTCTACGGTTAGTTTTAGAAATAACATTGTTTGAAATAAGATGTACAAGGACAGCAACTTAATATATAAGGGCTTAGAAGTAACATATTGTTTAATTCAGTTTCTTGAAGATTCTTTTTTACTCGTATAAAGTAAAAATAAATTCTAGTTATTAGGAATTAGGTTAGTAAAACTCATCCAGTGTATTCAAGGGGTTCCAATGCAAAAAGATTTTTCGGGCACACTTTAATCGGTTTGTCAGTAGCATGTGTACATTTTTAACCGACTTCTAAAAGAAGGAGGTTCTCAATTCGTCGACTATGTATTTTTTTTATGTATGTACACCGATTACTCCGGAACGGCAGCACCGATTTGAATGAAATTTTTTACGTTATATTTAGGAAGTTGCTGCGGTGGTCCCATATTTTTTTAGATCAAATTGGTGCAGTAAAATCCAAGATGGCGCTTACATCATGGCGGCCAAAAAAATTAATTTTGTCCGATTTTCTCCAAAATTGGTATGGAGAAATTTTCGGGGTTGTACCCAACGAATCTAAAATTATTTAAAAAAAATTCAAAATGGCGGATCCAATATGGCGGACAAAAAAATTTAATTTGGTCCGATTTTCTCCAAAATTGGTATGGGGGAGTTTTCGAGGTTGCACATAATGAATCTGATATTATTTTAAGAAAATTCAATATGGCGGATCCAATATGGCGGACTAAAAATCAGTTTTGTCCGATTTTCACCAAAATTGGTACGGGGAAGTTTTCGGGGTCGCATCTGACGAATATAAAATAATTTCTAAAAAATTCAATATGGCGGATCCAATATGGCGGACGAAAAAATCAATTTTGTCCGATTTTCTCCAAAATTGGTATGGGGAAGTTTTCGGGGTCTCACATAAAGACTCTGAAATTATTTATAAAAAATTCAATATGGCGGACAAAAAATCAATTTTGTCCGAATTTCGCCAAAATTGGTATAGGAGAATTTTTGGGGTCCACACATGACGAATTTAAAATTATTTTAAAAAAATTCAATATGGCGTATCCAATATGGTGGATAAAAAATTAATTTATTTTCTTTAAATATCGATATTGGAAGATTTTGGGGCCTATATTACCAATCTAAAATTAATTTGAAATTTAAAATACTGGATTTACTATGGCAGACTAAATATTCGTTTGACACAATGTCATTGGTATTTGGAGAACTCTAAGAATCAAAAAATTTTTAGTGGTTCATTTTAAGGTGATTTATAATTATGGAAAAAATGAGTATTTTTTTGCCACCTTGGGGTCATTGCGAGGTACACTAATCTCGATTAGTACTTAGTTCAAATAATTTATGATTATCATAATAAATTCAAAACTAAAATCGAAAAATAAAATTTTTATAAAAAAATTGAACCGACTTCTAAAAGTGTGCTAAAAAGTGAAAAATAACTAGAAATTTTTATATGAAATTGAAATTTTTGAAGTCGGCGCCAAATAATTTCTAAATGAAATAAATAACTACTAATATATACAAATTATGGTAAGAAAGCAATTACAAATAAAATATTTTTAATCTGTTGATGCGAATCACGTTTTGTCAGGTATTAGTTTGGCGCCGACTTCAAAAATTTCAATTTCATATAAAAATTTCTAGTTATTTTTCACTTTTTAGCACACTTTTAGAAGTCGGTTCAATTTTTTTATAAAAATTTTATTAATTATAGAATTAAAAAATTTTATGATAGTAAACTCGACATTTTTCTGCAAATAACTAAAGTTATAGAAAACAGCTTTGTTTTATTTCTAGTAATATAGTTATGTTTAACAGATGCACCTTCAAAAATGTCCCCGTTATTAACATTAAATATTACCAAATTCAAAATTTACTTATCTATAACAGTAAAAATATATACATTTCTATAGCTATCCTCTTGTTTCATTGCAAAAATATACCGTATCCATCTTTCCTGCAGAATCAAAACTCTGTTTACATCACACTGTTAAAATTTAGAACATATCTGAGTCTAGGCTGTATAAATGCAAGATAAGCTGGTAGAACTGTATTGGTTTCAACTTTCTTTGAAATAATTTTTCATGCAAAATGATACTGAGATATTTTAGTGGCAACTTTTCCGATATGTCATCCCTCCAACCTTCTATCGAGTTTAGGCCCAAAACAACAGCGCTGTCTTCTGATGTTATTGTTTTATCCTTTACTAGCGACCCGCCCCGGCTTCGCACGGGTGCAATGCTGATACTAAATACACTACAGAAAAACTGTGACTATTTATTTTATTTTTACAACAATTATTACATCGGCCTCCGACGCGCTATTTATAGGCACGCTGCCGCCGCCCCAGTCGGCCAGTACCGCCGCAAGCGCTACTTCCCGCAATTTTAAATCTGTAATATCTTCGAAAATATTCATTTAAATCTTGTGCTACCATATAGATCTATATTAAATCAACAATGTATTTAAGCTATTTAATTGGATAAGGATTAATGCTGTATTGGTTAAAATCGCTTCAAAATTTGCCACTATTTCTCGTAAAAAGTAAATGACAAAAAAATGTTATTGTGGGATATCCATGAGAGATAGACATATACCATCGCGGAGTTTTCTGTAGACCTTTTCAATGTGTACAAATAATTAGTACATTATTTTGATAAATCTCGTAGGGTTCAGCCTGCGTTTGCAATGTAAGCGGAAAAAAATATGATAATTAACGACATCACATTAGAAACCTCAAAAATAACAGTATTTCTCCACTATTTAATGGATGTTATTATACATATAAACCTTCCTCTTGAATCACTCTATCTATTGAAAAAAACCGCATCAAAATCCGGTGCGTAGTTTTAAAGATTTAAGCATACAAAGGGACATAGGGACAGAGAAAGCGACTATGTTTTATACTATGTAGTGATATGATAATGTAAACTACGTATTTAATCTATTGTCAAATATGAATGCACTGTGGTCTGCAACAGCAACAGGATGTTGGGCAGAAAATACACAACTAGAGATCAGACTTCACCACCCACTAAGTTCTGCCACACAAATACGATTTTATTAATTCCAAAACATTATCTTTTATACCATATATCTCAAGTTTCAATACCAATTTCTTATGGTCTGCAATATCAAAGGCTTTAGACAAGTCCAGGCACATGGCCAATGTTTATTTTTGTAATTTAGTAATTCCAAATTGATGTAAGTACTTAGTACAAAGTTCTTACTGTGTATTTTCCTTTTCTAAAGCGATTTTGTTTAGTTGATATTACAGAGAACCTATCCAAAAATGTTACAATTCTCTGATATAAGACCTTTTTAAAACCCTTGCTCATGTTAAGCAAAAGAGGGACTGGTCTATACTTTTTTTGCTTCATGTTTCTCCCTTTACATACAAATTCTTTTTTACTACAACAGTAAGACATGAATTTATATAATAATTATTTAAAGTATTGACTGCCTTAAGCTGGAAGAAAAGTTTTCAACCTATTTTGACTTTTTGATAGGTAATTTGTTTAATAATTTGCCAAGTAGCCCTAATTTTATTTGTGCTAATGTTACTCATTTAGGAGATGGATATAATGATGTTTATTGTCTTTTGATCATTTGATCATAAAAAACTTCCTGACAAAATAAAAAAAATTGCAAATTAAGTTGTATGTGAGGAAATAACTGAGGGATATTGATGTGCGTTTTTTTTCCTTCTTTTCAAACAGCAGTAGGTTATCACTTAGATACTGATGAAACACAAACTGTGGCTCTAGATAATGAAGAAAAATATCGTACAATACCTCGGGGTAGGTCATACTACAGTTTCAGTTCCAATTGCAATAGAAAATCTTTAATTAATAGTAAAATATGAATAGAATGCAATTCTTCATGAATATATTCAAACTATACCTAACAGCAAGCATACCAAGAAGGACGCAAATAGAATTTAGAAATCAAGGAAGAAATAGTTTTCATAACCTATGTTTTCTTTTCATTCAAAATTAAGCATCCTTAATTTTCATAACATTTAGCTTATTTTTTTTATGATCTTTTCTCACAAAAGCTTAATATTGATGATTTAAAATTTGCAATTCAAACGTTCCTTCTTTGAACAATATGTTTTCATAAGCATATAATTTACGTTGTACCATAACTAGCAAGCAGGGTTAGACAGAATAATTAAACTCCTACTCGGAAATTGTGAGAAAGAGAATTTTTAAGATTCATGATATGCAGTAGAATTACAAATTACCATGAGGAAAATATGTTGAAAAACAAAATTTGTTTATTTCCCTTTTTATACATTCTAAACAATATATACTAGTGGTTACTAAATTTCAGGTTTCTAGGTAGTGCCCTGTTAGTATGCGAACGAGATAAGAAAGAGAACATTTTCGACCTTAAAGATCCCGGGAACTAGAGTAAATGCAAACTTCAAACTTGGAACTTTTTATGACTAAAATCTCTTCTCTCTGTAAACAAACTTTGAGATTTCCTATATACCTCAGAATTAAATCACACACAATAACACTTTGATGATATTTCTTAATATTCGGAGTTTCTTTATAAAGGTTTCAAACGATATTGGTAACTGAATTCGTAGACATACTGTATACACTGCTTTTAAAAGAAACAGTATAAGAGTATATTTATCATAAAGTCAAGTCAAGCCTTCTAAAAAAGAAAGATAAAACGAACAAGGGAAACACTTTTGTTTAAGACGTAAACGGTCCATTTAATTTATTTATGATTTTACTTTAACCTTATAAAAGTCAAGCAAATTGATTATATATATGACAAATATCCAGCTGAGGTAAAAATATTTAAAGCGAAAGAAGGTTTTTTTAGTTTTACTCTTTTATATCGACTTGAGGAAAATTATAAGAGCTTGCTTTTTATCGTGGTTTTGTCTGTACGAACTCGGAGAGATTCCAGACGTTTCAATTTTGAATTCCTTTCCAGAAAAAAGCAGAAACCGAAAATTTAGATTTACTGCTTTCCTGATCACTATTTTTTTTTTAAATTGAAGGAAAATAATATTAAAGCTCTAGTATTAATCGCTATTTCTTTATGTAGACGAGATTAGAAGGAAACATAGTTTATCAAGTTCAGGGTAATAAGTAAAAATGATCTTTTATGGATTAAAAAAGTACCAACTACCAACCAAATGTATTTTCGCCTTTCTTGGATATTTTTTTTTGGAATAACTTTTGGGTATGAAGTTCGAAAAAATCGTAGAAACTTCAAGAAATATACTTTTTTTGCAAAAAACAATATTTTTTTAACAACTTTACAACATTGGTGTGCAAGATCTTTGAGTTTAGGAAAATTGACCCGATTTTTCCTCCTATATTATAGTTTATTCAAGAACTAGAGAGAGTAATAAATCATTTTTTACCCTTTTTCTCTTCGCAAACTACCTGTGTTCTTTAGTCCGGTGTTTTTAGCAAAATTTGTTAGACACATATATTTTTCATAGGAATGGGTTAGAAATTTTATAATCAAAAATACCGGTCTATAATAATAGACTAAAACGTAGGATTATTCTATCAAAAAATTCTAAGTTATAATTTAAATACTTACAAAATATCCATTGTCAAAAATACAAAAAGTTAAACATATATAAAAAAATAAATTCGTCCATATAATAATAAAATATTTTTGGGGCTATCGGTCATTTTATTATTAATTAAAAACATTTTTAGGGTATTTGACGTTTCAGTTTATTTATTTCTTAAACCATCTGCAGAATTACAATTAAACACTAAAAAGAGATTCAAATGTAATTACTTTTTTTATGTTGTAATTAAAATTAGACCTACTTATTTTTATTTCTATTGTACTGATATCTTAATTTAATTTACTTTTATATATGGAAACACGATAGCCCCAAAAAAATAAGATGTTAATTCTACACGCTTAAGAAAAAGACACAAACACAATAATAAAGAAATAAAAAACTTACGGCTAATTAGAATTAAATATATATAAAATTAAAGAGTGGGACACACTAAAATAAAAATATATAAAAAATAAAAAACATATAAACAACATTAAACAATATAATACAAAAAAAACAAAAATTTAAATAATAAATTGTGTTTACACTAGTAAACATTACGTATCTAATTCCTAATCAAAGTCAGTGAAACTATCTTCGTTAAAATTAATTATAATTGGTTCCTCTATTTCACCGATTATGAGATCGAGTTCTCACATTTTGTTTTATTCTTTTATTATATGTATTTTTCCCAATTTCCCGCAGTAACTTTATCCAAAAGAATCTTTCAAAGGTTTAGTTAAATTACTAATTTTATTAATTGTGTTATTTCCAGCAACTTGAGAGAGATATTTACGTCTCCAACGGACAGTTTCCGGACGATTTATAAGAACAGATTTTCTATCTGGTTTTTCCCAGCAAAAATTAAGGTCTCTGAGCAATTTCCAGAGATCAGTTCTTTTAATTTCAGGTAAATCGCGATCTTCAATGATTTTAGTTTGAATTTTGTAGATGGTTGGGATCTGCTTCTCATAATAAACTGTATATACAACCCCTTTAATTGCAGTTTTCATCTCTTCTTCCAACGAGGTCTTTCGTTTGCCTGTGATCGAATGTGGCTTGGGAGTACTAACAATTCCAGTCGTTTTTTCTCCTTCAGTATTCGGTACATAGTAGATTTTACAACTCCTGTCATGTTGGAACATATCTCAACAGAGCTTTTAATATTATTATCTATATATTGATATCTTAAGGCATCATAAACATTCATCGTAATAAGTTTTTCGTTGAGGAAAGAATGCCCTGGTTTAACGATTTTGGAATAAATATAGAGGTGAAAGCCATATCTTTTGGGTATCTTACTAATCTCAAATAATATATAAAAACAAGCGCAAACAAGATAAATCACTAAGAAAAAACTGTAAGTTGTACTTTGCTCACTTACAGAAATTAAATTACACTATCAAAAATTTTATATTGCAGTAAATTTATAAAATATATTTAAATATAATGAAATATAATTAGATTTACGGCAGTTCTCAGTTACCTGCGGCACTGGAGCAGGTACGTTAGAGGTTTCGGTAACAGTTTTATTACTCTCTCTAGTTCTTGAATAGAGTATAGGAGCCTGTATGCTTGCGATCGCCCCCCCCCCTCCTCCCAAAACCTTTGAGTTCAGGAAAATAGAACACATTCTGCCTTTTATGTTAGGAATGAGTATGCACCCCCCCCCCCCCACCCGTTGACAACTTGTTTTTCTTGCCATACTGTACTTTTGTGATATCACCGTCCCCCTCCCCCCAAAGAAAGAGGCTGGATCCGCCCCTGCTCTGACAAGCATTTACTGAAAAATAGATTCAATTGGTCGTCACCTATTGAAAGTGAGTGAGCGGAAAATTTAAATTATTTTAGGAAATATTATTGTTATACCGTTTTACCTGGTATATGGTTTTATATAGACCTCTCTTATGTTAAAAAGCCCAAAACTGTCGATCCTAAATTTTTACACTTTTAAAAAGTTAAATGGCTTCTAAACAAAGATCAAACTTAATTTATTCTATACCATGTATGATTGCCTAAAAAAATACATACGGATGGTAACCAAATATTTGTCTAATAGATTAAATGGTCACAAATATACAAAAAATGCGTCAACATTTTTACACCAACTAAAAAACTAATCTAAAACATGAATTTGATTTTGTGAATGCTAAAGATTTATGACAAGATAAAAACTATCACAAATTTGTAGTAAAAGAAATGATTCATATACAAAAGGAATAACATGTGGTAAACGACACACAAGCCATTAGCAATCTAAGCCAAATTTACCAAAATTTAATTCGTTAAAAATATTTTCAAGCCACTATAAAAAATTAATACTCATTTCTGTATAAATACCTAAAATTAATCCACACCCGTTAAACAACGTTGGATAATTCTCGGATATGTTTAGAAACTCCAACAGTAACTTTACTCCATGGAAATTACATCAAAATAGAGCAGTTTTGTTAAGAAAAATGTAACATTGGTTTTTTTTGCTGGAATGTGTTCATTTCGGCATCCTATAAAACATATCTCGATGGTAACTGTGAAAGACCTGTGCAAAAAAAATGGTGAACCAAAAATGGTGACGATTTTCGGTTTTCTGAGTTTATCTCGAAAAGTAAAGGCTGTATCGATAAATGTTTGAGAAAAAAGTTGTAGAGAATTAAAAAACCTATTGATTCATATAACATATATAAGATATAGATGGCGCCACTAGTTATCGAAATATATTTTTTTTCGACAAAATTTACGTTTTTTGTTTTTTTTTAAGGAAATTTATTAACAAATTATCGCTTTAAAATTTAATGTAAAATAGGTATTATCATTTTACAAAAGTGTGTCAAACCCGGTCCGATCTCAAAAAAAAAATTTAGATGAAAAAAACGTTTTTTTTTTCAGAAATTCATAATAACGTGGAAAATGAATATTAAGGGCTCAAATTTGCAGAAGATGCTTTTCAATACTTGTACTTTACCTGTGAATTTTTTGTATCCAAGAAATATACTTCCATACGATCTGTGAACCTCCGAAAATTGGGCCGAATCTGATCGAAAATACCTGCTGCAGGCCGCTGTCGGTGGGTTGCCATAGTTCAGGCGCATTATTCATTGGCGCTTCAAAGAAACTTATACATCATAAGTAATATTTATAATATTGATGTTGTTTTATTACTTTATGTTATAATAACGATTTGATAAGTCATATTAATTATTAATTTGTTTATTAACAAAATTTTTACAAAAAATTATAGAGAAAATCAAACAAATATTCAATTATATATTACATATTATACTGCTTTTTTTTCCTTTATATTATTATTACCTAGGAGTTTATTAAGAAAATTTTTACGAAAATTTCTATAAGCAAATCATATAAATATTTAATAATACATTAATAGTTTACTAACAAAACTATACTCTTTTATTTTATAAATTTGTATTAGGACAAATTAATATATATATATATATATATATATATATATATATATATATATATATATATATATATATAGTATAGGAATTAATTTTTCTTGAACCATTAAATCTATTTTTAGTTCAGTCAAAAATGTAGTGTCCATTACAATTGGTTTGTGATGTAATTAATTTTTGTTTAAAACAAAAATCTCTGTTCTTAATGCATCCGCCGAAACCCTCAGTTGAAAAAAATTCGAAAGAATCGAAACGTCCTGAAAAATAAAAATATATATATACAATAAGTATGACTACTTTTTATATGTAGTTTCAATATAAAAATGAACCATATTCCCAAGAAAATGACCAACTAAATAAATAAATAAATATATATATATATATATATATATATATATATATATATATATATATATATATATATATATATATATATAATTAAATATTTGTATGATTTTCTCTATAATTTTTTGTAAAAATTTTGTTAATAAATAAATTAGTATGACTAGACAAATTGTTACTATCATATAAATTAATAAAACAACATCAATAAATAATAAATCCAATCTGCGCATTAAAAAAAAAATTATCTCTATCTGGTGAAAAGTTATCGCAATTTTTTTGGTGCAAAAATTGGTTTTTGCGAAATTTCTCGGCCCACGATCGAAAAAATTTTTTTTTAATACATCCTCAAAATATAAAACAATACAAACAATTTTCATTAAACTTGAGCATTGTATCTTAATTAGGAAAGGGGAAAATTGAGATCGAATTTTCAACTTTGTCATCGAATTTCTCGGATAATAAAAAACTTCACAGATTCCGAGTTTGACATACTTTTTTAGAATAGTAGTACCTATATTTAAGTTAAATTTTAAATCGGTAATTTGTTAATAGATGTCTTTTTTTTAAACCAAAACCTTAGATTTTGTCAAAAAAAATATATCTCGATAACTAGTGACGCCACCTATAACTTATGTTATATGAATCGATAGGTTTTTTAATTCTTTATAATCTTTGAAACATTTACTTTTCGAGATAAACTTAAAAAAACGGAAATAGTGACCATTTTTGGTCCGCCATTTTTTTTGCACAGGTCTTTCAGTGTTACCATCGATATATGTTTTATAGGATGCCGAAATGAACAGATTCCAGCAAGAACATTAATGTTACATTTTTGTTATTGACGAAAATCAATTTTCTATGGAGTACTTTAAGATGTTCAATCTGAATTCTGAAGATGTGTGCAGTTTAGTTTATTAAGATTTGTGAAGTGTGAATATATTTATACATACACTGTGTTTTATAGTGTAAATTAATTTAATAGTGTACGTTGAAAAATGCTAATAGATGGTATTCTCTTTTTGTAGGTTCAATGTTTATCTTAACAATTAAACCAAAATAAAAATAACTTTTTGATAAAACCTAACATTATATATGAACCGTTAAATAGCCTTTAATTTAATAAATATATTAGAAATCTTTATAAACCTAAATAAATTTATATTTCAAAATGTTTTTTTTTATTAAAGAGTTTCCCTTCACTGCATGGGTTAACAACTTCAATTTCAAAGCGAGCAATCCCGGTACATCGTCGGCACCTCCAAGAAACAATTTATTTCTCTTTCTGCTCCCTTTACTGCCTGGAGTGCTCTATAAATGACGAAAAAACGAATACTTCTTCTAAATATATTACTTTCAGGCGGTTCTGATGAGGCATTTTGGTGGTAATAATATCACATTTTATCACAGGAAGGGTATCTTTATACATCTTATCATCGCGCCGCTATTGCGTAATTTCTTTGAGCTATTATGAGGAACGGCAAGCTTTCAAAGCTAGAAGATGCTGCGAGATATTATATAATACTATGTCTTATGCTAAAAGCGAAAGAGCTTTTCATGCTCAAAATTTATACCGTTTATTTCGTGTTTCATTTTTACATACTTTTCCAGGATTCTGTATTTATATCATGAGAATAATATTTTTTTTCTTGTACTGTGTGTGTTATATCAGCAATTTTTTTTTTAATAATGGCATTGTTTTTTTTTTGGTTCGAAAAGGAATATTCCGGAGAATCCACATCAAATTATGACATTTTGGCTGCACAGATTTGAATGGAACGTCGAGATTTTTAATAAAATGTTTAAAATTTATACAATTCACAACATTATGGAATATTTCCTAATATCACTGTTGCATTGAAATAATTTTTAATAAGCTACTTAACTGTGCTTTTGTTATGGTGAAGCCATGTCCCTTCGTTGGCTACGAAAACAGACTGGGTTCCCCGATTAGTTTAATATTAATATAAAGCTGATGCTGCTCTGTATACCGAAGCAGGCGCGGATCTAAGGGGGGGCGGTGAGGGCGATCCCCCCCAAGAACTTTGAGTTCAAGAAAATAGTCCCGATTTTGCCTCTTCTACTATAGTTTATTCAAGAATTAGAGAGGGTAATAAATCATTTTTTACCCTTTTTTTCTTCGCAAACTACCTGTGTTCTTTAGTCCGGTGTCTTTACATTTAGACTAAAACGTAGCCTTACTCTATCAAAAAATTCTAAGTTATAATTTAAATACTTACAAAATACCCATTGACAAAAATACAAAAAGTTAAACATATATAAAAAAATAAATTCGTCCATATATTAAAATATTTTTGGGGCTATCGGTAATTTTATAATTAATTAAAAATTTTTTAGAACATTTCACGTTTCAGTTTATTTATTTCTTAAACCATCTGCAGAATTATAATTAAACACTAAAAAGGGATTCAAATGTAATTAGTTTTTACATGTTATAGTTAAAATTAGACCTACTAATTTTTATTTCAATTGTACTAATATCTTAATTTAATTTAATTTATTATATGGAAATCCGATAGCCCCAAAAAAAAAAAAATGTTAATTCTACACGCTTAAGAAAAAGACACAAATATAATAATAAAATAATAAAAAAAATTACAGCTAATTAGAATTAAATATATATAAAATTAAAGAGTGGGACACACTAAAAAATATATAAACAACATTAAACAATAAAATACAACAAAAACAAAAATTTAAATAATAAATTATGTTTACATTGGTAAACATTACGTATCAAATTCCTAATCAAAGCCAGTGAAGCTATCTTTGCTCAAATTAATTATAATTGGTTCCTCTATCTCACTGATCATGAGATCGAGTTTTCACATTTTGTTTTATTCTCTTATTATATGGATTTTCCCAATTTTCCGCACTAGCTTTATTCAAAAAAAATCTTTCAAAAGTTCAGTTAAATTACTAATTTTGTAAGTTGTGTTATTTCTAGCAACTGTACCTTTTACTTGAAAGAGATATTTCCCTCTCCATCGGACAGTTTCCAGACGATCTATAAGAACAGATTATCTATCTGGAAAAACGCCCTTGTTTAACGATTTTGGAATAAATATAGAGGTGGAAGCCATATCTTTTGGATATCTCACTAATCTCAAATATTAATAAAAACAAGTGCAAACAAGATAAATCACTAAGAACACACTGTAAGGTGTACTTTGCTCACGGACAGAAATTAAATTGAACTATCAGAAATTTTATTGTTGCAGTAAATTTATAAAAGCTTATAATATTTAAATATAATTAAATATAAGTAGATTCACGGCAGTCCTTAGTTACCTGCGACACTGGAGCAGGTACGTTGGAGGTTTCAGTAACAGTTTAATTACTCTCTCTAGTTCTTGAATAGAGTATAGGAATGTGTAGGCTTGCAATCACCCCCCCCCCCTCCTAAGAGCTTTGAGTTGAGGAAAATAGAACCGATTCTGTCTTTTATATTAGGAATGTGTATGCACTCCCCCCCCTCCCCCCCGTAGACAACTTGTTTTTCTTGCGATAGCCCCTCTCCCAAGAGCTTTGAGTTTAGGCAAACAGACCTGATTCTGCCTCTTATACTAGGAAAGTGTATGCTGCTGGCATCTTCCACCTGTCGGCAACTTGTTTTTCTTGTGATCGCCCCCCCCTCAATAGGAGCTAAAAATTCAGGAAAATAGGCCCAACCCTGCCTTTTACACTTTAAATGGGAATGTTGCTGGTGTCTCTCTCCCCCACCCCCCGTCGACATCCTGTTTTCGCTTGCCATACTATAATTTTGTGATATCACCGCCCCCCTCTCAAAGAGAGAGGCTGGATACGCCCCTGTACCGAAGAATATAAAAAAATGTATTTCAGGAAGTGTTAGATCAAGTCAATCTGCACTATCGAACTGGAAAATTGATATAACTATTGATGTCCATTTTTAATACCTAATTTTACATGGAAAACTAACTGTAGGACAAAATTAACATTAGTTTGAAAACACTAATACGAAGAAGCAAGTTTAAAGCCAACAGGGTCTATCAAAGTTAACTATCCTATCCAGAACTACACACATAGCTTAAAATTTGCCAAAAAACATTAAATCTTAAAAAATCAAAAAGTACTTTTATTAAGGATAAAATTATAGGAACCGGATCAACAAACCATGAGTTGGAAAACTGTACATTAGCTGCAATTTCATATACAGAAATAGTTTTAAAATGTGCAATATATGCTCCGTAGAGTCATACTGGATACGAAAAGTTTGTATTAATGCATTATATTCAACTATGTGTCACTGGCATAGTGACTAATTGGACAACGAATTGTAGATTGTAGATCGCGAATGGATTGTTAGGGCTTTCTTTACCTCTTTACTTCACTTTGACCTATCTTTTCTTAAGTTTTCTAAGGATTTGGCATACCCGAAATTTGGACCTTATACTTCCATTCTTGGACCCGTGAGTAAACCATATCATTGAATTCTTCCACCACATAACCCTGAATCAAATCCAATAGAGTACGAAAGGAGCCAAAAGACATGCGATGAAGAAATCCAGTTCCAAGTAAAATATGAATGGAACACAAGCGCTGAAAAATATTTATTTTTCAATGTTTATATGCTAAAATTAATTAAGCAATCTAAAAACTCCCGTTACAAAAGCTTCCCATCCACAGAATAGATATATTACATCTAAAAGTTCCAAAAGTTTTCAAAATCAAAAAATAAGACTACATTTATTCGACTTACAGTGTAAAAGAGACTCCGTGAATATTCTACCCTTTAAACGACAAAAAGTCTGCAATAAATTTCAATTTAAGACTTAATTTTAAATTACAAAAAAGAACCCAATACTTTTGACAAAGCTATTATTCACGAAATAAAGGCAAGAGCTTATTTAAGATTGAGTGGGTTTCATTACACGTTATTTACGTTCGAAAAATCAAAGCATTTTTCTAATTAGGTTAAAAAAACAAATCGTAAAACATTTTTAGCACCCGGAGGTGAAGTAAAATAATGTTTTTAAGGAAGGAACAAAGACCGCATTGCAATATCACTGTGAAAAAAACTTTCGACCTCTCAGATTATTAATTAATATTAATTATGAAATTTAAGATCAAATATCTAAAGAGCACAAAAATATATGTTAATTATGTCTCCCTGGAATATAGGTGACAGTGTTCTTCCTCTCTAGCCTCCTACACTCCTGGGCCCCTATCCTCGAAAGTGTGATGTGAAGGTGATGTGAATGGCGATGGGAATGGCGATGTGAACTTTTTGACAGTAAAAGCTGTATTCTTGAAAAGCCAATGTTGCCAGATATGAATGTGCTAAAACCCGAGAATTTAAAAATAAAGTGGATGACAGATTGAATTGACCTGTCAGACCAAAAATGTCAGTAGTACATTTTGTTGCCATTTTAGGCAAAAAGTAGTTTTGGTACTTTAAATTAATCGTCAAAAAAAATACTGCTGTTGTTGTCATTTTTGTGAAGTTATTGATTACCATTACAATATTTGTGCTTTGCCTGGATTAAATTTATCTTAAATTGACACACTAGAACTGTTAAACAAAAATGCATACAAAAAGCCAAGTATTTTAGGATTTTAATATATAGAGAAAAAGGGATATCAAGAAAAACAGCAACAAAGTAATATACTGACAGTAATTGCCGAAAGTCAGCACTGATAAACCTTGAAACGGTGGAAAATACAACTCTACGTAGTATGACTAAAAGCCATCATCCCAATCCATTACGGAAACTATCCAATCAGTTATTTATTGTATGAATTCACAAAGTGTCCAGCCTTTTACTGCAAGATGTTCTGTCCTGACAAGTAAATTTGAAAGAAGACCTGAAACTTGAACAATCATAGTGAAATTGTTTTTGGTCAGGGACCGAAACCAAAAGCCAGACAGAAGACGTCCATTAAAGATACTGGCGGATCTAACATTCAACTTTATATATATATATATAAATATATATATATATATATATATATATATATATATATATATATATATATATATATAAATATATAATTTAATTTACCATAAATAAGGTTTTTATGCTGAAGGACCTCATTCGTTGGTCTGTAGAGTTCATATTTATATGTCTCGATAAATTATAATCATAATATTTATTTAATTGTAGTGTCGTATAGTGTTTAACACAGTCTAATTAAGTTAAGTGCTGTAGTTAACGTAATTTAAATATTAAAGATGTTACTTTTTTAAATAAAAGTTTCAGATAGCTTATAAATTGTGATTTCTCAAAAGTTGTGTCGTGAAAAGAATTATGTTAGACTTAACTGTTTAACACTATGATATTCGGATGTTATCGACACACGTACTTATGTTAAATCCATAAGCAGAACTGGCCCTAGAAAAACATTTTTAAATAGCACGCTCATACAATTGAGTTATGAACAGAATCTCCTATAATAATTTTATATGTCTGTAAAATTTGCTTAATATTTGCGAGACATATTCAACTTTCTAAGGATATTTTATTAAAAAATTTGACAATATTGAAAATATCGGGGTACCACCTAATTAACGTTTCAACTGTTTATTCAGAAAATAAAACGTCTTAAAGAAACGGTTCGTTAATATATTATTTTTTTTAATGCGAGTTATTTTGAAGAACCAAAAATAAATTAAAAATTTTTAATACTATTTTATTTTTTGAAATCCGTGCGTTAAATATGTCATTTAGCGGCTGACATTTCATTTGCGCATGTTTCACCGTTCGCTTACCTTCCACCGGGCGAACGAGGATATGAATGATGAACATTTCAAGAATACGCGTTCGCCACCTTTTCACCGTTCACTTCACGTTTCCCAGTTCGAAGATAGGGCCCCTGGACTCTGTTCAACTACCTGGATCGCGAACTTGACATCAAAAAATGGGGTGCTCATGTATAAAATGTCCCTACCGTGGTTAGCGTCATTACGTGCAAGTATTAGTTTGGCAACAATGAATTCCCTAAATTTTTATTATATTGGAGAAAGCGTATTCTTCACCATCGATTAATTTAAAACCTTAAATAATATTTATTTAGAATTTTACCTTAGATTCAAATTGTGAATTTAAGGAGAATAAGTTTAATATTATGGATATGATATACGAAAATTCTTAAATGTTACCAATATTTTAGTTTTTCAAAAGACCAGAAATTTCAAATTTTATGGCTGAAGCAACTTGGTCATGATCATAACTATTTTTTACCAGATGAGAACATCTGTTCAGAGCATTTTTCTGGAAGTTGTTTATGGTGTGCTTTCTACAAATAAACTGCCTGATCTTCGAGTAACTAAACTTGGCTGGCTCTATAAAAAAAATCCTGAATCAGAAGTGCAGTAATTGACATTCATTTTATTGCTTTACAGTCGAGTTAATGCTCCATTAACATCTAAACTTGAGCATTGAAGCAAGTATGCTGTTATAATTTAAACACCAATATGCTATGTTAAAACAGAAATAATTGCATATAATAATAAATATTTCAATATTATAAAGATATTATTTCTCACCACCAAACAGACCAAGAGAAGTTACAAACCTGGCTACGGAAGCCACTTCATGGACGGCATCCAAATGAGGTCAATCAGGACAATGTCGACAACTCAGCGTCGAACTACTGGTTGATTTCAGGACAGATGTTTCCGGAAACGGAGGGCTTCTTGTTAGCTATCCAAGACCAGATTATTCGGACAAAGAACTATCGGAAGTTCATCATTAGAGATCCTTCAATAGAAAATGACCAATGCAGATATGGCTGTCGAACATCGGAGACAATTCAGCACATAACTAGAGGATGCCAAGCGTTTGCCGCAACCGAGTATAAGGAAAGACACGAGTCAGCCGCTAAAATACTCCACCAAGAGTTAGCAGAAAAGTTAAACCTATTACAGGTAGGAAAAGTGTCTTATTACAAGTACAATCCGGAGCCTATTCTTGAGAACAACCAGTCCAAGTTATATTGGGACCGAACGGTTCTGACGGATCAAACAGTAGCTCATAATAGACCAGACATTATACTAATGTACCTAACAACAACCTAATGCCAAAATACAACGAGAAGATCGCCAAATACAGAGATCTGGAGGTCCAAATCCGAAGACGATGGGCAATAAACAGCGTCCAAACGATTCCCATAATACTGTCAACAACTGGAGTGATACCAACGAACCTCCTGCAGAACATCAAGGGACTGGGCCTTAGTGAGCATCTATATAAGCCGATGCACAAAGCAATCGTCCTAGCAACCGCGCGAACCGTCCGAAAGTTCATAGGAAATACAGCAGACCACGTCACCTAAGACCCGATAACATGGAAAGGGTTCCCACAGAGCTTCATACTTTTGGTGTCTTTATGTGCCTGGTATGAATGAATAATCCCTGGAGGGAGTGCGAAGCCGTTTGGCTTGTAAATCACCATTAAGAATGTCTAGAAATTACATATATTTTATTGTCATGTATTTGCTTTGGTAAAATAAAATACTAATCTTTTGATTATATTATTAATTGGAAATAAATTTATATTTAATTAAAGACTTATTTGTTTTAAGAAAATAAAACAAATATTCTTTATTTTAGCACAAGTAGTAAAAAATAGAAATCCCGTGTCAAAGTAGTGAGATGCTGTGATTGTTTGATTGCTATTTAACAAATATAACTATAGGAAAGTTTTATTGTAGACCCTTAAACAGTGTTGTAAATGAAAAGTTTAATTCAAGTTAAAAATTAAAAATTACTAGCAAACCTTTATGTATATATTCAGACTAAGAATAGCTTTGTTAATGTAAAAATCCCATTCTTAAATTTACAATCTTTTACATTTAAAGTGTTTAACATTTAGATAGATTAGTTTTCAATATAGACTACCTTAACACTTCTTTTATCCACTTTGGAGTTGAGAATTTTTTTCAATAAAAATTATGATTTAGTATGTGATAATTGTTTCCCTTCCTTTAAATTAAGGCTACGTTATTATGAAGGCAATGTCAATATATCACAATTATTATTATGAATGTTGTTAACTGTCTTAATACCTATCGTAGTAAAAATTATTTACACGAACAGTTTTATATTAAATAACGTAGACGTCATTTGGCTGTCGCTAGTTACCTTTCCTGAAATAAGGGCAGCAGAAACTGAACAACTGGGATATTCTTAAAGTTGCTAGATTTTGAACTTTCTCTTTCAAACAATTATTTACTAATAAAACACAACAATCATCTAATTTAAACTTCATCGCAAAGAAAAATAATTAACCATATTTTTTCATCAACTTGAAGCGAATTTCTCACACAGCAAATTTTATTTTATGCAAAAAAATCCACTCGAGCATGACTCTCGCTGCGGCCGTACACTTTGTCACGTGATGTCAGAAACACAACGTCTAGAAGAGGAATACAATGGCTAAGTGGTTATCATAAAAATGAAGTTAAGTGATGCGTTTACATGTGAAAGGTAAAACGAACGAGCGACAACCGCCGTTGTGGTGGACATAAACGCTACTCTTTATTTAAATGCAATTTTGTTCTGGACTTTCCTGCTAGACAGCAAATTGTAAGTAAATGGGGCATGGCAATTTTTCTTGTTACTTTTATATATATATTTTTAAAGTTAATGGACGTTAAGAAGTTTAAATTGAAAATAATAGTTTAAAATTCTTTCAGTGTGGAACTGTGTAATTTTGTAATTGCAAAATTATTTGCTTTTGTTTCAATTCGTAACTTTTATTTCTAACAGTAATACTAATTGAGAAATAAATAATTCAACTACACGCTAAGCAAATATAAATTAATACATACAGTTTATTGTCTGCAAATTTTGTATATATATATATATATATATATATATATATATATATATATATATATATATATATATATATATATATATATATATATATATCATTTGGCATTTTCAAGTGCGGTTCGTCTCGCTACTCGCTGAGAACTGCTGGTGGCCTCTGATGAATTTCGAATTTTGCTTAGCTGGCTCGCTTTCTGATTGGATGAGCAGCTTCGTGACTAGAAAATTCAACAACACCCTGGGCTTTAACGTATAGCGGAAACCCACACATACTGACCGATATCTCAGTGCAGCGTAACATCATCATCCCTCTCAAAAAGCAGTCAGTATTAAACACATTAGTATCAAGATCTCTCCGCCTAACAGAACTTGACACAAAACAAGACGAAATAAGACACATTTCAACAGCTCTAGAACGGAATGGTTTCTCACAATCAGATATAAAGAAAGCCATAAAAAGACAAGAGAAGACTACAACAAAGGCAAAAGACCAAGATCAAACAAGGAACAAAGCCATAATACCATACATAAAAGGAATAACAGACAGAATCGGAAGAATCTTAAGAAAACACAACATACAGCCCATATTTAAACCACAAAAAACAATAGCCAACATCCTGGGAAATCCCAAAGACAAGACCAACCTTGAAAATCATGGCGTTTACAGCATTCCATGTGCAGATTGCCATCAAACTTATATAGGACAAACAAACAGGCGCATATCAGCAAGAATCCAAGAACATAAAAATAGCCTCAAAAACAACAACAGACAACCTCAGTCCTATTTCAACATCACCAAACAACCGGACATACCATCGACGAAAAAAAAGAAATAGTACCAGTACAGAACTACAAGGTACGCGTCATAAGAGAGGCCCTAGAAATTGAAAAAGCGGGACAGCTAAAACGGATGGTTGAATGAATAGATTGGTTATTCCGCGTTTCAATCCATTCGTTCAAAAAATCGTTTTCACGACGTTTCGACTTTTAGATAAATTTTTAGCCTTATAATTCTTGAACTATGAATTTTTTTAGAGATACCTAAAACATTTTTAAAGCTTCTCTTAAAATCCCTGAGTGCTGGGTGGCCTTAAAAGTGCATAGTGATTTTTTAAATTAAAAAGAATTTTTTTTTAACATCAGTGGATGTACACCATTAAAATAAATTGTTGGCGTTATAATTGTTGAACTATGAATTTTTTAGAGATACTTAAAATATTTTTAAAGCTTCTCTTAAAATCCCTGAGTGCTGGGTGGCCTTAAAAGTGCATAGTGATTTTTTAAATTAAAAAGAATTTTTTTTAACATCAGTGGATGTACACCATTAAAATAAATTGTTAGCATTATAATTGTTGAACTATGAATTTTTTACAAATACCTAAAATATTTTTAAAGTTTCTTTTAAAATCCCTGAGTGCTGGATGGCCTTAAAACTGCATAGTGATTTTTAGTTTAAAAAGATTTTTTTTTTAACATCAGTGGAAGTACACCATTAAAATAAATTGTTAGCGTTATGATCGTTAAACTATGAATTTTTTAGAAATACCAAAAACATTTTTAAAGCTTCTCTTAAAATCCCTGAGTGCTGGGTGGCCTTAAAAGTGCATAGTGATTTTTTAGATTAAAAAGAATTTTTTTTTAAC
The DNA here is from genome assembly GCA_034092305.1 of Diaprepes abbreviatus. Lineage (NCBI taxonomy): Eukaryota > Metazoa > Arthropoda > Insecta > Coleoptera > Curculionidae > Diaprepes > Diaprepes abbreviatus. The sequence goes on along the minus strand of JASJET010000142.1, from coordinate 1,732,830 downwards.
ATCAGTGGATGTACACCATTAAAATAAATTGTTAGCGTTATAATTGTTGAACTATGAATTTTCTAGAGATTCCTAAAACATTTTTAAAGCTTCTCTTAAAATCCCTGAGTGCTGGGTGGCCTTAAAAGTGCATAGTGATTTTTTAGATTAAAAAAATTTTTTTTTAACATCAGTGGATGTACACCATTAAAATAAATTGTTAGCGTTATTATTGTTGAACTATGAATTTTCTAGAGATTCCTAAAACATTTTTAAAGCTTCTCTTAAAATCCCTGAGTGCTGGGTGGCCTTAAAAGTGCATAGTGATTTTTTAGATTAAAAAGAATTTTTTTTTAACATCAGTGGATGTACACCATTAAAATAAATTGTTAGCGTTATAATTGTTGAACTATGAATTTTTTAAAGATATCTAAAATATTTTTAAAGCTTCTCTTAAATTCCCTGAGTGCTGGGTGGCCTCAAAAGTGCATAGTGATTTTTGAAATTAAAAAGAATTTTTTTTTTTCAAAACATCAGTGGATGTACACCATTAAAATAAATTGTTAGCATTATAATTGTTGAACTATGAATTTTTTAGAGATACCTAAAACATTTTTAAAGCTTCTCTTAAAATCCCTGAGTGTTGGGTGGCCTTAAAAGTGCATAGTGATTTTTTAAATTAAAAGGATTTTTTTTTAACATCAGTGGATGTACACCATTAAAATAAATTGTTAGCGTCATAATTGTTGAACTATGAATTTTTTAGAGATACCTAAAACATTTTTAAAGCTTTTCTTAAAATCCATGAATGCTGAGATGTTTTAAAAGTGCATAGTGATTTTTTAAATTAACAAGAAAATTTCTTTTTTTAACGTCAGTGGAAATACACTCCTAAAATAAATTGTTAGCGTTATAATTGTTGATCTGTGAATTTTTTATAGATACCTAAGATACTGTTAAAGCTTTTCTTAAAATCCCTGAATGCTGAGTTGCCTTAAAAGTGCATAGTGATTTTTTAAATTAACAAGAAAATTTCTTTTTTTTACCTTTAGTCGATGTACACCCTTAAAATAAATTGTTGCCGTTATAATTGTTGAACTATGAATTTTTCACGAATACCTAAAACACTTTTAAACCTTATCTTAAAATCCCTGAGTGCTGGGTGGCCTCGAAAGTGCATTGTGATTTTTTAAATTAACAAGAAAATTTTTTTTTAACTTCAGTGGATGTACACCCTTAAAATAAATTGTTAGCGTTATAATTGTTGAACCATGAATTTTTTACAGATACCTAGAACACTTCTAAAGTTTCTCTTAAAATTCCTGAGTGCTGGGTGGCCTTAAAAGTGCATAGTGATTTTTTAGATTAAAAAAATTTTTTTTTAACATCAGTGGATGTACATCATTAAATTAAATTGTTAGCGTTATAATTGTTGAACTATGAATTTTCTAGAGATTCCTAAAACATTTTTAAAGCTTCTCTTAAAATCCCTGAGTGCTGGGTGGCCTTAAAAGTGCATAGTGATTTTTTAGATTAAAAAGATTTTTTTTTTAACATCAGTGGATGTACACCATTAAAATAAATTGTTAGCGTTATAATTGTTGAACTATGAATTTTTTAAAGATACCTAAAATATTTTTAAAGCTTTTCTTAAAATCCCTGAGTGCTGGGTGGCCTTAAAAGTGCATAGTGATTTTTTAAATTAAAAAGAATTTTTTTTTTCAAAACATCAGTGGATGTACACCATTAAAATAAATTGTTAGCATTATAATTGTTGAACTATGAATTTTTTAGAGATACCTAAAACATTTTTAAAGCTTCTCTTAAAATCCCTGAGTGCTGGGTGGCCTTAAAAGTGCATAGTGATTTTTTAAATTAAAAAGAATTTTTTTTTAACATCAGTGGACGTACACCATTAAAATAAATTGTTAGCGTTATAATTGTTGAACTATGAATTTTTTAGAGAAAGCTAAAACATTTTTAAAGCTTCTCTTAAAATCCCTGAGTGTTTGGTGGCCTTAAAAGTGCATAGTGATTTTTTAAATTAAAAAGGATTTTTTTTTAACATCAGTGGATGTACACCATTAAAATAAATTGTTAGCGTTATAATTGTTGAACTATGAATTTTTCTGGAGATACCTAAAACATTTCTAAAGCTTCTCTTAAAATCTCTGAGTGCTGGGTGGCCTTAAAAGTGCATAGTGATTTTTTAAATTAAAAAGAATTTTTTTTCTAACATCAGTGGATGTACACCATTAAAATAAATTGTTAGCGTTATAATTGTTGAACTATGAATTTTGTAGAGATACCTAAAACATTTTTAAAGCTTTTCTTAAAATCCCTGAATGCTGAGATGCCTTAAAAGTGCATAGTGATTTTTTAAATTAACAAGAAAATTTCTTTTTTTAACGTCAGTGGAAATACACTCCTAAAATAAATTGTTAGCGTTATAATTGTTGATCTGTGAATTTTTTATAGATACCTAAGATACTTTTAAAGCTTTTCTTAAAATCTCTGAATGCTGAGTTGCCTTAAAAGTGCATAGTGATTTTTTAAATTAACAAGAAAATTTCTTTTTTTTACCTTCAGTCGATGTACACCCTTAAAATAAATTGTTGCCGTTATAATTGTTGAACTATGAATTTTTCACGAATACCTAAAACACTTTTAAACCTTATCTTAAAATCTCTGAGTGCTGGGTGGCCTCGAAAGTGCATTGTGATTTTTTAAATTAACAAGAAAATTTTTTTTTAACTTCAGTGGATGTACACCATTAAAATAAATTGTTAGCGTTATAATTGTTGAACTATGAATTTTTTAAAGATACCTAAAATATTTTTAAAGCTTTTCTTAAAATCCCTGAGTGCTGGGTGGCCTTAAAAGTGCATAGTGATTTTTTAAATTAAAAAGAATTTTTTTTTTCAAAACATCAGTGGATGTACACCATTAAAATAAATTGTTAGCATTATAATTGTTGAACTATGAATTTTTTAGAGATACCTAAAACATTTTTAAAGCTTCTCTTGAAATCCCTGAGTGCTGGGTGGCCTTAAAAGTGCATAGTGATTTTTTAAATTAAAAAGAATTTTTTTTTAACATCAGTGGACGTACACCATTAAAATAAATTGTTAGCGTTATAATTGTTGAACTATGAATTTTTTAGAGAAAGCTAAAACATTTTTAAAGCTTCTCTTAAAATCCCTGAGTGTTTGGTGGCCTTAAAAGTGCATAGTGATTTTTTAAATTAAAAAGAATTTTTTTTTAACATCAGTGGATGTACACCATTAAAATAAATTGTTAGCGTTATAATTGTTGAACTATGAATTTTTCTGGAGATACCTAAAACATTTCTAAAGCTTCTCTTAAAATCTCTGAGTGCTGGGTGGCCTTAAAAGTGCATAGTGATTTTTTAAATTAAAAAGAATTTTTTTTCTAACATCAGTGGATGTACACCATTAAAATAAATTGTTAGCGTTATAATTGTTGAACTATGAATTTTGTAGAGATACCTAAAACATTTTTAAAGCTTTTCTTAAAATCCCTGAATGCTGAGATGCCTTAAAAGTGCATAGTGATTTTTTAAATTAACAAGAAAATTTCTTTTTTTAACGTCAGTGGAAATACACTCCTAAAATAAATTGTTAGCGTTATAATTGTTGATCTGTGAATTTTTTATAGATACCTAAGATACTTTTAAAGCTTTTCTTAAAATCTCTGAATGCTGAGTTGCCTTAAAAGTGCATAGTGATTTTTTAAATTAACAAGAAAATTTCTTTTTTTTACCTTCAGTCGATGTACACCCTTAAAATAAATTGTTGCCGTTATAATTGTTGAACTATGAATTTTTCACGAATACCTAAAACACTTTTAAACCTTATCTTAAAATCTCTGAGTGCTGGGTGGCCTCGAAAGTGCATTGTGATTTTTTAAATTAACAAGAAATTTTTTTTTTAACTTCAGTGGATGTACACCCTTAAAATAAATTGTTAGCGTTATAATTGTTGAACCATGAATTTTTTACAGATACCTAAAACACTTTTAAAGTTTCTCTTAAAATTCCTGAGTGCTGGGTGGCCTTAAAAGTGCATAGTGATTTTTTAAATTAAAAAGATTTTTTTTTAAACATCAGTGGATGTACACCATTAAAATAAATTGTTAGCTTTATAATTGTTGAACTATGAATTTTTTAGAGATACCTAAAATACTTTTAAAGCTTCTCTTAAAATCTCCGAGTGCTGGGTGACCTTAAAAATGCATAGTGAATTTTAAAATAACAAGAAAATTTCTTTTTTCCCATCAGTGGAAGTACACCCTTAAGATAAATTGTTAGCGTTATAATTGTTGAACTGTGAATTTTTTTCAGATACCTAAGACACTTTTAATGCTTTTCTTAAAATCTCTGAGTACTGGATATCTTTAAAAGTGCATAGTGATTTTTTAAATTAAAAAGAAAATTTTTTTTTTACCTTCAGTCGATGTACACCCTTAAAATAAATTGTTAGCGTTATAATTGTTGAACTATGAATTTTTTTAGAGATTCCTAAAACACTTTTAAAGCTTCTCTTTAAATCTCTGAGTGCTAGGTGTCCTTAAAAGTACATAGTGATTTTTTAAATTAGCAAGAAAATTTCTTTTCTTAACTTCAGTGGATGTACACCCTTAAAATAAATTGTTAGCGTTATAATTGTTGAACTGTAAATTTTTTGGAGATATCTAAAACATTTTTAAAGCTTCTCTTAAAATCCTTAAGTGCTGAGTGGCCTCGAAAGTCCATAGTGATTTTTTAAATTAAAAAGAATTTTTTTTTAACATCAGTGGATGTACACCATTAAAATAAATTGTTAGCGTTATAACTGTTGAACTATGAATTTTTTAGAGATACTTAAAACACTTTTAAAGCTTTTCTTAAAATCCCAGAGTGCTGGGTGACCTTAAAAATGCATAGTGATTTTTCAAATTAGCAAGAAAATTTCTTTTTTTTTTACTTTAGTGGATGTACACCCTTAAAATAAATTGTTAGCGTTATAATTGTTGAACTATGAATTTTCTAGAGATACCTAAAACACTTTTAAAGCTTCTCTTAAAATCTCTGAGTGCTGGTTGTCCTTAAAAGTGCATAGTGATTTTTTAAATTAGCAAGAAAATTCCTTTTCTTAACGCCAGTGGATGTACACCCTTAAAATAAATTGTTAGCGTTATAATTATTGAACTGTGAATTTTTTACAATAACCTAAGACACTTTTAAAGCTTCTCTTAAAATCTTCGAGTGCTGGGTGACCTTAAAAGTGCATAGTGATTTTTTAAATTAGCAAGAAAATTTCTTTTTTTAACTTCAGTGGATGTACACCCTTAAAATAAATTGTTAGCGTTATAATTATTGAACTGTGAATTTTTTATACCTACCTAAGACACTTTTAAAGCTTTTCTTAGAATCTCTGAGTGCTGAGTGACCTTAAAAATGCATAGTGAATTTTAAAATAACAAGAAAATTTCTTTTTTTAACATCAGTGGAAGTACACCTTTAAGACAAATTGTTAGCGTTATAATTGTTGAACTGTGAATTTTTCACAGATACCTAAAACACTTTTCAAGTTTTTCTTAAAATCCTTGAGTGCTGGGTGGCCTTAAAAGTGCATAGTGATTTTTTAAATTAAAAAGAAATTTTTTTTACCTTCAGTCGATGTACACCCTTAAAAAAATTGTTAGCGTTATAATTGTTGAAATATGAATTTTTTACGGATACCTAAAACACTTTTAAACCTTATCTTAAAATCCCTGAGTGCTGGGTGGCCTCGAAAGTGCATTGTGATTTTTTAAATTAACAAGAAAATTTTTTTTTAACTTCAGTGGATGTACACTTTTAAAATAAATTGTTAGCGTAATAATTGTTGAACTATGAATTTTTTAGAGATACCTAAAACACTTTTAAAGCTTTTCTTAAAATCTCTGAGTGCTGGATGTCCTTAAAATTGCATAGTGATTTTTTAAATTAGCAAGAAAATTTCTTTTCTTAACTTCAGTGGAAGTACACCCTTAAAATAAATTGTTAGCGTTATAATTGTTGAACTGTGAATTTTTCGGAGATACCTAAAACATCTTTAAAGCTTCTCTTAAAATCCCTGAGTGCTGTGTGGCCTTAAAAGTGCATAGTGATTTTTTAAATTAAAAAGATTTTTTTTTTAACATCAGTGGATGTACACCATTAAAATTAATTGTTAGCGTTATAATTGTTGAACTATGAATTTTTTAGAGATACCTAAAACACTTTTAAAGCTTTTCTTAAAATCTCTGAGTGCTGGGTGTCCTTAAAATTGCATAGTGATTTTTTAAATTAGCAAGAAAATTTCTTTTCTTAACTTCAGTGGATGTACACCCTTAAAATAAATTGTTAGCGTTATAATTATTGAACTGTGAATTTTTTACAATTACCTAAGACACTTTTAATGCTTTTCTTAAAATCTCCGAGTGCTGGGTGACCTTAAAAATGCATAGTGAATTTTAAAATAACAAGAAAATTTCTTTTTTCACATCAGTGGAAGTACACCCTTAAGATAAATTGTTAGCGTTATAATTGTTGAACTGTGAATTTTTTTCAGATACCTAAGACACTTTTAATGCTTTTCTTAAAATCTCTGAGTACTGGATATCTTTAAAAGTGCATAGTGATTTTTTAAATTAAAAAGAAAATTTTTTTTTACCTTCAGTCGATGTACACCCTTAAAATAAATTGTTAGCGTTATAATTGTTGAACTATGAATTTTTTAGAGATTCCTAAAACACTTTTAAAGCTTCTCCTTAAATCTCTGAGTGCTAGGTGTCCTTAAAAGTACATAGTGATTTTTTAAATTAGCAAGAAAATTTCTTTTCTTAACTTCAGTGGATATACACCCTTAAAATAAATTGTTAGCGTTATAATTGTTGAACTGTAAATTTTTTGGAGATATCTAAAACATTTTTAAAGCTTCTCTTAAAATCCCTAAGTGCTGAGTGGCCTTGAAAGTGCATAGTGATTTTTTAAATTAAAAAGAATTTTTTTTTAACATCAGTGGATGTACACCATTAAAATAAATTGTTAGCGTTATAATTGTTGAACTATGAATTTTTTAGAGATACCTAAAATATTTTTAAAGCTTCTCTTAAAATCCCTGAGTGCTGGGTGGCCTTAAAAGTGCATAGTGATTTTTTAAATTAAAAAGAATTTTTTTTTAACATCAGTGGATGTACACCATTAAAATAAATTGTTAGCGTTATAACTGTTGAACTATGAATTTTTTAGAGATACTTAAAACACTTTTAAAGCTTTTCTTAAAATCCCAGAGTGCTGGGTGACCTTAAAAATGCATAGTGATTTTTCAAATTAGCAAGAAAATTTCTTTTTTTTTTTACTTTAGTGGATGTACACCCTTAAAATAAATTGTTAGCGTTATAATTGTTGAACTATGAATTTTCTAGAGATACCTAAAACACTTTTAAAGCTTCTCTTAAAATCTCTGAGTGCTGGTTATCCTTAAAAGTGCATAGTGATTTTTTAAATTAGCAAGAAAATTCCTTTTCTTAACGCCAGTGGATGTACACCCTTAAAATAAATTGTTAGCGTTATAATTATTGAACTGTGAATTTTTTACAATAACCTAAGACACTTTTAAAGCTTCTCTTAAAATCTTCGAGTGCTGGGTGACCTTAAAAGTGCATAGTGATTTTTTAAATTAGCAAGAAAATTTCTTTTTTTAACTTCAGTGGATGTACACCCTTAAAATAAATTGTTAGCGTTATAATTATTGAACTGTGAATTTTTTATACCTACCTAAGACACTTTTAAAGCTTTTCTTAGAATCTCTGAGTGCTGAGTGACCTTAAAAATGCATAGTGAATTTTAAAATAACAAGAAAATTTCTTTTTTTAACATCAGTGGAAGTACACCTTTAAGATAAATTGTTAGCGTTATAATTGTTGAACTGTGAATTTTTCACAGATACCTAAAACACTTTTCAAGTTTTTCTTAAAATCCTTGAGTGCTGGGTGGCCTTAAAAGTGCATAGTGATTTTTTAAATTAAAAAGAAATTTTTTTTACCTTCAGTCGATGTACACCCTTAAAAAAATTGTTAGCGTTATAATTGTTGAAATATGAATTTTTTACGGATACCTAAAACACTTTTAAACCTTATCTTAAAATCCCTGAGTGCTGGGTGGCCTCGAAAGTGCATTGTGATTTTTTAAATTAACAAGAAAATTTTTTTTTAACTTCAGTGGATGTACACTTTTAAAATAAATTGTTAGCGTAATAATTGTTGAACTATGAATTTTTTAGAGATACCTAAAACACTTTTAAAGCTTTTCTTAAAATCTCTGAGTGCTGGATGTCCTTAAAATTGCATAGTGATTTTTTAAATTAGCAAGAAAATTTCTTTTCTTAACTTCAGTGGAAGTACACCCTTAAAATAAATTGTTAGCGTTATAATTGTTGAACTGTGAATTTTTCGGAGATACCTAAAACATCTTTAAAGCTTCTCTTAAAATCCCTGAGTGCTGTGTGGCCTTAAAAGTGCATAGTGATTTTTTAAATTAAAAAGATTTTTTTTTTAACATCAGTGGATGTACACCATTAAAATTAATTGTTAGCGTTATAATTGTTGAACTATGAATTTTTTAGAGATACCTAAAACACTTTTAAAGCTTTTCTTAAAATCTCTGAGTGCTGGGTGTCCTTAAAATTGCATAGTGATTTTTTAAATTAGCAAGAAAATTTCTTTTCTTAACTTCAGTGGATGTACACCCTTAAAATAAATTGTTAGCGTTATAATTATTGAACTGTGAATTTTTTACAATTACCTAAGACACTTTTAATGCTTTTCTTAAAATCTCCGAGTGCTGGGTGACCTTAAAAATGCATAGTGAATTTTAAAATAACAAGAAAATTTCTTTTTTCACATCAGTGGAAGTACACCCTTAAGATAAATTGTTAGCGTTATAATTGTTGAACTGTGAATTTTTTTCAGATACCTAAGACACTTTTAATGCTTTTCTTAAAATCTCTGAGTACTGGATATCTTTAAAAGTGCATAGTGATTTTTTAAATTAAAAAGAAAATTTTTTTTTACCTTCAGTCGATGTACACCCTTAAAATAAATTGTTAGCGTTATAATTATTGAACTGTGAATTTTTTACAATTACCTAAGACACTTTTAATGCTTTTCTTAAAATCTCCGAGTGCTGAGTGACCTTAAAAATGCATAGTGATTTTTTAAATTAACAAGAAATTTTTTTTTTAACTTTAGTGGATGTACACCCTTAAAATAAATTGTTAGCGTTATAATTGTTGAACCGTGAATTTTTACAGATACCTGAAACACTTCTAAAGCTTCTCTTAAAATCTCTGAGTGCTGGGTGTCCTTAAAAGTGCATAGTGATTTTTCAAAATTAGCAAGAAAATTTCTTTTTTTAACTTCAGTGGATGTACACCCTTAAAATAAATTGTTAGCGTTATAATTGTTGAACCGTGAATTTTTTACAGATACCTGAAACACTTTTAAAGCTTCTCTTAAAATCTCTGAGTGCTGGGTGGCCTCGAAAGTGCATTGTGATTTTTTAAATTAACAAGAAAATTTTTTTTTAACTTTAGTGGATGTACACCCTTAAAATAAATCGTTAGCGTTATAATTGTTGAACCGTGAATTTTTGCAGATACCTGAAACACTTTTAAAGCTTCTCTTAAAATCTCTGAGTGCTGGGTGTCCTTAAAAGTGCATAGTGATTTTTCAAAATTAGCAAGAAAATTTCTTTTTTTAACTTCAGTGGATGTACACCCTTAAAATAAATTGTTAGCGTTATAATTGTTGAACCGTGAATTTTTTACAGATACCTGAAACACTTTTAAAGCTTCTCTTAAAATCTCTGAGTGCTGGGTGGCCTCGAAAGTGCATTGTGATTTTTTAAATTAACAAGAAAATTTTTTTTTTAACTTTAGTGGATGTACACCCTTAAGATAAATTGTTAGCGTTATAATTGTTGAACTGTGAATTTTTTTCAGATACCTAAGACACTTTTAAAGCTTCTCTTAAAATCTCTAAGTACTGGATATCTTTAAAAGTGCATAGTGATTTTTTAAATTAAAAAGAAATTTTTTTTTTACCTTCAGTCGATGTACACCCTTAAAATAAATTGTTAGCGTTATAATTGTTGAACTATGAATTTTTTACGGATACCTAAAACACTTTTAAACCTTATCTTAAAATCCCTGAGTGCTGGGTGGCCTCGAAAGTGCATTGTGATTTTTTAAATTAACAAGAAATTTTTTTTTTAACTTTAGTGGATGTACACCCTTAAAATAAATTGTTAGCGTTATAATTGTTGAACCGTGAATTTTTGCAGATACCTGAAACACTTTTAAATCTTCTCTTAAAATCTCTGAGTACTGGATATCTTTAAAAGTGCATAGTGATTTTTTAAATTAAAGAGAAATTTTTTTTTTACCTTCAGTCGATGTACACCATTAAAATAAATTGTTAGCGTTATAATTGTTGAACTATGAATTTTTTACGGATACCTAAAACACTTTTAAACCTTATCTTAAAATCCCTGAGTGCAGGGTGGCCTCGAAAGTGCATTGTGATTTTTTAAATTAACAAAAAAATTTTTTTTAACTTCAGTGGATGTACACCCTTAAAATAAATTGTTAGCGTTATAATTGTTGAACCGTGAATTTTTTACAGATACCTGAAACACTTTCAAAGCTTCTCTTAAAATCTCTGAGTGCTGGGTGTCCTTAAAATTGCATAGTGATTTTTTAAATTTGCAAGAAAATTTCTTTTCTTAACTTCAGTGGATGTCCACCCTTAAAATAAATTGTTAGCGTTATAATTAGTGAACTGTGAATTTTCTACAATTACCTAAGACACTTTTAATGCTTCTCTTAAAATCTTCGAGTGCTGGGTGACCTTAAAAATGCATAGTGAATTTTAAAATAACAAGAAAATTTCTTTTTTCACATCAGTGAAAGTACACCCTTAAGATAAATTGTTAGCGTTATAATTGTTGAACTGTGAATTTTTTTCAGATACCTAAGACACTTTTAAAGCTTCTCTTAAAATCTCTGAGTACTGGATATCTTTAAAAGTGCATAGTGATTTTTTAAATTGGCAAGAAAATTTATTTTTTTAACTTCAGTGGATGTATACCCTTAAAATAAATTGTTAGCGTTATAATTGTTGAACTGTGAATTTTTTTCAGATACCTAAGACACTTTTAAAGCTTCTCTTAAAATCTCTGAGTACTGGATATCTTTAAGAGTGCATAGTGATTTTTTAAATTAAAAAGAAAATTTTTTTTTTACCTTCAGTCGATGTACACCCTTAAAATAAATTGTTAGCGTTATAATTGTTGAACTATGAATTTTTTACGGATACCTAAAACACTTTTAAACCTTATCTTAAAATCCCTGAGTGCTGGGTGGCCTCGAAAGTGCATTGTGATTTTTTAAATTAACAAGAAATTTTGTTTTAACTTCAGTGGATGTACACCCTTAAAATAAATTGTTAGCGTTATAATTGTTGAACCGTGAATTTTTACAGATACCTGAAACACTTTTAAAGCTTCTCTTAAAATCTCTGAGTGCTGGGTGTCCTTAAAAGTGCATAGTGATTTTTTAAATTAGCAAGAAAATTTCTTTTTTTAACTTCAGTGGATATATACCCTTAAAATAAATTGTTAGCGTTATAATTAGTGAACTGTGAATTTTTTACACCTACCTAAGACACTTTTAAAGCTTCTCTTAAAATCTCTGAGTACTGGATATCTTTAAAAGTGTTTAGTAATTTTTTAAATTAAAAAGAAAATTTTTTTTTTACCTTCAGTCGATGTACACCCTTAAAATAAATTGTTAGCGTTATAATTGTTGAACTATGAATTTTTTACGGATACCTAAAGCACTTTTAAACCTTATCTTAAAATCCCTGAGTGCTGGGTGGCCTCGAAAGTGCATTGTGATTTTTTAAATTAACAAAAAAATTTTTTTTAACTTCAGTGGATGTACACCCTTAAAATAAATTGTTAGCGTTATAATTGTTGAACCGTGAATTTTTTACAGATACCTGAAACACTTTCAAAGCTTCTCTTAAAATCTCTGAGTGCTGGGTGTCCTTAAAATTGCATAGTGATTTTTTAAATTAGCAAGAAAATTTCTTTTCTTAACTTCAGTGGATGTACACCCCTAAAATAAATTGTTAGCGTTATAATTAGTGAACTGTGAATTTTCTACAATTATCTAAGACACTTTTAATGCTTCTCTTAAAATCTCCGAGTGCTGGGTGACCTTAAAAATGCATAGTGAATTTTAAAATAACAAGAAAATTTCTTTTTTCACATCAGTGGAAGTACACACTTAAGATAAATTGTTAGCGTTATAATTGTTGAACTGTGAATTTTTTTCAGATACCTAAGACACTTTTAAAGCTTCTCTTAAAATCTCTGAGTACTGGATGGCTTTAAAAGTGCATAGTGATTTTTTAAATTAAAAAGAAATTTTTTTTTACCTTCAGTCGAGGTACACCCTTAAAATAAATTGTTAGCGTTATAATTGTTGAACTATGAATTTTTTACGGATACCTAAAACACTTTTAAAGCTTCTCTTAAAATCTATGAGTACTGGGTGTCCTTAAAGATGCATAGTGATTTTTTAAATTAGCAAGAAAATTTCTTTTTTTAACTTCAGTGGATATACATCCTTAAAATAAATTGTTGGCGTTATAATTATTGAACTGTGAATTTTTTACACCTACCTTAAACACTTTTAAAGCTTTTCTTAAAATCTCTGAGTGCTGAGTGACCTTAAAAATGCATAGTGAATTTTAAAATAACAAGAAAATTTCTTTTTTTAACATCAATGGAAGTACACCTTTAAGATAAATTGTTAGCGTTATAATTGTTGAACTGTGAATTTTTTACAGATACCTAAACACTTTTAAAGTTTTTCTTAAAATCCTTGAGTGCTGGGTGGCCTTAAGAGTGCATAGTGATTTTTTAAATTAAAAAGAATTTTTTTTTTACCTTCAGTCGATGTACACCCTTAAAATAAATTGTTAGCGTAATAATTGTTGAACTATGAATTTTTTACGGATACTTAAAACACTTTTAAACCTTATCTTAAATTCCCTGAGTGCTGGGTGGCCTCGAAAGTGCATTCTGATTTTTTAAATTAGCAAGAAAATTTCTTTTTTTAACTTCAGTGGATGTACACCCTTAAAATAAATTGTTAGCGTTATAATTGTTGAACTGTGAATTTTTTGGAGATACCTAAAAGATCTTTAAAGCTTTTCTTAAAATCCCTGAGTGCTGTGTGGCCTTAAAAGTGCATAGTGATTTTTTAAATTAAAAAGAATTTTTTTTTTAACATCAGTGGATGTACACCATTAAAATTAATTGTTAGCGTTATAATTGTTGAACCGTGAGTTTTTTACAGATACCTGAAACACTTTTAAAGCTTCTCTTAAAATCTCTGAGTGCTGGGTGTCCTTAAAAGTGCATAGTGATTTTTCAAAATTAGCAAGAAAATTTCTTTTTTTAACTTCAGTGGATGTACACCCTTAAAATAAATTGTTAGCGTTATAATTGTTGAACTGTGAATTTTTTTCAGATACCTAAGACACTTTTAAAGCTTCTCTTAAAATCTCTGAGTACTGGATATCTTTAAAAGTGCATAGTGATTTTTTAAATTAAAAAGAATTTTTTTTTTTACCTTCAGTCGATGTACACCCTTAAAATAAACTGTTAGCGTTATAATTGTTGAACTGTGAATTTTTTGGAGATACCTAAAACATTTTTAAAGCTTCTCTTAAAATCTCTGAGTGCTGGGTGGCCTCGAAAGTGCATTGTGATTTTTTAAATTAACAAGAAAATTTTTTTTTTAACTTCAGTGGATGTACACCCTTAAAATAAATTGTTAGCGTTATAATTGTTGAACCGTGAATTTTTTACAGATACCTGAAACACTTTTAAAGCTTCTCTTAAAATCTCTGAGTGCTGGGTGGCCTCGAAAGTGCATTGTGATTTTTTAAATTAACAAGAAAATTTTTTTTTAACTTTAGTGGATGTACACCCTTAAGATAAATTGTTAGCGTTATAATTGTTGAACTGTGAATTTTTTTCAGATACCTAAGACACTTTTAAAGCTTCTCTTAAAATCTCTGAGTACTGGATATCTTTAAAAGTGCATAGTGATTTTTTAAATTAAAAAGAAATTTTTTTTTTACCTTCAGTCGATGTACACCCTTAAAATAAACTGTTAGCGTTATAATTGTTGAACTGTGAATTTTTTGGAGATACCTAAAACATCTTTAAAGCTTCTCTTAAAATCTCTGAGTGCTGGGTGGCCTCGAAAGTGCATTGTGATTTTTTAAATTAACAAGAAAATTTTTTTTTTAACTTCAGTGGATGTACACCCTTAAAATAAATTGTTAGCGTTATAATTGTTGAACCGTGAATTTTTTACAGATACCTGAAACACTTTTAAAGCTTCTCTTAAAATCTCTGAGTGCTGGGTGGCCTCGAAAGTGCATTGTGATTTTTTAAATTAACAAGAAAATTTTTTTTTAACTTTAGTGGATGTACACCCTTAAGATAAATTGTTAGCGTTATAATTGTTGAACTGTGAATTTTTTTCAGATACCTAAGACACTTTTAAAGCTTCTCTTAAAATCTCTGAGTACTGGATATCTTTAAAAGTGCATAGTGATTTTTTAAATTAAAAAGAAATTTTTTTTTTACCTTCAGTCGATGTACACCCTTAAAATAAATTGTTAGCGTTATAATTGTTGAAATATGAATTTTTTACGGATACCTAAAACACTTTTAAACCTTACCTTAAAATCCCTGAGTGCTGGGTGGCCTCGAAAGTGCATTGTGATTTTTTAAATTAACAAGAAATTTTTTTTTTAACTTTTGTGGATGTACACCCTTAAAATAAATTGTTAGCGTTATAATTGTTGAACCGTGAATTTTTACAGATACCTGAAACACTTTTAAAGCTTCTCTTAAAATCTCTGAGTACTGGATATCTTTAAAAGTGCATAGTGATTTTTTAAATTAAAAAGAAATTTTTTTTTACCTTCAGTCGATGTACACCATTAAAATAAATTGTTAGCGTTATAATTGTTGAACTATGAATTTTTTACGGATACCTAAAACACTTTTAAACCTTATCTTAAAATCCCTGAGTGCAGGGTGGCCTCGAAAGTGCATTGTGATTTTTTAAATTAACAAAAAATTTTTTTTTAACTTCAGTGGATGTACACCCTTAAAATAAATTGTTAGCGTTATAATTGTTGAACCGTGAATTTTTTACAGATACCTGAAACACTTTCAAAGCTTCTCTTAAAATCTCTGAGTGCTGGGTGTCCTTAAAATTGCATAGTGATTTTTTAAATTAGCAAGAAAATTTCTTTTCTTAACTTCAGTGGATGTACACCCTTAAAATAAATTGTTAGCGTTATAATTAGTGAACTGTGAATTTTCTACAATTACCTAAGACACTTTTAATGCTTCTCTTAAAATCTTCGAGTGCTGGGTGACCTTAAAAATGCATAGTGAATTTTAAAATAACAAGAAAATTTCTTTTTTCACATCAGTGAAAGTACACCCTTAAGATAAATTGTTAGCGTTATAATTGTTGAACTGTGAATTTTTTTCAGATACCTAAGACACTTTTAAAGCTTCTCTTAAAATCTCTGAGTACTGGATATCTTTAAAAGTGCATAGTGATTTTTTAAATTGGCAAGAAAATTTATTTTTTTAACTTCAGTGGATGTATACCCTTAAAATAAATTGTTAGCGTTATAATTAGTGAACTGTGAATTTTTTACACCTACCTAAGACACTTTTAAAGCTTTTCTTAAAATCTCTGAGTGCTGAGTTACCTTAAAATTGCATAGTGAATTTTAAAATAACAAGAAAATTTCTTTTTTCACATCAGTGGGAGTACACCCTTAAGATAAATTGTTAGCGTTATAATTGTTGAACTGTGAATTTTTTTCAGATACCTAAGACACTTTTAAAGCTTCTCTTAAAATCTCTGAGTACTGGATATCTTTAAGAGTGCATAGTGATTTTTTAAATTAAAAAGAAAATTTTTTTTTTACCTTCAGTCGATGTACACCCTTAAAATAAATTGTTAGCGTTATAATTGTTGAACTATGAATTTTTTACGGATACCTAAAATACTTTTAAACCTTATCTTAAAATCCCTGAGTGCTGGGTGGCCTCGAAAGTGCATTGTGATTTTTTAAATTAACAAGAAATTTTGTTTTAACTTCAGTGGATGTACACCCTTAAAATAAATTGTTAGCGTTATAATTGTTGAACCGTGAATTTTTACAGATACCTGAAACACTTTTAAAGCTTCTCTTAAAATCTCTGAGTGCTGGGTGTCCTTAAAAGTGCATAGTGATTTTTTAAATTAGCAAGAAAATTTCTTTTTTTAACTTCAGTGGATATACACCCTTAAAATAAATTGTTAGCGTTATAATTAGTGAACTGTGAATTTTTTACACCTACCTAAGACACTTTTAAAGCTTCTCTTAAAATCTCTGAGTACTGGATATCTTTAAAAGTGTTTAGTAATTTTTTAAATTAAAAAGAAAATTTTTTTTTTACCTTCAGTCGACGTACACCCTTAAAATAAATTGTTAGCGTTATAATTGTTGAACTATGAATTTTTTACGGATACCTAAAGCACTTTTAAACCTTATCTTAAAATCCCTGAGTGCTGGGTGGCCTCGAAAGTGCATTGTGATTTTTTAAATTAACAAGAAATTTTGTTTTAACTTCAGTGGATGTACACCCTTAAAATAAATTGTTAGCGTTATAATTGTTGAACCGTGAATTTTTACAGATACCTGAAACACTTTTAAAGCTTCTCTTAAAATCTCTGAGTGCTGGGTGTCCTTAAAAGTGCATAGTGATTTTTTAAATTAGCAAGAAAATTTCTTTTTTTAACTTCAGTGGATATACACCCTTAAAATAAATTGTTAGCGTTATAATTAGTGAACTGTGAATTTTTTACACCTACCTAAGACACTTTTAAAGCTTCTCTTAAAATCTCTGAGTACTGGATATCTTTAAAAGTGTTTAGTAATTTTTTAAATTAAAAAGAAAATTTTTTTTTTACCTTCAGTCGATGTACACCCTTAAAATAAATTGTTAGCGTTATAATTGTTGAACTATGAATTTTTTACGGATACCTAAAGCACTTTTAAACCTTATCTTAAAATCCCTGAGTGCTGGGTGGCCTCGAAAGTGCATTGTGATTTTTTAAATTAACAAAAAATTTTTTTTTAACTTCAGTGGATGTACACCCTTAAAATAAATTGTTAGCGTTATAATTGTTGAACCGTGAATTTTTTACAGATACCTGAAACACTTTCAAAGCTTCTCTTAAAATCTCTGAGTGCTGGGTGTCCTTAAAATTGCATAGTGATTTTTTAAATTAGCAAGAAAATTTCTTTTCTTAACTTCAGTGGATGTACACCCTTAAAATAAATTGTTAGCGTTATAATTAGTGAACTGTGAATTTTCTACAATTACCTAAGACACTTTTAATGCTTCTCTTAAAATCTCCGAGTGCTGGGTGACCTTCAAAATGCATAGTGAATTTTAAAATAACAAGAAAATTTCTTTTTTCACATCAGTGGAAGTACACCCTTAAGATAAATTGTTAGCGTTATAATTGTTGAACTGTGAATTTTTTTCAGACACCTAAGACACTTTTAAAACTTCTCTTAAAATCTCTGAGTACTGGATGGCTTTAAAATTGCATAGTGATTTTTTAAATTAAAAAGAAATTTTTTTTTACCTTCAGTCGAGGTATACCCTTAAAATAAATTGTTAGCGTTATAATTGTTGAACTATGAATTTTTTACGGATACCTAAAACACTTTTAAAGCTTCTCTTAAAATCTATGAGTACTGGGTGTCCTTAAAGGTGCATAGTGATTTTTTAAATTAGCAAGAAAATTTCTTTTTTTAACTTCAGTGGATATACACCCTTAAAATAAATTGTTGGCGTTATAATTGTTGAACCGTGAATTTTTTACAGATACCTGAAACACTTTTAAAGCTTTTCTTAAAATCTATGAGTACTGGGTGTCCTTTAAAGTGCATAGTGATTTTTCAAATTAGCAAGAAAATTTCTTTTTTTAACTTCAGTGGATATACACCCTTAAAATAAATTGTTAGCGTTATAATTATTGAACTGTGAATTTTTTACACCTACCTTAAACACTTTTAAAGCTTTTCTTAAAATCTCTGAGTGCTGAGTGACCTTAAAAATGCATAGTGAATTTTAAAATAACAAGAAAATTTCTTTTTTTAACATCAGTGGAAGTACACCTTTAAGATAAATTGTTAGCGTTATAATTGTTGAACTGTGAATTTTTTACAGATACCTAAAACACTTTTAAAGTTTTTCTTAAAATCCTTGAGTGCTGGGTGGCCCTAAGAGTGCATAGTGATTTTTTAAAATTAAAAAGAAAATTTTTTTTTTACCTTCAGTCGATGTACACCCTTAAAATAAATTGTTAGCGTAATAATTGTTGAACTATGAATTTTTTACGGATACCTAAAACACTTTTAAACCTTATCTTAAATTCCCTGAGTGCTGGGTGGCCTCGAAAGTGCATTGTGATTTTTTAAATTAGCAAGAAAATTTCTTTTTTTAACTTCAGTAGATGTACACCCTTAAAATAAACTGTTAGCGTTATAATTGTTGAACTGTGAATTTTTTGGAGATACCTAAAAGATCTTTAAATCTTTTCTTAAAATCCCTGAGTGCTGTATGGCCTTAAAAGTGCATAGTGATTTTTTAAATTAAAAAGAATTTTTTTTTTAACATCAGTGGATGTACACCATTAAAATTAATTGTTAGCGTTATAATTGTTGAACTATGAATTTTTTACGGATACCTAAAACACTTTTAAACCTTATCTTAAAATCCCTGAGTGCTGGGTGGCCTCGAAAGTGCATTGCGATTTTTTAAATTAACAAGAATTTTTTTTTTTAACTTCAGTGGATGTACACCCTTAAAATAAATTGTTAGCGTTATAATTGTTGAACCGTGAGTTTTTTACAGATACCTGAAACACTTTTAAAGCTTCTCTTAAAATCTCTGTGTGCTGGGTGTCCTTAAAAGTACATAGTGATTTTTTAAATTAGCAAGAAAATTTCTTTTCTTAACTTCAGTGGATGTACACCCTTAAAATAAATTGTTAGCGTTATAATTGTTGAACTGTGAATTTTTTGGAAATACCTAAAACATCTTTAAAGCTTCTCTTAAAATCTCTGAGTGCTGGGTGGCCTCGAAAGTGCATTGTGATTTTTTAAATTAACAAGAAAATTTTTTTTTAACTTCAGTGGATGTACACCCTTAAAATAAATTGTTAGCGTTATAATTGTTGAACCGTGAATTTTTTACAGATACCTGAAACACTTTTAAAGCTTCTCTTAAAATCTCTGAGTGCTGGGTGGTCTCGAAAGTGCATTGTGATTTTTTAAATTAACAAGAAAATTTTTTTTTAACTTTAGTGGATGTACACCCTTAAGATAAATTGTTAGCGTTATAATTGTTGAACTGTGAATTTTTTTCAGATACCTAAGACACTTTTAAAGCTTCTCTTAAAATCTCTGAGTACTGGATATCTTTAAAAGTGCATAGTGATTTTTTAAATTAAAAAGAATTTTTTTTTTTACCTTCAGTCGATGTACACCCTTAAAATAAATTGTTAGCGTTATAATTGTTGAACTATGAATTTTTTAGAGATACCTAAAACACTTTTAAAGCTTTTCTTAAAATCTCTGAGTGCCGGGCGACCTTAAAAATGCATAGTGATTTTTCAAATTAGCAAGAAAATTTCTTTTTTTTTACTTTAGTGGATGTACACCCTTAAAATAAATTGTTAGCGTTATAATTAGTGAACTGTGAATTTTTTCACCTACCTAAGACACTTTTAAAGCTTTTCTTAAAATCTCTGAGTGATGAGTGACCTTAAAAATGCATAGTGAATTTTAAAATAACAAGAAAATTTCTTTTTTTAACATCAGTGGAAGTACACCCTTAAGATAAATTGTTAGCGTTATAATTGTTGAACTGTGAATTTTTTTCAGATACCTAAGACACTTTTAAAGCTTCTCTTAAAATCTCTGAGTACTGGATATCTTTAAAAGTGCATAGTGATTTTTTAAATTAAAAAGAATTTTTTTTTTACCTTCAGTCGATGTACACCCTTAAAATAAATTGTTAGCGTTATAATTGTTGAACTATGAATTTTTTACGGATACCTAAAACACTTTTAAACCTTATCTTAAAATCCCTGAGTGCTGGGTGGCCTCGAAAGTGCATTGTGATTTTTTAAATTAACAAGAAATTTTTTTTTTAACTTTAGTGGATGTACACCCTTAAAATAAATTGTTAGCGTTATAATTGTTGAACTGTGAATTTTTACAGATACCTGAAACACTTTTATTAAAATCTCTGAGTGCTGGGTGGCCTCGAAAGTGCATTGTGATTTTTTAAATTAACAAGAAATTTTTTTTTTAACTTTAGTGGATGTACACCCTTAAGATAAATTGTTAGCGTTATAATTGTTGAACTGTGAATTTTTTTCAGATACCTAAGACACTTTTAAAGCTTCTCTTAAAATCTCTGAGTACTGGATATCTTTAAAAGTGCATAGTGATTTTTTAAATTAAAAAGAAATTTTTTTTTTACCTTCAGTCGATTTACACCCTTAAAATAAATTGTTAGCGTTATAATTGTTGAAATATGAATTTTTTACGGATACCTAAAACACTTTTAAACCTTACCTTAAAATCCCTGAGTGCTGGGTGGCCTCGAAAGTGCATTGTGATTTTTTAAATTAACAAGAAATTTTTTTTTTAACTTTAGTGGATGTACACCCTTAAAATAAATTGTTAGCGTTATAATTGTTGAACCGTGAATTTTTACAGATACCTGAAACACTTTTAAAGCTTCTCTTAAAATCTCTGAGTACTGGATATCTTTAAAAGTGCATAGTGATTTTTTAAATTAAAAAGAAATTTTTTTTTTACCTTCAGTCGATGTACACCATTAAAATAAATTGTTAGCGTTATAATTGTTGAACTATGAATTTTTTACGGATACCTAAAACACTTTTAAACCTTATCTTAAAATCCCTGAGTGCAGGGTGGCCTCGAAAGTGCATTGTGATTTTTTAAATTAACAAAAAATTTTTTTTTAACTTCAGTGGATGTACACCCTTAAAATAAATTGTTAGCGTTATAATTGTTGAACCGTGAATTTTTTACAGATACCTGAAACACTTTCAAAGCTTCTCTTAAAATCTCTGAGTGCTGGGTGTCCTTAAAATTGCATAGTGATTTTTTAAATTAGCAAGAAAATTTCTTTTCTTAACTTCAGTGGATGTACACCCTTAAAATAAATTGTTAGCGTTATAATTAGTGAACTGTGAATTTTCTACAATTACCTAAGACACTTTTAATGCTTCTCTTAAAATCTTCGAGTGCTGGGTGACCTTAAAAATGCATAGTGAATTTTAAAATAACAAGAAAATTTCTTTTTTCACATCAGTGAAAGTACACCCTTAAGATAAATTGTTAGCGTTATAATTGTTGAACTGTGAATTTTTTTCAGATACCTAAGACACTTTTAAAGCTTCTCTTAAAATCTCTGAGTACTGGATATCTTTAAAAGTGCATAGTGATTTTTTAAATTGGCAAGAAAATTTATTTTTTTAACTTCAGTGGATGTATACCCTTAAAATAAATTGTTAGCGTTATAATTAGTGAACTGTGAATTTTTTACACCTACCTAAGACACTTTTAAAGCTTTTCTTAAAATCTCTGAGTGCTGAGTTACCTTAAAATTGCATAGTGAATTTTAAAATAACAAGAAAATTTCTTTTTTCACATCAGTGGGAGTACACCCTTAAGATAAATTGTTAGCGTTATAATTGTTGAACTGTGAATTTTTTTCAGATACCTAAGACACTTTTAAAGCTTCTCTTAAAATCTCTGAGTACTGGATATCTTTAAGAGTGCATAGTGATTTTTTAAATTAAAAAGAAAATTTTTTTTTTACCTTCAGTCGATGTACACTCTTAAAATAAATTGTTAGCGTTATAATTGTTGAACTATGAATTTTTTACGGATACCTAAAATACTTTTAAACCTTATCTTAAAATCCCTGAGTGCTGGGTGGCCTCGAAAGTGCATTGTGATTTTTTAAATTAACAAGAAATTTTGTTTTAACTTCAGTGGATGTACACCCTTAAAATAAATTGTTAGCGTTATAATTGTTGAACCGTGAATTTTTACAGATACCTGAAACACTTTTAAAGCTTCTCTTAAAATCTCTGAGTGCTGGGTGTCCTTAAAAGTGCATAGTGATTTTTTAAATTATCAAGAAAATTTCTTTTTTTAACTTCAGTGGATATACACCCTTAAAATAAATTGTTAGCGTTATAATTAGTGAACTGTGAATTTTTTACACCTACCTAAGACACTTTTAAAGCTTCTCTTAAAATCTCTGAGTACTGGATATCTTTAAAAGTGTTTAGTAATTTTTTAAATTAAAAAGAAAATTTTTTTTTTACCTTCAGTCGACGTACACCCTTAAAATAAATTGTTAGCGTTATAATTGTTGAACTATGAATTTTTTACGGATACCTAAAGCACTTTTAAACCTTATCTTAAAATCCCTGAGTGCTGGGTGGCCTCGAAAGTGCATTGTGATTTTTTAAATTAACAAGAAATTTTGTTTTAACTTCAGTGGATGTACACCCTTAAAATAAATTGTTAGCGTTATAATTGTTGAACCGTGAATTTTTACAGATACCTGAAACACTTTTAAAGCTTCTCTTAAAATCTCTGAGTGCTGGGTGTCCTTAAAAGTGCATAGTGATTTTTTAAATTAGCAAGAAAATTTCTTTTTTTAACTTCAGTGGATATACACCCTTAAAATAAATTGTTAGCGTTATAATTAGTGAACTGTGAATTTTTTACACCTACCTAAGACACTTTTAAAGCTTCTCTTAAAATCTCTGAGTACTGGATATCTTTAAAAGTGTTTAGTAATTTTTTAAATTAAAAAGAAAATTTTTTTTTTACCTTCAGTCGACGTACACCCTTAAAATAAATTGTTAGCGTTATAATTGTTGAACTATGAATTTTTTACGGATACCTAAAGCACTTTTAAACCTTATCTTAAAATCCCTGAGTGCTGGGTGGCCTCGAAAGTGCATTGTGATTTTTTAAATTAACAAGAAATTTTGTTTTAACTTCAGTGGATGTACACCCTTAAAATAAATTGTTAGCGTTATAATTGTTGAACCGTGAATTTTTACAGATACCTGAAACACTTTTAAAGCTTCTCTTAAAATCTCTGAGTGCTGGGTGTCCTTAAAAGTGCATAGTGATTTTTTAAATTAGCAAGAAAATTTCTTTTTTTAACTTCAGTGGATATACACCCTTAAAATAAATTGTTAGCGTTATAATTAGTGAACTGTGAATTTTTTACACCTACCTAAGACACTTTTAAAGCTTCTCTTAAAATCTCTGAGTACTGGATATCTTTAAAAGTGTTTAGTAATTTTTTAAATTAAAAAGAAAATTTTTTTTTTACCTTCAGTCGATGTACACCCTTAAAATAAATTGTTAGCGTTATAATTGTTGAACTATGAATTTTTTACGGATACCTAAAGCACTTTTAAACCTTATCTTAAAATCCCTGAGTGCTGGGTGGCCTCGAAAGTGCATTGTGATTTTTTAAATTAACAAAAAATTTTTTTTTAACTTCAGTGGATGTACACCCTTAAAATAAATTGTTAGCGTTATAATTGTTGAACCGTGAATTTTTTACAGATACCTGAAACACTTTCAAAGCTTCTCTTAAAATCTCTGAGTGCTGGGTGTCCTTAAAATTGCATAGTGATTTTTTAAATTAGCAAGAAAATTTCTTTTCTTAACTTCAGTGGATGTACACCCTTAAAATAAATTGTTAGCGTTATAATTAGTGAACTGTGAATTTTCTACAATTACCTAAGACACTTTTAATGCTTCTCTTAAAATCTCCGAGTGCTGGGTGACCTTCAAAATGCATAGTGAATTTTAAAATAACAAGAAAATTTCTTTTTTCACATCAGTGGAAGTACACCCTTAAGATAAATTGTTAGCGTTATAATTGTTGAACTGTGAATTTTTTTCAGACACCTAAGACACTTTTAAAACTTCTCTTAAAATCTCTGAGTACTGGATGGCTTTAAAATTGCATAGTGATTTTTTAAATTAAAAAGAAATTTTTTTTTACCTTCAGTCGAGGTATACCCTTAAAATAAATTGTTAGCGTTATAATTGTTGAACTATGAATTTTTTACGGATACCTAAAACACTTTTAAAGCTTCTCTTAAAATCTATGAGTACTGGGTGTCCTTAAAGGTGCATAGTGATTTTTTAAATTAGCAAGAAAATTTCTTTTTTTAACTTCAGTGGATATACACCCTTAAAATAAATTGTTGGCGTTATAATTGTTGAACCGTGAATTTTTTACAGATACCTGAAACACTTTTAAAGCTTTTCTTAAAATCTATGAGTACTGGGTGTCCTTTAAAGTGCATAGTGATTTTTCAAATTAGCAAGAAAATTTCTTTTTTTAACTTCAGTGGATATACACCCTTAAAATAAATTGTTAGCGTTATAATTATTGAACTGTGAATTTTTTACACCTACCTTAAACACTTTTAAAGCTTTTCTTAAAATCTCTGAGTGCTGAGTGACCTTAAAAATGCATAGTGAATTTTAAAATAACAAGAAAATTTCTTTTTTTAACATCAGTGGAAGTACACCTTTAAGATAAATTGTTAGCGTTATAATTGTTGAACTGTGAATTTTTTACAGATACCTAAAACACTTTTAAAGTTTTTCTTAAAATCCTTGAGTGCTGGGTGGCCCTAAGAGTGCATAGTGATTTTTTAAAATTAAAAAGAAAATTTTTTTTTTACCTTCAGTCGATGTACACCCTTAAAATAAATTGTTAGCGTAATAATTGTTGAACTATGAATTTTTTACGGATACCTAAAACACTTTTAAACCTTATCTTAAATTCCCTGAGTGCTGGGTGGCCTCGAAAGTGCATTGTGATTTTTTAAATTAGCAAGAAAATTTCTTTTTTTAACTTCAGTAGATGTACACCCTTAAAATAAACTGTTAGCGTTATAATTGTTGAACTGTGAATTTTTTGGAGATACCTAAAAGATCTTTAAATCTTTTCTTAAAATCCCTGAGTGCTGTATGGCCTTAAAAGTGCATAGTGATTTTTTAAATTAAAAAGAATTTTTTTTTTAACATCAGTGGATGTACACCATTAAAATTAATTGTTAGCGTTATAATTGTTGAACTATGAATTTTTTACGGATACCTAAAACACTTTTAAACCTTATCTTAAAATCCCTGAGTGCTGGGTGGCCTCGAAAGTGCATTGCGATTTTTTAAATTAACAAGAATTTTTTTTTTTAACTTCAGTGGATGTACACCCTTAAAATAAATTGTTAGCGTTATAATTGTTGAACCGTGAGTTTTTTACAGATACCTGAAACACTTTTAAAGCTTCTCTTAAAATCTCTGTGTGCTGGGTGTCCTTAAAAGTACATAGTGATTTTTTAAATTAGCAAGAAAATTTCTTTTCTTAACTTCAGTGGATGTACACCCTTAAAATAAATTGTTAGCGTTATAATTGTTGAACTGTGAATTTTTTGGAAATACCTAAAACATCTTTAAAGCTTCTCTTAAAATCTCTGAGTGCTGGGTGGCCTCGAAAGTGCATTGTGATTTTTTAAATTAACAAGAAAATTTTTTTTTAACTTCAGTGGATGTACACCCTTAAAATAAATTGTTAGCGTTATAATTGTTGAACCGTGAATTTTTTACAGATACCTGAAACACTTTTAAAGCTTCTCTTAAAATCTCTGAGTGCTGGGTGGTCTCGAAAGTGCATTGTGATTTTTTAAATTAACAAGAAAATTTTTTTTTAACTTTAGTGGATGTACACCCTTAAGATAAATTGTTAGCGTTATAATTGTTGAACTGTGAATTTTTTTCAGATACCTAAGACACTTTTAAAGCTTCTCTTAAAATCTCTGAGTACTGGATATCTTTAAAAGTGCATAGTGATTTTTTAAATTAAAAAGAATTTTTTTTTTTACCTTCAGTCGATGTACACCCTTAAAATAAATTGTTAGCGTTATAATTGTTGAACTATGAATTTTTTAGAGATACCTAAAACACTTTTAAAGCTTTTCTTAAAATCTCTGAGTGCCGGGCGACCTTAAAAATGCATAGTGATTTTTCAAATTAGCAAGAAAATTTCTTTTTTTTTACTTTAGTGGATGTACACCCTTAAAATAAATTGTTAGCGTTATAATTAGTGAACTGTGAATTTTTTCACCTACCTAAGACACTTTTAAAGCTTTTCTTAAAATCTCTGAGTGATGAGTGACCTTAAAAATGCATAGTGAATTTTAAAATAACAAGAAAATTTCTTTTTTTAACATCAGTGGAAGTACACCCTTAAGATAAATTGTTAGCGTTATAATTGTTGAACTGTGAATTTTTTTCAGATACCTAAGACACTTTTAAAGCTTCTCTTAAAATCTCTGAGTACTGGATATCTTTAAAAGTGCATAGTGATTTTTTAAATTAAAAAGAATTTTTTTTTTACCTTCAGTCGATGTACACCCTTAAAATAAATTGTTAGCGTTATAATTGTTGAACTATGAATTTTTTACGGATACCTAAAACACTTTTAAACCTTATCTTAAAATCCCTGAGTGCTGGGTGGCCTCGAAAGTGCATTGTGATTTTTTAAATTAACAAGAAATTTTTTTTTTAACTTTAGTGGATGTACACCCTTAAAATAAATTGTTAGCGTTATAATTGTTGAACTGTGAATTTTTACAGATACCTGAAACACTTTTATTAAAATCTCTGAGTGCTGGGTGGCCTCGAAAGTGCATTGTGATTTTTTAAATTAACAAGAAAATTTTTTTTTAACTTTAGTGGATGTACACCCTTAAGATAAATTGTTAGCGTTATAATTGTTGAACTGTGAATTTTTTTCAGATACCTAAGACACTTTTAAAGCTTCTCTTAAAATCTCTGAGTACTGGATATCTTTAAAAGTGCATAGTGATTTTTTAAATTAAAAAGAAATTTTTTTTTTACCTTCAGTCGATTTACACCCTTAAAATAAATTGTTAGCGTTATAATTGTTGAAATATGAATTTTTTACGGATACCTAAAACACTTTTAAACCTTACCTTAAAATCCCTGAGTGCTGGGTGGCCTCGAAAGTGCATTGTGATTTTTTAAATTAACAAGAAATTTTTTTTTTAACTTTAGTGGATGTACACCCTTAAAATAAATTGTTAGCGTTATAATTGTTGAACCGTGAATTTTTACAGATACCTGAAACACTTTTAAAGCTTCTCTTAAAATCTCTGAGTACTGGATATCTTTAAAAGTGCATAGTGATTTTTTAAATTAAAAAGAAATTTTTTTTTTACCTTCAGTCGATGTACACCATTAAAATAAATTGTTAGCGTTATAATTGTTGAACTATGAATTTTTTACGGATACCTAAAACACTTTTAAACCTTATCTTAAAATCCCTGAGTGCAGGGTGGCCTCGAAAGTGCATTGTGATTTTTTAAATTAACAAAAAATTTTTTTTTAACTTCAGTGGATGTACACCCTTAAAATAAATTGTTAGCGTTATAATTGTTGAACCGTGAATTTTTTACAGATACCTGAAACACTTTCAAAGCTTCTCTTAAAATCTCTGAGTGCTGGGTGTCCTTAAAATTGCATAGTGATTTTTTAAATTAGCAAGAAAATTTCTTTTCTTAACTTCAGTGGATGTACACCCTTAAAATAAATTGTTAGCGTTATAATTAGTGAACTGTGAATTTTCTACAATTACCTAAGACACTTTTAATGCTTCTCTTAAAATCTTCGAGTGCTGGGTGACCTTAAAAATGCATAGTGAATTTTAAAATAACAAGAAAATTTCTTTTTTCACATCAGTGAAAGTACACCCTTAAGATAAATTGTTAGCGTTATAATTGTTGAACTGTGAATTTTTTTCAGATACCTAAGACACTTTTAAAGCTTCTCTTAAAATCTCTGAGTACTGGATATCTTTAAAAGTGCATAGTGATTTTTTAAATTGGCAAGAAAATTTATTTTTTTAACTTCAGTGGATGTATACCCTTAAAATAAATTGTTAGCGTTATAATTAGTGAACTGTGAATTTTTTACACCTACCTAAGACACTTTTAAAGCTTTTCTTAAAATCTCTGAGTGCTGAGTTACCTTAAAATTGCATAGTGAATTTTAAAATAACAAGAAAATTTCTTTTTTCACATCAGTGGGAGTACACCCTTAAGATAAATTGTTAGCGTTATAATTGTTGAACTGTGAATTTTTTTCAGATACCTAAGACACTTTTAAAGCTTCTCTTAAAATCTCTGAGTACTGGATATCTTTAAGAGTGCATAGTGATTTTTTAAATTAAAAAGAAAATTTTTTTTTTACCTTCAGTCGATGTACACTCTTAAAATAAATTGTTAGCGTTATAATTGTTGAACTATGAATTTTTTACGGATACCTAAAATACTTTTAAACCTTATCTTAAAATCCCTGAGTGCTGGGTGGCCTCGAAAGTGCATTGTGATTTTTTAAATTAACAAGAAATTTTGTTTTAACTTCAGTGGATGTACACCCTTAAAATAAATTGTTAGCGTTATAATTGTTGAACCGTGAATTTTTACAGATACCTGAAACACTTTTAAAGCTTCTCTTAAAATCTCTGAGTGCTGGGTGTCCTTAAAAGTGCATAGTGATTTTTTAAATTATCAAGAAAATTTCTTTTTTTAACTTCAGTGGATATACACCCTTAAAATAAATTGTTAGCGTTATAATTAGTGAACTGTGAATTTTTTACACCTACCTAAGACACTTTTAAAGCTTCTCTTAAAATCTCTGAGTACTGGATATCTTTAAAAGTGTTTAGTAATTTTTTAAATTAAAAAGAAAATTTTTTTTTTACCTTCAGTCGACGTACACCCTTAAAATAAATTGTTAGCGTTATAATTGTTGAACTATGAATTTTTTACGGATACCTAAAGCACTTTTAAACCTTATCTTAAAATCCCTGAGTGCTGGGTGGCCTCGAAAGTGCATTGTGATTTTTTAAATTAACAAGAAATTTTGTTTTAACTTCAGTGGATGTACACCCTTAAAATAAATTGTTAGCGTTATAATTGTTGAACCGTGAATTTTTACAGATACCTGAAACACTTTTAAAGCTTTTCTTAAAATCTCTGAGTGCTGGGTATCCTTAAAAGTGCATAGTGATTTTTTAAATTAGCAAGAAAATTTCTTTTTTTAACTTCAGTGGATATACACCCTTAAAATAAATTGTTAGCGTTATAATTAGTGAACTGTGAATTTTTTACACCTACCTAAGACACTTTTAAAGCTTCTCTTAAAATCTCTGAGTACTGGATATCTTTAAAAGTGTTTAGTAATTTTTTAAATTAAAAAGAAAATTTTTTTTTTACCTTCAGTCGATGTACACCCTTAAAATAAATTGTTAGCGTTATAATTGTTGAACTATGAATTTTTTACGGATACCTAAAGCACTTTTAAACCTTATCTTAAAATCCCTGAGTGCTGGGTGGCCTCGAAAGTGCATTGTGATTTTTTAAATTAACAAAAAATTTTTTTTTAACTTCAGTGGATGTACACCCTTAAAATAAATTGTTAGCGTTATAATTGTTGAACCGTGAATTTTTTACAGATACCTGAAACACTTTCAAAGCTTCTCTTAAAATCTCTGAGTGCTGGGTGTCCTTAAAATTGCATAGTGATTTTTTAAATTAGCAAGAAAATTTCTTTTCTTAACTTCAGTGGATGTACACCCTTAAAATAAATTGTTAGCGTTATAATTAGTGAACTGTGAATTTTCTACAATTACCTAAGACACTTTTAATGCTTCTCTTAAAATCTTCGAGTGCTGGGTGACCTTAAAAATGCATAGTGAATTTTAAAATAACAAGAAAATTTCTTTTTTCACATCAGTGAAAGTACACCCTTAAGATAAATTGTTAGCGTTATAATTGTTGAACTGTGAATTTTTTTCAGATACCTAAGACACTTTTAAAGCTTCTCTTAAAATCTCTGAGTACTGGATATCTTTAAAAGTGCATAGTGATTTTTTAAATTGGCAAGAAAATTTATTTTTTTAACTTCAGTGGATGTATACCCTTAAAATAAATTGTTAGCGTTATAATTAGTGAACTGTGAATTTTTTACACCTACCTAAGACACTTTTAAAGCTTTTCTTAAAATCTCTGAGTGCTGAGTTACCTTAAAATTGCATAGTGAATTTTAAAATAACAAGAAAATTTCTTTTTTCACATCAGTGGGAGTACACCCTTAAGATAAATTGTTAGCGTTATAATTGTTGAACTGTGAATTTTTTTCAGATACCTAAGACACTTTTAAAGCTTCTCTTAAAATCTCTGAGTACTGGATATCTTTAAGAGTGCATAGTGATTTTTTAAATTAAAAAGAAAATTTTTTTTTTACCTTCAGTCGATGTACACTCTTAAAATAAATTGTTAGCGTTATAATTGTTGAACTATGAATTTTTTACGGATACCTAAAATACTTTTAAACCTTATCTTAAAATCCCTGAGTGCTGGGTGGCCTCGAAAGTGCATTGTGATTTTTTAAATTAACAAGAAATTTTGTTTTAACTTCAGTGGATGTACACCCTTAAAATAAATTGTTAGCGTTATAATTGTTGAACCGTGAATTTTTACAGATACCTGAAACACTTTTAAAGCTTCTCTTAAAATCTCTGAGTGCTGGGTGTCCTTAAAAGTGCATAGTGATTTTTTAAATTATCAAGAAAATTTCTTTTTTTAACTTCAGTGGATATACACCCTTAAAATAAATTGTTAGCGTTATAATTAGTGAACTGTGAATTTTTTACACCTACCTAAGACACTTTTAAAGCTTCTCTTAAAATCTCTGAGTACTGGATATCTTTAAAAGTGTTTAGTAATTTTTTAAATTAAAAAGAAAATTTTTTTTTTACCTTCAGTCGACGTACACCCTTAAAATAAATTGTTAGCGTTATAATTGTTGAACTATGAATTTTTTACGGATACCTAAAGCACTTTTAAACCTTATCTTAAAATCCCTGAGTGCTGGGTGGCCTCGAAAGTGCATTGTGATTTTTTAAATTAACAAGAAATTTTGTTTTAACTTCAGTGGATGTACACCCTTAAAATAAATTGTTAGCGTTATAATTGTTGAACCGTGAATTTTTACAGATACCTGAAACACTTTTAAAGCTTTTCTTAAAATCTCTGAGTGCTGGGTGTCCTTAAAAGTGCATAGTGATTTTTTAAATTAGCAAGAAAATTTCTTTTTTTAACTTCAGTGGATATACACCCTTAAAATAAATTGTTAGCGTTATAATTAGTGAACTGTGAATTTTTTACACCTACCTAAGACACTTTTAAAGCTTCTCTTAAAATCTCTGAGTACTGGATATCTTTAAAAGTGTTTAGTAATTTTTTAAATTAAAAAGAAAATTTTTTTTTTACCTTCAGTCGATGTACACCCTTAAAATAAATTGTTAGCGTTATAATTGTTGAACTATGAATTTTTTACGGATACCTAAAGCACTTTTAAACCTTATCTTAAAATCCCTGAGTGCTGGGTGGCCTCGAAAGTGCATTGTGATTTTTTAAATTAACAAAAAATTTTTTTTTAACTTCAGTGGATGTACACCCTTAAAATAAATTGTTAGCGTTATAATTGTTGAACCGTGAATTTTTTACAGATACCTGAAACACTTTCAAAGCTTCTCTTAAAATCTCTGAGTGCTGGGTGTCCTTAAAATTGCATAGTGATTTTTTAAATTAGCAAGAAAATTTCTTTTCTTAACTTCAGTGGATGTACACCCTTAAAATAAATTGTTAGCGTTATAATTAGTGAACTGTGAATTTTCTACAATTACCTAAGACACTTTTAATGCTTCTCTTAAAATCTCCGAGTGCTGGGTGACCTTCAAAATGCATAGTGAATTTTAAAATAACAAGAAAATTTCTTTTTTCACATCAGTGGAAGTACACCCTTAAGATAAATTGTTAGCGTTATAATTGTTGAACTGTGAATTTTTTTCAGACACCTAAGACACTTTTAAAACTTCTCTTAAAATCTCTGAGTACTGGATGGCTTTAAAATTGCATAGTGATTTTTTAAATTAAAAAGAAATTTTTTTTTACCTTCAGTCGAGGTATACCCTTAAAATAAATTGTTAGCGTTATAATTGTTGAACTATGAATTTTTTACGGATACCTAAAACACTTTTAAAGCTTCTCTTAAAATCTATGAGTACTGGGTGTCCTTAAAGGTGCATAGTGATTTTTTAAATTAGCAAGAAAATTTCTTTTTTTAACTTCAGTGGATATACACCCTTAAAATAAATTGTTGGCGTTATAATTGTTGAACCGTGAATTTTTTACAGATACCTGAAACACTTTTAAAGCTTTTCTTAAAATCTATGAGTACTGGGTGTCCTTTAAAGTGCATAGTGATTTTTCAAATTAGCAAGAAAATTTCTTTTTTTAACTTCAGTGGATATACACCCTTAAAATAAATTGTTAGCGTTATAATTATTGAACTGTGAATTTTTTACACCTACCTTAAACACTTTTAAAGCTTTTCTTAAAATCTCTGAGTGCTGAGTGACCTTAAAAATGCATAGTGAATTTTAAAATAACAAGAAAATTTCTTTTTTTAACATCAGTGGAAGTACACTTTTAAGATAAATTGTTAGCGTTATAATTGTTGAACTGTGAATTTTTTACAGATACCTAAAACACTTTTAAAGTTTTTCTTAAAATCCTTGAGTGCTGGGTGGCCCTAAGAGTGCATAGTGATTTTTTAAATTAAAAAGAAATTTTTTTTTTTACCTTCAGTCGATGTACACCCTTAAAATAAATTGTTAGCGTAATAATTGTTGAACTATGAATTTTTTACGGATACCTAAAACACTTTTAAACCTTATCTTAAATTCCCTGAGTGCTGGGTGGCCTCGAAAGTGCATTGTAATTTTTTAAATTAGCAAGAAAATTTCTTTTTTTAACTTCAGTAGATGTACACCCTTAAAATAAACTGTTAGCGTTATAATTGTTGAACTGTGAATTTTTTGGAGATACCTAAAAGATCTTTAAATCTTTTCTTAAAATCCCTGAGTGCTGTATGGCCTTAAAAGTGCATAGTGATTTTTTAAATTAAAAAGAATTTTTTTTTTAACATCAGTGGATGTACACCATTAAAATTAATTGTTAGCGTTATAATTGTTGAACTATGAATTTTTTACGGATACCTAAAACACTTTTAAACCTTATCTTAAAATCCCTGAGTGCTGGGTGGCCTCGAAAGTGCATTGCGATTTTTTAAATTAACAAGAAATTTTTTTTTTAACTTCAGTGGATGTACACCCTTAAAATAAATTGTTAGCGTTATAATTGTTGAACCGTGAGTTTTTTACAGATACCTGAAACACTTTTAAAGCTTCTCTTAAAATCTCTGTGTGCTGGGTGTCCTTAAAAGTACATAGTGATTTTTTAAATTAGCAAGAAAATTTCTTTTCTTAACTTCAGTGGATGTACACCCTTAAAATAAATTGTTAGCGTTATAATTGTTGAACTGTGAATTTTTTGGAAATACCTAAAACATCTTTAAAGCTTCTCTTAAAATCTCTGAGTGCTGGGTGGCCTCGAAAGTGCATTGTGATTTTTTAAATTAACAAGAAAATTTTTTTTTAACTTCAGTGGATGTACACCCTTAAAATAAATTGTTAGCGTTATAATTGTTGAACCGTGAATTTTTTACAGATACCTGAAACACTTTTAAAGCTTTTCTTAAAATCTCTGAGTGCTGGGTGGTCTCGAAAGTGCATTGTGATTTTTTAAATTAACAAGAAAATTTTTTTTTAACTTTAGTGGATGTACACCCTTAAGATAAATTGTTAGCGTTATAATTGTTGAACTGTGAATTTTTTTCAGATACCTAAGACACTTTTAAAGCTTCTCTTAAAATCTCTGAGTACTGGATATCTTTAAAAGTGCATAGTGATTTTTTAAATTAAAAAGAAATTTTTTTTTTACCTTCAGTCGATGTACACCCTTAAAATAAATTGTTAGCGTTATAATTGTTGAACTATGAATTTTTTAGAGATACCTAAAACACTTTTAAAGCTTTTCTTAAAATCTCTGAGTGCCGGGCGACCTTAAAAATGCATAGTGATTTTTCAAATTAGCAAGAAAATTTCTTTTTTTTTACTTTAGTGGATGTACACCCTTAAAATAAATTGTTAGCGTTATAATTAGTAAACTGTGAATTTTTTCACCTACCTAAGACACTTTTAAAGCTTTTCTTAAAATCTCTGAGTGATGAGTGACCTTAAAAATGCATAGTGAATTTTAAAATAACAAGAAAATTTCTTTTTTTAACATCAGTGGAAGTACACCCTTAAGATAAATTGTTAGCGTTATAATTGTTGAACTGTGAATTTTTTTCAGATACCTAAGACACTTTTAAAGCTTCTCTTAAAATCTCTGAGTACTGGATATCTTTAAAAGTGCATAGTGATTTTTTAAATTAAAAAGAAATTTTTTTTTTTACCTTCAGTCGATGTACACCCTTAAAATAAATTGTAAGCGTTATAATTGTTGAACTATGAATTTTTTACGGATACCTAAAACACTTTTAAACCTTATCTTAAAATCCCTGAGTGCTGGGTGGCCTCGAAAGTGCATTGTGATTTTTTAAATTAACAAGAAATTTTTTTTTTAACTTTAGTGGATGTACACCCTTAAAATAAATTGTTAGCGTTATAATTGTTGAACCGTGAATTTTTACAGATACCTGAAACACTTTTAAAGCTTCTCTTAAAATCTCTGAGTGCTGGGTGTCCTTAAAAGTGCATAGTGATTTTTCAAAATTGGCAAGAAAATTTCTTTTTTTAACTTCAGTGGATGTACACCCTTAAAATAAATTGTTAGCGTTATAATTGTTGAACCGTGAATTTTTTACAGATACCTGAAACACTTTTAAAGCTTCTCTTAAAATCTCTGAGTGCTGGGTGGCCTCGAAAGTGCATTGTGATTTTTTAAATTAACAAGAAAATTTTTTTTTAACTTTAGTGGATGTACACCCTTAAAATAAATTGTTAGTGTTATAATTGTTGAACCGTGAATTTTTGCAGATACCTGAAACACTTTTAAAGCTTCTCTTAAAATCTCTGAGTGCTGGGTGTCCTTAAAAGTGCATAGTGATTTTTCAAAATTAGCAAGAAAATTTCTTTTTTTAACTTCAGTGGATGTATACCCTTAAAATAAATTTTTAGCGTTATAATTAGTGAACTGTGAATTTTTTACACCTACCCAGGACACTTTTAAAGCTTTGCTTAAAATCTCCGAGTTCTGGGTGACCTTAAAAATGCATAGTGAATTTTAAAATAACAAGAAAATTTCTTTTTTCACATCAGTGGAAGTACACCCTTAAGATAAATTGTTAGCGTTATAATTGTTGAACTGTGAATTTTTTTCAGATATCTAAGACACTTTTAAAGCTTTTCTTAAAATCTCTGAGTACTGGATATCTTTAAAAGTGCATTGTGATTTTTTAAATTAAAAAGAAAATTTTTTTTTACCTTCAGTCGATGTACACCCTTAAAATAAATTGTTAGCGTTATAATTGTTGAACTATGAATTTTTTATGGATACCTAAAACACTTTTAAACCTTATCTTAAAATCCCTGAGTGCTGGGTGGCCTCGAAAGTGCATTGTGATTTTTTAAATTAACAAGAAAATTTTTTTTAACTTCAGTGGATGTACACCCTTAAAATAAATTGTTAGCGTTATAATTGTTAAACTATGAATTTTTTGGAGATACCTAAAACATTTTTAAAGCTTCTCTTAAAATCCCTGAGTGCTGGGTGGCCTTAAAAGTGCATAGTGATTTTTTAAATTAAAAAGAATTTTTTTTCTTAACATTAGTGGATGTACACCCTTAAAATAAATTGTTAGCGTTATAATTGTTGAACTATGAATTTTTTTGGAGATACCTAAAACACTTTTAAAGCTTTTCCTAAAATCCCAGAGTGCTGGGTGACCTTGAAAATGCATAGTGATTTTTCAAATTAGCAAGAAAATTTCTTTTTTTTTACTTTAGTGGATGTACACCCTTAAAATAAATTGTTAGCGTTATAATTGTTGAACTATGAATTTTTTAGAGATACCCAAAACACTTTTAAAGCTTTTCTTAAAATCTCTGAGTGCTGGGTGTCCTTAAAAGTGCATAGTGATTTTTTAAATTAGCAAGAAAATTTCTTTTCTTAACTTCAGTGGATGTATACCCTTAAAATAAATTGTTAGCGTTATAATTATTGAACTGTAAATTTTTTACAATTACCTAAGACACTTTTAAAGCTTTTCTTAAAATCTTCGAGTGCTGGGTGACCTTAAAAATGCATAGTGAATTTTAAAATAAAAGAAAATTTCTTTTTTCACATCAGTGGAAGTACACCCTTAAGATAAATTGTTAGCGTTATAATTGTTGAACTGTGAATTTTTTTCAGATACCTAAGACACTTTTAAAGCTTTTCTTAAAATCTCTGAGTACTGGATATCTTCAAAAGCGCATAGTGATTTTTTAAATTAAAAAGATTTTTTTTTTTACCTTCAGTCGATGTACACCTTTAAAATAAATTGTTGGCGTTATAACTGTTGAACTATGAATTTTTTAGAGATACCTAAAACACTTTTAAAGCTTTTCTTAAAATCCCAGAGTGCCGGGCGACCTTAAAAATGCATAGTGATTTTTCAAATTAGCAAGAAAATTTCTTTTTTTTTACATTAGTGGATTTACACCCTTAAAATAAATTGTTAGCGTTATAATTAGTGAACTGTGAATTTTTTCACCTACCTAAGACACTTTTAAAGCTTTTCTTAAAATCTCTGAGTGATGAGTGACCTTAAAAATGCATAGTGAATTTTAAAATAACAAGAAAATTTCTTTTTTTAACATCAGTGGAAGTACACCTTTAAGATAAATTGTTAGCGTCATAATTGTTGAACTGTGAATTTTTTACAGATACCTAAAACACTTTTAAAGTTTTTCTTAAAATCCTTGAGTGCTGGGTGGCCTTAAAAGTGCATAGTGATTTTTTAAATTAAAAAGAAAATTTTTTTTTACTTTCAGTCGATGTACACCCTTAAAATAAATTGTTAGCGTTATAATTGTTGAACTATGAATTTTTTACGGATACCTAAAACACTTTTAAACCTTATCTTAAAATCCCTGAGTGCTGGGTGGCCTCGAAAGTGCATTGTGATTTTTTAAATTAACAAGAAAATTTTTTTTTAACTTCAGTGGATGTACACCCTTAAAATAAATTGTTAGCGTTATAATTGTTGAACCGTGAATTTTTCACAGATACCTGAAACACTTCTAAAGCTTCTCTTAAAATCTCTGAGTACTGGGTGTCCTGAAAAGTGCATAGTAATTTTTTAAATTAGCAAGAAAATTTCTTTTTTTAACTTCAGTGGATGTACGCCCTTAAAATAAATTGTTAGCGTTATAATTATTGAACTGTGAATTTTTACACCTACATAAGACACTTTTAAAGCTTTTCCTAAAATCTCTGAGTGCTGAGTGACCTTGAAAATGCATAGTGAATTTTAAAATAACAAGAAAATTTCTTTTTTTAACATCAATGGAAGGACACCTTTAAGATAAATTGTTAGCGTTATAATTGTTGAACTGTGAATTTTTTACAGATATCTAAAATACTTTTAAAGTTTTTCTTAAAATCCTTGAGTGCTGGGTGGCCTTAAAAGTGCATAGTGATTTTTTAAATTAAAAAGAAAATTTTTTTTTTTACCTTCAGTGGATGTACACCCTTAAAATAAATTGTTAGCGTTATAATTGTTGAACCATGAATTTTTTACAGATACCTGAAACACTTTTAAAGCTTTTTTTAAAATCTCTGAGTGCTGGGTGTCCTGAAAGTGCATAGTGATTTTTTAAATTAGCAAGAAAATTTCTTTTTTTAACTTCAGTGGATTTACACCCTTAAAATAAATTGTTAGCGTTATAATTATTGAACTGTGAATTTTTTACAGCTACCTAAAACACTTTTAAAGCTTTTCTTAAAATCTCTGAGTGCAGAGTGACCTTAAAAATGCATAGTGAGTTTTAAAAATAACAAGAAAATTTCTTTTTTTAACATCAGTGGAAGTTCACCTTTAAGATAAATTGTTAGCGTTATAATTGTTGAACTGTGAATTTTTTACAGATACCTAAAATACTTTTAAGGTTTCTCATAAAATCCTTGAGTGCTGGGTGACCTGAAAAGTGCATAGTGATTTTTTAAATTAAAAAGAAATTTTTTTTTAACTTCAGTGGATGTACACCATTAAAATAAATATTTAGCGTCATAATTGTTGAACTATGAATTTTTCAGAGATACCTAAAACACTTTCAAAGCTTTTTTTTAAATCCCTGAGTGCTGAGTGGCCTCGAAAATGCATAGTGAATTTTAAAATAATAAAATTTATTTTTTTAACGTCAGTGGATATACACCCTTAAAATAAATTGTTAGCGTTATAATTGATGAACTATGAATTTTTTACGGATACCTAAAACACTTCTAAAGCTTTTCTTAAAATCCCTGAGTGCTGGGTGGCCTTAAAAGTGCATAGTGATTTTTTAAATTAAATAAGAAATTTCTCTTTTTAACTTCAGTGGATGTACACCCATAAGATAAATTGTTAGCGTTATAATTGTTGAACTATGAATTTTTCAGAGATACCTAAAACACTTTTAAAGCTTTTTTTAAAATCCCTGAGAGCTGAGTGGCCTTGAAAATGCATAGTGAATTTTAAAATAATAAAATTTCTTTTTTTAACGTCAGTGGATATACACCCTTAAAATAAATTGTTAGCGATATAATTGATGAACTATGAATTTTTTACGGATACCTAAAATACTTCTAAAGCTTTTCTTAAAATCCCTGAGTGCTGGGTGGCCTTAAAAGTGCATAGTGATTTTTTAAATTAAATAAGAAATTTCTTTTTTTAACTTCAGTGGATGTACACCCATAAGATAAATTGTTAGCGATATAATTGATGAACTATGAATTTTTTACGGATACCTAAAATACTTCTAAAGCTTTTCTTAAAATCCCTGAGTGCTGGGTGGCCTTAAAAGTGCATAGTGATTTTTTAAATTAAATAAGAAATTTCTTTTTTTAACTTCAGTGGATGTACACCCATAAGATAAATTGTTAGCGATATAATTGATGAACTATGAATTTTTTACGGATACCTAAAATACTTCTAAAGCTTTTCTTAAAATCCCTGAGTGCTGGGTGGCCTTAAAAGTGCATAGTGATTTTTTAAATTAAATAAGAAATTTCTTTTTTTAACTTCAGTGGATGTACACCCATAAGATAAATTGTTAGCGTTATAATTGTTGAACTATGAATTTTTCAGAGATACCTAAAACACTTTTAAAGCTTTTTTTAAAATCCCTGAGTGCTGAGTGGCCTTGAAAATGCATAGTGAATTTTAAAATAATAAAATTTCTTTTTTTAACGTCAGTGGATATACACCCTTAAAATAAATTGTTAGCGATATAATTGATGAACTATGAATTTTTTACGGATACCTGAAACAGTTCTAAAGCTTTTCTTAAAATCCCTGAGTGCTGGGTGGCCTTAAAAGTGCATAGTGATTTTTTAAATTAAATAAGAAATTTCTTTTTTTAACTTCAGTGGATGTACACCCATAAGATAAATTGTTAGCGTTATAATTGTTGAACTATGAATTTTTCAGAGATACCTAAAACACTTTCAAAGCTTTTTTTAAAATCCCTGAGTGCTGAGTGGCCTTGAAAATGCATAGTGAATTTTTAAATAATAAAATTTCTTTTTTTAACGTCAGTGGATATACACCCTTAAAATAAATTGTTAGCGATATAATTGATGAACTATGAATTTTTTACGGATACCTAGAACACTTCTAAAGCTTTTCTTAAAATCCCTGAGTGCTGGGTGGCCTTAAAAGTGCATAGTGATTTTTTAAATTAAATAAGAAATTTCTTTTTTTAACTTCAGTGGATGTACACCCATAAGATAAATTGTTAGCGTTATAATTGTTGAACTATGAATTTTTCAGAGATACCTAAAACACTTCCAAAGCTTTTTTTAAAATCCCTGAGTGCTGAGTGGCCTTGAAAATGCATAGTGAATTTTAAAATAATAAAATTTATTTTTTTAACGTCAGTGGATATACACCCTTAAAATAAATTGTTAGCGTTATAATTGATGAACTATGAATTTTTTACGGATACCTAAAACACTTCGAAAGCTTTTCTTAAAATCTCTGAGTGCTGGGTGGCCTTAAAAGTGCATAGTGATTTTTTAAATTAAATAGGAAATATCTTTTTTTAACTTCAGTGGATGTACACCCATAAGATAAATTAGCGTTATAATTGTTGAACTATGAATTTTTTAGAGATACCTAAAACACTTTTAAAGCTTCTCTTAAAATTCCTGACTGCTAGGTAGCCTTGAAAGTGCATAGTGATTTTTTAAATTAACAAGAAAATTTCTTTTTTTAACTTTAGTGGATGTACATCCTTAAAATAAATTTTCTTGGATGTGGAATCTGTAGAGAAAATAAAATCAAATAAGCTTCCTTTCGGTCATTTATTTGTTAAATTTTATGATGTTTACCTTCATTGGATATATAATCTTCTACATGAAAGACAGCCAAATTTTCAAACAAAAATAAACTAAAACTTACCAAAAAATACAGTTTTAAG
Organism: Diaprepes abbreviatus; assembly: GCA_034092305.1. NCBI lineage: Eukaryota > Metazoa > Arthropoda > Insecta > Coleoptera > Curculionidae > Diaprepes > Diaprepes abbreviatus. Next base: position 1,691,840 of record JASJET010000142.1, on the reverse strand, counting down.
GTTCAGAAAGTGCACATATCAAACGAAATATTCTCAACCGGACGAACATTTAAAAAAAGATATACATTTTGTTAAAAACATAACACGTCAAACATTTAAAAAAAGATATACATTTTGTTAAAAACATAACACGTCAAACATTTAAAAAAAGATATACATTTGGTTAAAAACATAACACGTCACACATTTAAACTTATTAAAAAAAGATACATATACCCTTTGGATGCATGACCACCACTATTTATGTTAAGCTTAAAAAGTGTTGCTCGTGCACCGAAAGGGACATATATCTCATTTTTAACACATTTTAATGTGTGACATGTTATGTTTTAACTAAATGTACATATTTTTTAAACTGAGTATGTTTTGTTTCGATATATGCAATTTCTGAAATTTTAAACTGTATTTTTTGATAAATTTTTGTTTTTATTTGAAAATTTTAACTGAAACCTTAATTATATATCTAATGGAGGTCAACAGCTGACTGAAACGTCATATAATTTACCAAATAAGTGACCTATTGCTAACTACTGATTTATACATGGAGAAAAATCGTACAGTGGTATACGATTTTATCCACCCCGGTGTAAAACCCTAAAAAATAAATATTTTGTTTTCGTATGATTATTATATTCCGATTAGATTTAATTAATTTGTTACTGGTGAAAAACGTATCTTAAAACATTCTATAATAAACATAGAAAAAATTATTTCTCTATCAATATTTATAATTAAGCTAGAGGACTTTGACATCAGCTATACGATTTTGAACCGGTCACCCCTACTATAATATTGTGCTTTTTTTAATTTATTTTATTCTTTTAGATAATTGATAAACAAGGCACTGTAACATATTTTGTAATATAATTGCCATCACTTTTTGCACCTTTAAAAAGTAAAATCCACTCTAAAAATAGATTAAATGTAATTTTTTTCATACTTGTCCCAAAAATACATAGGAGTGACAATTCAAAAACAGCGTCTATTGTTTTATACAAGCACGAAACTGATTTAAAACATGAATTTAATTTTATGAATACCAAAATTTTAGCACAAGATAAAAACTATAACAAACTTCTAGTGAAAGAAAAAATTCATGTAAAAAAGGAATAGGATGTTATAAATAACAAACACGACATTAGCAATCTAAGCCAAATTTAACACAGTTTCAACTGTTAAAAATATTTTCAAGCGACCGTCAAAATTTAATACTCATCTCCATATAATTACCTAAAATTAATTGACACCCACTACACATCGTTGCAAAATTCTTAGATATTTTTTAAAAACTGCAACAACAACATTAAAAAGTTCTACATGAATTTTTGAGGTACGTATGTAAAATGTAATAGTATTTATACATTCGCTGTATTTTTCATAATTTGGTAGTATCAATTAGTTTAATAATATATTTTAAATCATATTAATAAACCATTCTCTTTTTGTAGATTCTCATTATTTATTTTAAAAATAAAACCAAAATAAAGAGAAATTTTTGATAAAGCCTAACATGATAGACGAAACAAATCAATTTTCAAGTTATTCGGTTAAAAACTGTTAAATGTTTCTAGTACAAAGCGGAAAATTGCTAAGCAGAATGTCGATTTTTTGTATGATTCTAAGACGTTTAAAAGTAATTATCCGAGAAAAAGTTGATATTAAAAAAAAAGAACAAAAACCAAATTTTTTGTGAAAATTCTGTTAAAAGAAACAGTATTTTGCTGCTAAGACAAAGATATTATCCTGCGTTTTATCTGCCTTCCCTTTCATAACATATAAACCTGTTCGAATAAACAAAGAAGAGCAAAGAAACTAATGAATAAAAAGTTTTTGAAGGAAATTAAGGAGAAATAAAAGGTAGTTTTCATCTATATATATATATATATATATATATATATATATATATATATATATATATATATATATATATATACAGGGTGTCCAAGATAAGGATCCTAACCATGGGGATCTCGGAAACAGTTGGAGATACGAGGTCGGTTAAATTAGAGAAAAGTTGCGCAATTTAGTGCTAAATTAAACGCAATTTAAAAATTTTAAAAATTCAAAATACTTCCGGAGATTTCCGGAAAAAACCGAATTTTGGCAAAATCGTTTTTAATTTTTGTAGGCTTTATTTAAAGAGATATCAAAAAATAAAAGGTAGATTCTTCTTGCCACTTTTTATTTTTTATAATTTGGTCTAAACAAAATTTAAATCCGACGTTTCGTTTCTGAGATACCATCATGAACTTTCATTTTTTATATGGAACAAAAAAAAGTATCCCATGTATTTGATAGCATTTTTTATTACAAATTCAACGGTGTATCACACTTGCATATCAAGTGTGTAGTTCATTGGCTTTTATAAAACTGATATACCTTTCTCTCTCGCTCTCATGGAGCTCTTATGGAAAGTACTTGAACTACGTATTCGATATGCAAGGGTGATACATCGTTGAATTTGTAATAAAAAATGCTATCAAATACATGGGATACTTTTTTTTGTTCCATATAAAAAATGAAAGCTCAGAAACGAAACGTCGGATTTAAATTTTGTTTAGACCATATTATAAAAAATAAAAAGTGGCAATGAGAATCTACCTTTTATTTTCTGATATCTCTTTAAATAAAGCCTGCAAAAATTAAAAACGATTTTGCCAAATATCGTTTTTTTCCGGAAATCTCCGGAAGTGTTTGAAATTTTTAAATTTTTTTAACTGCGTTTAATTTAGCACTAAATTGCGCAACTTTTCTCTAATTTAACCGACCTCGTATCTCCAACTGTTTCCGAGATCCCCATGCTTAGGATCCTTATCTTGGACACCCTGTATATCTGGAAAAGTTATTTTATTCTCCTTATGACCGTTAAGAAAGGGACAGAATATTCTCTGCGAATTCTACTCTGGTTCTCTCTCCATACTAGTTTCGACCACCTAATGGTCTCATCAGTGAAGCTTATAGATAAATTATTAGAAAGTGTGCCTGGTGCAAAAGGGACTCGACAATTTTTTCATATTGTTGTATTTGTCATTCATAATTTGTTGTGTCTAAATACTTCATAAAAAATGCTATATGATGGTCAATTGTTATTATTATTTTCATTTTTCAGTACAAGTATACAATATTGGTTAAGTATTGCAGTATAGTATATAAATTTTCCCCCTTCAATTTTTTTAAATCAAAATATTTTGCTGCTATTGATGAAAGGAAATTAAATTTAAAATCAATTTTAAAGTCCATCACTCAGAATAGCATACCACCACCGAACAATAACATTTTATTGGATTTGTGGAAGTGTAAATTGTGTTTCGAAATTGTAAATAAAATATTATTAGAGTATAGATCCGTTTTTATTGGTCAAGAAAATGCGATATTTTGTGCAGAAAACCAATATTAGTTATTTTATAAAATTTAAAATCTGAAAAAGTAATTAACAATTATTTCTATGCTGTTATTGTTTTGGTTTAAAAATCAAAGAAAACAAATATGTCCATTCTACAACGCATATTTAAAAAAATTTAGAACTTAAAATTTATATTTGAATTAGTTTACCTCTTGAGGTCTCATATAAATGAGACAAAATCTCTAATTGGAAAGTTTTGGCTAATCTATTTATATGATGTATTCACCTTATGTAAATTTTGGTTCAAAATATTTTCTATTAACTTAAGTAATTAGAAAATCTGTGAATAGAATTTTCAGCGAAAATGTTGTATTTTTGATATAATTTATAAAATTAGTTTTATCTACATTAATTATCAGCCTATTTGCAGTGCAACGAAATGCGAAAAATTGCTTGGAATATCGTACCATAACTCTCACGAGCCAAACCGTTAAAATAATTTACCACAGAATATCTAAGGAACTACAAAAAATATTGGAGGAACTCAATTTGGGTTGCGTAATGGCATAAAAACTTGAAAAGCATTATTTACTCTTAATGACAGATATCGCAGTGTTAATGCTGAACCGTATTTGTGTTTTATTGATTACGAAAAGGCCTTCGAGAATGTGCACTATACAAAAAAGTTATCTAGTCTCAGAAGCCAAGACATGGAAGAATGTATAAGAAATATAATTGTAAGTCTTTATTACAGGCAGTGAAAATTCACATTGACGAAGAATATTTGTTATTTGTAAAAGCTTAAGGCAGAAATGTATATTGTCTCCAGTATTATTCAATATCCACCCTCAATATTTCATCAAGCTGTAGTAGTAATTAATTGACGAAGTATAACTAAAATCAGATATGTTGACAGCAGTGTGATTATCGCTAATAATTTACAGAATCTATAAATAATATTGAAAAGAATTAACAGCTATAGCAATGATAACCGCATTAAAATAAATTGGATTAAAACTGAATATATGGTAATTAGTAATACATTCTTCAATGTAACTTTGCCACTAGTAATTAAATATATACTTGTTGACAGAGTAACCAAATACTAATATTAAGGAACGACTATAGAGATGGCAACAGCAACATTTATGAAAATAAAATCCTTCCTTGATTTTGGCTAAGAAATTATGGATGGCGCAGTATTATATCTTTTCAACTATACTACACAGAGCATCAGAAAAATTGAGTTTTTTTGAGATGTGGCTCTATGGAAGGCTGGCTGCCTGAAATATCTTAATGGACAAAATAATCAACTGTCAAGTAATGCGAATGATTGTGATTTTCAAAAATACATCAAACTTTGACTTATCGTCTCGGATTTTAATTTTCATCTGACTGTTTCAAATTAACTTTAATTTATTGTACCCAATTAAAAGTAGAAAAATTGTATTAAGCACTTTTGTACGTATTAAAAAAATTACATTTTAAAGTTTTCTTTATAAATCCATCGAAGAAGAACCTGTTTTGATTAAGTATTTCCAGGTTATAAATACGTAAAAGTTCAAACTCTTTAATGACTTTTTAAACGGGTTTTATAATATAGCTTTACTTAAAATTGCGTTTTACTGAAATTTATAAGGCAACTTTAATTAATCTCTAATGAAACGTGATTATAAAGAGTGATGAAAAATTTTTATGTTTTAAATTTAATGGTCTGATAAGTTAATTTCCGGGAGCTTAGGATTATGTAGCTTCTTAATAGGCTTGTTATTAATGTAGCTTAGATTGCAGGTTTCTACGATATTATTGCGAGATAAGGATGCTATAGAAGCAAAGACTTTTGAATTATTTAACAGTAGGGATATATACAGGATATTTAAATGAGAACGAAAATTTTGGGATAAATTGAAAAAATAATTTTTACTATAAGTTTTTTTTCCAAAAAAACTAAACCGACTAGAAAGTAAAAAGCAAATTAACAACTGTTTTATATTACATATGATTTATAAATTGTAGATTTACTTGTAGAAATCGACGCTTATATAGAAATGTTGTTATATAAATAAAGGTGATCTTTTGAATATTTTATGATTCTAAAGGTAATTTAGTAAAATGCTATTTTTATTTCTTAAAAATAATGCCGTATATATGAACTTATCTTCATTGTACATAGTAAAAAACGCATGTAAATCTACATCTAAATACTTCTACTGCTATTGAAATTTTACTAAGTGTACAATGTATTTTTTCCCATTACATATGCTTTCAAGTATGATTACATAAAAACAGTAAATTAATGTGCAGTAGTGTAAAATAATATAAAATAATGTAAAATAATGTAAAATAATGTACAACAATGTAAAATAGTGTAAAATAATGTAAAATAAAGTAAAATAGTATAAAATTATGTAAAATATTGTAAAATAATGTTGAATCGCCCATGATGCTTCCCCCACTCATCTCCTAAGAGCAGCAGCGAGACGTGGCAGACATCCATTATTTTTATACTAACTGCATAGGTAACACGTTTGGCTCAAAACTTTCCTTTTATCAAGTAAATTGTGTTTTAGTTACAAGTGAATATTCGCAGGTAAGTTGAGAAAAAAAAACCCTATCTTTTTTTCTTTAACAACTCATGAAGTTAAAATTTGAAATGGAAATATTTAAACATATTTTTATTGCAAAAGTTTCGTAAAATTACAGATTGATGCTGTATCTACAAATTTAGTGCAACAATTTTCAATTTTTAGGTTTGGTGAAAATTTATTCTTTAAGATTTGCATGGAAAAGGAGATAGTAGCAGAGGAATATTTAATATTCACTGATGCTTTTGTAACCACTTTTTGTTTTTGCTATGTATTTATTTTACAATACCCAAACAAAATAAGTTCTATATTAGAACTTACTCAAAGGTACTTTTTTGATATTTGATTTTGATTGATTTGATATATATATATATATATATATATATATATATATATATATATATATATATTGTATAATTACAAGAAAAATATAACTGAATACAAAGCTCAGATTAAAAATTTTAGTGTCGGTATGGCCAAGATCTTTTAAGTTTGAAATAGTAATACGAAAAAATAGATATATAAGTGGGGATGCTTTGTAGTACTTTACTTTTACTATAATGTTACTTCTAAAATGTCAAGAAAACGTTGTAGCCATGGTGGAAGTAAATAAACCTTGTGGCCAATTACTCGATTCCTAAAAGTTAATAATAAGCAGCGTTACACGAAATGCTTAGTTAGCAAAATGCATTTTAAAAGCTAGTAAACATCTACCAATCACAAAACCTGCTAAGTACATGAGTCACAAATAAAATAGATACGAAGACTACTGGGTCTCTCTGATTATCCATTGAATTTATCCCCACTCTATGCATACAAAATTATGTGTAAATGCATCCGTTATTATTAATCTGAGCTTCTAAGTTTTTTTTGTTATAAATAAATTTTTTACAAGTTTTTGTGAGCCACTTTCTTATATATAATATACAATAAATATGTAAATTTCAAAAAAAAACTTCTTTTTAAATAATCTTATTATAACATGACTCCTTTTGTATAAGTTTCCCTTTTGTTCTGTCTAAGTCTTGTTTGGTAAAATGACCAAAATATGTACCTGTTTGTTTTCCGAAATATTGGTTAGTTGTTTCAATAAATCGTTATTATATAAGCTTTTATTTCTTTATTTATATACATATCATTACAATAATAAATGTTTCGTTTACAGCAACTGTTCCTTGTTTTATTCAGAAGATGAATGCAAATTTTTTATGGTTAAGTATTCCTGATCAAAGGTATTCAATTCTTAATATGATGTAATTTATATCCTATTTTCAGTTACTTCTGTTAAAATTCAATATACTGTGTAGTTTTCATGTTCTCCTTTATCAGAAATAAAATTGAATTTTCTCATATAATCAGTACGGAAGCAGGCTGAATTTTTCTGTGATCTATTTTTTGTTAAACATGTATTTTTTAATATAGGTCTCCTAAAGATTATTTGAGAAAACATCAAAATTATCGAGTTGTGACAAGGATAATTTTTATTCAGGATGACATAAATTGCATCATATTAAAAATTAAATTTGTTTAATCAGGGTCACTTTTTCATAAGAAGAGTATGGGGTGCCCTTTTTACTTGATGACTTAAATTTTCTAACATATATCATAATGTATTTTCACGTAATCTCACATGGTGGAATACGTATTTTTACGTAATCTGGCACGGTAGAATACCTATTTTTACATGATGTGTTAGTTACACTGCATCTAACAACAAGTAAATCGACATGGAAAAACAACAAAAATTACATGATATAAATACGAAATTTACATAGTGATTCATGAATATTTTTTACATTGAAATGTAAGTAATTTTTTACCTCGATACACAAGGCAATATATTACCAATGAAAGTTATGGTAATTTTACATAAAAATTTTCTACTGTGTATAGAGTCTTGAAACCACTCGTAACAATTTTATACCAAAACACAACATTTCCAAAAGAATATCAGCAATCTCTTCAATTATTTTTGTTTTGAATTCCTGAATATTTTCTGGTTTATAAATAAAAACTTTTCGTTTCAAGTAAGCCCCCAAAAAGTAATTGCAAACCACAAAAATATTGTTTCCCGGAATGTGTAGGAATTTTATTAACTCTCTCGTAATGTGTAGACTCTGACTTTCTTCTGGAAACATGTTCAACTGCTGATTCAGAAACTGGTTAATTATATCCGTACAGCAAACATTATTAACCATAACTGCTTTCACATTCTTATCTTTACCAATATATGGGTTGATAATTCCCATTGAAGACATGCTCACTACGTTATCACCTTCGGGCTTGTGTAATGGTTTTTCGTGGATTACCTGTGGATATTTTGGAATTTAATAATGATCTTTTTGTTTATAGGTGCAGTTCGGTAAATGTAAATGCGGCTTGTCGTACATCCACAAATTGTGTAAATAGATTTCATTCTAAAGTAAAATTTCATCAAAATGTAGAATATTTGGGGCACCTGATGGTTTTAGGGTACTAGATTCTCTGATTTTATATGGATGAAGATCGTTTAAGATCTTTATTCGAAACGCGAAGTAAGCAAAGTCTTAAAAATCCCCAAGGCCATAGCTTTTTTTCAAACTGAACATTTTAAACTGTGTTCTACAGAACTTTTAATGCGGTGAATGCTCTTCAGTGCTATGAGAGTTTTCTTTGGTCTTCTATGTGTTTATATTATTAGCTGAAAAGAAAAGGAAGTGACAAATTGAGATGAATCGTTCAAGCTAATAGTTTTCCTTGAAAATCCACTTATTTCTATAATTTTTGTCAAAAACTTGATTAGACATTGTGTTTTGTATAATATATTTTACTAAAGATAAAGGCAGAGATTAAAAAGTATGAAAATGTGATATTAATAATAAATTTTATAAAGAAAAAACTTAGATTTGTGTTAGACGAATATTCCAAATAATTATCCAACCTAATAAGATCATTTTATTTACAATCTAACGTTGTCTAGAACATTCAGAGCAAATTTATATACTTCTTTCATATCCGAGATGAAAATGTACATGAAGTTATTTAAAATTCAATTAATAAAGTTTATCGGGGAAAATAAAGCAAGCGGCAAACGCTATGGGAAATAAATATCCGCAATAATCCGTACCGAAGGCAGTTTCCCCACACAAACGGTCTAACGAGTTTCCTACAGCAAATTCGTGACATGATATAGGCGGAACCTTTGCAAATATTCCTTAAAGCCCATTACCAAGATTCATGGGCTTACAAATGGATCCCCGCTTAAGAGATTCATTAAAGAAACCGTTTGGTCATAGGTTTTTTTAGTTTCATTCGGCAATCTTATATAGATTTTCTAATTTTTTATTTGGTCAGATGTAATTTATTTTCTTAGTTGGCCTAATTTTGAAGAGAAAGGTGTTTTTGGAAAAATTATTTTCGCGACTTATTTGAAAATATATACTACACCAAATAAATTAAGATAATTTGAAAATATCCAATTGTTTGAGTTTTATAATAATTTAAATAAATAAATAGTTTGCCATATTCTTACATTAAACTTAGATAAAATTCAACGGCTACATTTTTTCTGCAGTACACAGGACCAGTTTTAGTGACCTCTTTTGTTCCTATTACCTCCTGACATCGACGTGGCATACTGTTGATTAATTGTTGAATTTTTTGAGGTTCTCCGTTGTTTTGAAACTAAAACTCGAGGACTAATGGTTGAAATGCCATCAAATTTTGACACTTATCTTTTGAAGGTTTGTACCAACTAAAAATCGTATTAGAGTCTACATCTATATGCCAGTCTTGGGACTTTTTGAAAATTTACATCTTGAATTACGACGAAATCAGTTTTTCCATCAGTCGAAATGATGAGACTCTTAAACTAAGATGTCATGAAATCTGTCACTTATAGTTATCAACAATTTTTTCTATAAGAACTGATTTTTATTTGTGTCTTTTGTAAAAATTTAGTGTGACCCTTAATTAATTTTTTGTAGTATATATTTGATTGAAATGTTTTTAGGTCATCGGCACCTGTTCATTCACACAGATATATAAAGAATTGCCGGTTTTGTTGTGTTGCATCTGGGGGTAATTTGTTGCGTACAATCCGAATACCAGGTCAGAATTGGTCTATAATGTCAGGATTTTGAGATATTTGAGGTTATGTGCTCGAAAAAAGTTTTTTTTTGCTATTTTTAAAGTTATGTACAGAATGCACAAAATTTTTTTGGTTTTCTTTTCTAGTTGTAACATTTATTACTACTCTTAGTTAGTTAGTAGTAAAGTTACGATCATTTTAAATTTTGAAATATATCTCAACAACACTATTTCACCTTTTGTATACATTACTTTCGAAAATTTGTACTAGGGATTTTTTGGAGTAGCTGAATACGAATATGAAATCAGAAAAATATTATTGGTCTCTAAAAACTTACTAACCTGTACTTAAAATAGCCGTAACTTCGCTAAACCAAAGGCTACCGTTCAATAGCTTACTTTGAAGTTTAAGAGTAGTACTAACTGATATAACTAGAAAAAAAAACAAAAAAAATTTTGGGCACCCTGAATATAACCTCAAAATAATCATGAAAATTTTTTTCGAGTACATAACCTAAAATATATTAAAATCTTGACATGATTATCCAAATTTGACCTCTGATTCGGATTCACCATATCGAACTTCAAAAAAAAAAAAAATTATAACTCCTAATCTCATCGTAATCTACACCTCAAAAAATTCCCACTACCAATTTTGGACATAATTCGGAAATATAAAACGTTTACACCATCATATTGTATCTGCCATATTGATTTTTTATAAACAATTTTAAATTCGTTATTTATACTCTTTGAAACCCCCCAGCAATAAATTTTATACAAAATCGAGAGATATTAAATTTTTGGTCCGCCATACTGAATTCGCCATATTGAGATTTTTAAAAATTATTTTAAATTTATAGTTTACATCCTCAAAATCTCCCTTATACAAATTCTGGACAACTTCGGAAGATGTTAAATTTTAAGTCCACTATATTGATTTTTTTAAAAATAATTTTAAATTCTTAATTTACACTCTCAAAAACCCCCCTAATCAATTTTGGCCAAAATCGAGAGATGTAAAATTTTTAATCCGCCATTAAATATTTTAAAAAATGATTTTAGATTCGTTATGTAAGACCCCGGAAACTCCCCCATACCAATTATACAGAAAATAGGACAAAATAGATTTTTTAGATTTTACTGAACTAATTTCAGCCAAAATAATATGACACCTACGCAGCAACTTCTTGAACATAATGTAAAATATCTCTTTCAAATCAGTATCGTCGTTCCGGAGTAATCGTCATGTATACATAGAAAAAACATACCTAGCGATCAAATGTAGAACTCCCTCCCCTCTTTTAAAAGTCAGTAAAAAACTGACAGTTTTTTTCACCGTCTATACAAGGTCTATTTGTGTCATAAAAGCATTTTTTTTGTCTGGTCAAGTAAAGATGGGCGAAATTGTTGAAGTAGAGTATTTTTTTAGGCTCTCATAAATAAATTTCATTGAAACTATCGCTCAGAGCTCTATTTTACAATAATATCCTTCGATTTTCCCATTGCTTCTTTCCTTTTGATGATGTGCTTTTCAGTTGATTGCACCGGAAAAGTTATTTTCCTTCTATGTCTACAATAACTGTGCCTATTTATATTCATCTGTTGTCAGATATCTTTATTCCTTAATTTTTGGATTCGTGAAGTTCTTAAAGCATGAATTTCCATAATTTCTAACATTCTTTTGTTTTTCTCTGTCATTCTCTGTATTTCTGATCCGTAAAGTAAATTACTTTTAATGATTGTAATATAGATATTGAATTTCCTTATTTTAATTATATATTTACTCCAATGTCATTACCAATACTCAGCTATTAAGTTTTCTGTATATTACTTCCCTGTCTCCATTCTTATTTTAACTTCCTGGTCATACATTCCAAATCCATTTTGTCTCCTGCTAGAACTGCTTGAGTATCTGCGAATTGATTGTGTGTTCTAATGATATCCACATACCTGCACATTCTGGTTTCCGTAAGGGCAAGTTTGATATATATTTTAAAGAGTGTTTGGGATACACAACAACTTGGTCTGAATCCTTTTGTCATCTGAAACGATTTGGAAAGTTTATTGATGATCTTGATTCTCTATGAAGAGTTCAAGTGAATTTTTTTATTGCATTAATTAATGTTTAATTCAAATTTGTAGGTTCTAATATGTACTATAATCTACAAAGTGGTAGATTATCATTGGCTTTTGCCACTATTTGCTCATAGAGCAATTTATTACACGTGAGCTATTTGGAGATTCTTCCTGCTAACCACTACATTTTCTTGAATTTTATATTAAACTTTTTACCTTTCATTTTGACATGAATTCTCCAGTATAGTGGCGGCATCTATAAGATTACCTAGATTTAAAATAGCTCAAAACCTGGAGGTTTTTCTGATTGATTTTGGTCATATTTTCATCAGAGATTCTTTTTGGATAAGTAGGTTATATGCCTTCTTGTATTGGTTCAATAAAGTATCTCCGATATTAGGCTAGAGATTTTAAAAGACATGTATTTTTGTTGTAGTTTTACATAATGAATAACTATTTCTATTATTATTAGTTAATTCACTCAGATATATATCAATCGAGTCAGTTTTAATTCTTACAAAATATAATACATTTATTCTTGCATGAACTGGTAAAATTTCAACAGAAATAATGTCTTTCCAGTTTTTTGTAAGATTCTTAAAATTCTGGTTTCTAAGACCATGGTACGCTTTATAATCTTATACTAGATATGATCAGACTCGCCAGCAACACTTAAAAAAGTTGCAGATAATAGGCTTAATATCTTTATAAAAACAAGTTCAACTGAAATTGGAAAAAAAACGTATATGGCTTCTGAGCTCTTTAATTGAAATGACTTGAAACTCTAAGCCGCATTCGATCCTATCAAGAAGCAAACTATTGTAAGATATTTACTCTCTTCACTGTTTCTTAATTTTCTTTTTAAATTGATTCGATTTCTCGCATCGTAAGGTAAACGAGACAAAGCGGATTTTGGGATAAATCCTTCAATAAAAAGTTCCTTTCTTGCAGATTTCCCGCGTTGTATACGGCTTCAGTTTTGGATTACCCTTTAAATAGAAAATTTAAGCTGATACCTGCGCATTTAGCGATAATTTTTTAGTCTTTAACGATTAACGGGATACTTCAAAAATTTCATGTGGCTAATTCATTATTCTATCAGAGAAAAATTTATAGAAAAATGTTTTGAATTAAAAATTTAATAACAGAAATTTTATTTCGTGGTACTATCAATAAAACTGCCAACATGGTGATATTATAGCCTAATAGCCTAACTATACAGTAGTACAACTATTTTGACTTAAAGTAAATGCAGTAAAGTGATAAGCACAATCATGTGTACATAACGCTACGGCGCATTCAGGCTGCATTTATTTTTAGTTTAAAATTATCAAAAAGTGGTTTTTACGGACGGCTTGCTAAATCAGTTTAAGTTCTGATGTATAACTGCGGCTTATTTGAATTTATGTTTTACCCAGTGTTGTTCTCTGTATAGGATTCTAACTTCATATCACTATATGTGATTTAAATGAGTCCAGGCGTGATTGGCGCCACCAAGTTGTTCTGTTTCTTCACCAGGTGAATTTTTTAATCCTAACTCCAAAGAATCTCTTTATTTCGCCAAAGTAAGAGTTGACACATTCATATAGTATCTGATTCATATAGTCCCTCATATCTCTCCCTCATATCTCTTTGAGTTGTTGGTTTTACTGTAGTAAGCTGGCTTCTCAGAGAGTTTTTTGAATTGAAAACAACTTTGATGTTATTTGATCCTCCTATTCTCCTAAATTTTTCGAAAATCCACCCAAATAGACCTATAATTCTAACCACTCTGTAGAACATTAAATGGTCTCAATAAACTGCTGTGTTAACAAATTGCTCAACATTCTCATGTCAGCGGTGGATTTACAGCAACGAGGTCAATATGCTGAAGCAAATTGCCGTAAACAATGGATATGAACATACAGTCATCGACAAATATATACAGAAAATTAAAAACAAGAAGGAATCCAAAGAAGCTTACAGCTCCACTCCTACAATGAAATTCAGCTGGGAAAATTTTTCTCACTCTCATACTTAGGTCACTTCTCTAATAAAATAGCACGGACTTACAAAAATTACACTCAGAACGTGAAGATTTTAATTAGAAGTGTAAATCAACTCAGTTCATACTTTGTCAACAACAAACAATTATCAGCTTTCTCGCCCAAATTGTCCTTCAACATACAAAGGAAAAACTATTAGACCATTTTTTGTCTGATTAGAGAACATATTAACAAACCTCAGGCCTCTGTGTTTGGTCATCATATTAGTTTTACCAAACACAATTTCTCTCCAACTCATAATACTAAAATCTTATACCATTCCAGGGGTAATAACTCTAAAACTTTTGATCTTGATCTTGAGATATACAGAGAGATAAGAAGAAACTCCGACCATTGTCTAGATGTCAGAATGAACAACGTAAATGACTGCAACCCCATTTTCAAACTTTTTCCTTCAAATCATTAAACCATTTAAAAGTCTGAGAGCTGTGATTGCGTGGGGTGCAATCTTATAATAATTTTGATCTCGTTTTTCAATGTCAGATATTTGATTCTAAATATAATAATAGTTAACACATTCCAACAAATTTTAACTACGTCAATGTTCGTGTATTTTATTGGTTTTTCACAAAAATGAAAATTATTTCACGGCACTGAACTCAAGTGTTCGAAGTATATCACAGAATAGCCGATAACAGTAACCCTGTAGATCAATAAACTTTTCTCACTAATTTCTACTAATGAATAGTGATATGAAATATAGTAAACCCGAAATTAAAAAACTTTTTTTTGTTGCAGCATCCAGCCCATAAATGACTGAGTCGTTCACTCCATATGGAAAGAACACCACAATTTCACTTGAATACCAAGGTAACTGTTTCCTTTCCATAGACTTTAATATTTTATGATTTTGACTACTTATTTAAAATAAATCTTTTTCAAAATTACAGATATCAATGAAATTACTACCTAACTGTCATTTTGTTACAAAATAAGGTTGATATAGATGCATATTCTGAGCTTTCAAAAGTTTTTTGTGTGTAGTTATTTATATTCATGTATATATATATATATATATATATATATATATATATATATATATATATATATATATGAAGCAAAATGCGAACAGTAAATGCAAACCTCGTTCCAACCATATCCTTTCCGGGTTAGAGGTTGCACAGCTTGAAGAAATTGGTACAGAATACAATTTATCCTATTTCACCACTATCGAGATGATAGCCTACCTGTACCACCATACCGAGGAGAAAATCAAAACTGATCCTCCTCACCACAGCGATACGGCAGAGGTACATGTTTCGTCCCTACTAGACTCATCAGGGTACCGACATGCACCTGGCTGTGCAAAAGACAGATCGGAAGGAAGCATGCAATACTGAACGCGGCTTCGCCGACCTCTCGCCGGAGGGCGTATATATATTTATGCGGCTTTCACGGATTCCTCCGTGTGAGATGCAATAGCAGTGGATATATCCACATTATGCCGTTGTAGTACTGAAATCACATTCAGCAAATATACAACTATATGCAACTCCTTGTATAGATGAAGTAAAATGCGAACAGTAAATGCAAACCTCGTTTCAACCATTCCTTTCCGGGTTAGAGGTTGCACAGTTTGAACAAATTGGTACAGAACACAATTTATCCTATTCCACCACCATCGAGATGATGGCCTACTTGTACCACCATACCGAGAAGAAAGTCAAAAGCCACGTTCAGTGTTGCATGCTTCCTTTCGATCTGTGCTTTGCACAGACAGGTGCATGTCGGTACCCTGATAAGTCTAGTAGAGACGAAACATGTACCTCTGCCGTATCACTGTGGCGGGGAAGGTAAGTTTTGACTTTTTTCTCGGTGTGGTGGTACAGGTAGGCCATCATCTCGATGTTGATGGAATAGGATAAATTATGTTCTGTACCAATTTGTTCAAACTGTACAACCTCTAACCCGGAAAGGTTATGGTTGGAACGTTTACGTTGTACGTTTGCTGAAAGTTATTTCAGTACTACAATGGTATAATGTGGATATATCCACTGCCATTGCATCTGACAGGGAGGAATCGGTGAAAGCCGCATAAACATTTCAAGAACAGGAGAATATATCCGCCTTTTAGATAAATAACATCAGCGCATACATAAATTTATGATACTGATATATAGTTATTTTCAAATAATAGTGATAAAAGAATTTATTCGATAATTTTATCCATGAATACGTTAGATGTCATGGACGGTACGTAGTAATCACCTTAATATCCAGTATGTAAATGATTATTTAAAGCTTTTATAAATAGGGTAAATATTTTGAATTAAAGAAAATCAATAATTTTAATTAAAGGTGAATTTTTTCCGCATTTTATAAAAAAAATCTGCCTTATTGTTCGCATTTGATTAAAAGCATGTTTTCAGATTCTATAACAATATTCCAGTCTAGACTTTTATTAGAAAGTCAATATAAAGGTATAAAAAAATATAAAAGAAAATAAAATCAAACATATAAAGGATTATATATATACGTATTTGAGCCAATCTTTGTGAAACGGGTGTGAAATAGACAAAGGAAATAAACTCCTGGGACATATATCAAATAACAAATAATAATATCAGAAGCAAATGGGTTTAGCCAAAAGCAATAACATTTTACTGAAAGAAAAAAAATGAGATAAAGATGAAACACATGAAGGCAGGATTATCAAATACGCACACAGGACGGAATACAAATTATCGAATATGAGGGTGGGAGTCTAGGTTATGGTGATGATTTTAGTAGAGGGGCAAAAGTCACACTATGTATCAAATAATAAAAAATGGGATATTTAAGTTAGACGGGAGTTCAAAGAATTGAGTTTTTCAAATGACGAGTGCTACTAATATTAATTTTATTTGCATCGCGAAAAGATGGCTTAAAAACGATATTTACAGTGCAGAATTTTTTCTTGTTATGTTATAATGTATATGAAAAAGATTGCAATTAAGCATTTAGTCGAAAAAAATTTGCGGTGTTAGGGTTTTAATTGCAGTAGTGCATAAATTTTTGTTGCCTACAATGGTTTTGCCAGGGTTTAGTTGAATAATTGTGTGTGTGCTTTCAATAGTGGTAAGGATTTGTCAATTTATTTTACATATATTTTTTCTCATAGGTACCACTATTTTTCATGTATTGTTCCATCTTAATAAAGCTGCAAAAAATAATAACAAATTAGTTTCTAATAGAAAGTCAGTATGTGTTTTATTTCCAGATTATTTTTGTAGCGTATTTGAACTCAATAACACCACTGTAAATAGGATTTTTATATCCCTTGAGTGAATGTGCCTGTATTAGGAAAGTAAATATAGATAAAATGTGTTACGGTCTGAAAAATGTAGGTAGTTCTGTAGAGACGTGCTTCCCATAATCTTTTTTTAGAGAATTTTTTTATTCATTAAGCTTACTCTTGCGAATCACTTACAATAATTACCACTTGCGTGGTATTTTCAATTGAATAATTACACAGGCTCCTCTGTATTTGTCAGGCGAGAAGCAAGATATAAAAAATTGCAGACCAATTTCACTTTTAAGTTATTTTTGAAAATATAAGTTAGTTTTGTGTACATGTATTTAGAACAATTCAGTAGCATCACACAAAATTATATTCAAGGCTACGTTATAGATTACTTTGAAAAATTTAGATAAATTAGCTGAAACTGATTGTACTTGTCTTATAATTAAAATGAAAACATTCCTAAACTACTACCTAGTTGTGTCTTATATGAAGGTTACTGTAAGATATGGAGCTTCAAGATTTAATACAAAAGTTGTACTTCTTCTACGTATACATCACCTAGTAACTTTGATTAAAACCGCAAGGATTTGATCTCTAAGCCTTGGTTAAATAGCATTTCTATTTCTACAATAATATGCCGTAAATTATCAGTTTGGTCGTAATTTTGTCGATACTCTTTAAACTAGTTACAAATTTAAAGTACCCATTATTTATAAAACCAAATTATAATCAATGCAGCTTAGCACTTTCAATTTTGAGATTGAACTATAAAAGTTACATTAAAATATCGATTAACTAAAAGTGCCTATAATAACGCCAGATCTTGAAGTTTCTTAAGGGCATACAGTTAATATTTTCATTGCACTTTGGAGAAAATTAAATAAAAATATAGCGCTAATCTTGGAAAACGCTATGGTATGAGCAAAATAAGTATTTTCTACCATTAAAAATATTTTTCCTCTTATATGTACAGAACTAAAAAAAAATTTAATAAATCCAAAGAAAATATAGAGAGATCTTTTAGATCGATAGGTTAACTATGATATTAAATTGTATGTTTGTTAATAATTTAACAGAAACATATTGAATCTTTAGATGAGCAATGTTCTTAACAAGGTAATAGTTGCGAGCTGAAAATCGAAAATAAGTGGTCTAATAAAATTGAGAATTAAATACGAAAAGTAACCAAATATAATTTTTTTTTTGGTCGACCTTCATCTGCGATTTTTCTTCTTTTTCTGTTTATCACTATCTTCGAATAAGGTCCTATAAACTACAACTTTCAGCTAGTCTTGCACATATCACCAATCTGATATACATTAGGAAATTAGAGGGTAACAATATAAATTTGTTGATGACCGCCTGACCTGTGTTGGCTGCAATAGTTGTGAAAACGATTGTTTACTGTTGTAATTACTGCATTCTGGTACAGGAAATCCAGAAGCAAATGAGGCGATAGTTATCTGCTCTTTGTATGATCCTGTTTTCATATTTTGTAATTTCTCAGAAGTATTTTTTGAGGTCATTGTAGACTTGAGACATTCCAGGATAATAATAATCCTAATATCTTTATACCAAATACTAATATTAAAACTTATTTTGAGTGACCCTATATCGACATATTCAACACAGTATAAAGATACCCACTTTTGATCGTTTCTGGAGTTGGGAAGGCAATTTGGATCTTGGATTCCAATTAAGCGTATCAAAATGCATAAACTATTGAATTTTACGTGCATGTTTCTAGTATGTTGTTTCTTGAAGTGAAACTAGTTCTAGTCCTTACTCATTTCGATCCTCCGCGTTGATTTTTGAGGAAGCCAGTGATTGAGTTGATGTCGAATGTCCCATATATACGTAAGTCTTTCGATACCTAGAATAATCATTGCATTTTAAGAGATGGCTTTAATTTATTTAAAAAGCAAAATGTGATTGGATCTCGTTAACGGTAAGACGTATTTGAATGAATCTTAAAATGGATCTTAGGATCTCATTCAAACTTAAGAAGTTTTGATCAAATCAAACACAAAAGAAATTATCAAATTAGTAAATAGATTGCCTCATTGTTAAATCGAATGATTTGTTAAGGCTGATAATCTTGCGTTTTAATATGTGACGTAAAAGATATATTGACTGTGTTAAAAATGTATTAGTTTTGTAGACAAAAATAAACATAAATTAAAAATATAAACTATCAATAATAAAGTCCTAATTAAAACATTTTGTTTACTTTTCCTACATCATGTTTTAATTTATTTATGAAAACTTAATTAAAAATTTTCACATCATAAATTTCCATTTATTAGGTACATATTTGGTTTGCAAACATTTCTCATCATAGTAACGAATATCAAAAGCAGAAGAGGTGAGTGCAAATATAAAAAAGTAGCCATGCAAGCTGGCAATTTTAATCTACACATCTACCTGCAAGTTAATAGGGCAAATTAAAATTGATTTCGCTCATAATCATCGATTTTTATCTTTGGCAAACCACCTAGTTTTTAAATATATTACACTTTAAAATAAATAATAAATTTTTAATATAGCGTTTTAATTATAACAATTGGCGTTTATATACTTGAGAAACTAATTTGTTTTGTAATAGCAGCGATACATCATTCTGTCAACAATAAGTTGATCTAAAGTTAAGTAACGTGCAATGTTAAAGTGATGAAGAATTTTATTACAAACCTTTTTGTTGTCCTGGTGTCTCTCAAAGTTATGTCCAATAAAATAATAGTTTTAAAAGGAAAACCTGTGTTTAAAATCATATTCCTTATAGAGATAAGGTAAGATTTATAGATGAAAGGGACATCTGAGACCATTTAGCTCCTTTGGATTGAAGTTTATTAGATTTTGTTGGATATATTAATTTCTTTAAGACATTTTCTATGTTTTTCGTATTCAAGAAATTTGTGTTACTTGAATATTTGATATTTATATTTTGAAACCCGGGAAAGTGTACATGTTTTTCGTATTAGTAAGGTTTTCAACATGTTGTCATCTGTTATTGGTGTGAGAACATTCTCAGAACAATGAGATTTATTTGAGAATTAATGGAAGCAAGTATATATTACATAATTCATTCATTCATTCATATCAGCCCGTTTTCATCCACTCCTGAATGTAGGCCTCTTCCATATTTTTCCATTTCTGTCGGTCCGTAGCGATCCTCATCCAGTTTTTTCCGGCTATTTTCTGGATGTCGTCACGCCATCTCTTTTGGGGCCTGCCAACACTTCTCTTGTTCTCTCTTGGCCGCCATGCTGTTATCTTGTATGTCTATCTGTCTATGTCATGTCTTGCGATATGTCCAGCCCATTTCCATTTTAGCTGCGCTACTCGTTTGCTCACATCTGTTATTTTCGTTCTTCTTCTGATTTCTTCATTTGGAACTCTATCTCGTAAACTAATTCCCAGCATAGCCCTTTCCATTGCTCGTTGTGTAACCCGAAGCTTATTAATGGCTTTACATGTTAGAGAGGTTGTTTCAATACCATAAGTAAGAACTGGCAGGATGCACGACTCGTAGACTTTTCTTTTCAGACTTATGGGGAAACTGGATTTAAGAATGAATCCGAGTTTGCCAAAAGCTGCCCAGCTGAGACTTATTCTTCTAGGAATTTCAGCCGATTGGTTTTCCTTCCCTATTTGTATTTTATGACCTAGATATATATATATATATATATATATATATATATATATATATATATATATATATATATATATATATATATATATATTCTCTTACGTTTTCTATTATTTTATCTTCAACTTTAATTTGTATTTGTTCTAGACTCATTATTTTTGTTTTTGGCAAGTTCATTTTGAGTCCTATCCTAGCTGATGCTTGATGAAGTTCTTGTATCATACATTGGAGTTGTTCTGGTGAATCACTGATTATAACAATATCATCAGCAAATCTTAAGTGGTTTAGTCGTGTTCCGTCTATGTTAATTTCCTTGTCATGCCAGTCCAAGCCCCTAAATACATCTTCAAGTGCCAACGTGAACAATTTTGGAGAGATTGTGTCTCCCTGACGTACGCCTCTTTTTATAGGTATCCTCGAGGTTATATATATATATATATTACATAATGTTTAATCTTAAATATATGTAATTTACGAGCTTTATATTCAGAGTGGAAAAACAACACGGTTGTTCGATTAGTATAGCAATTTCTTCTGAGTTAATGTTTAAAGATACATTTGTTGGGTTTTAAATTTGTTTTTTGTGAGACAATAAAATGGAATTTAAGTGTGGATACAAGATTTTAGATTTTCTAGATGAGGAAATCCATTCAAGTCTTATTAGTAAATGAATGCAATTAATAATCAATTTATGTTTAGATGTGTCAGTATCTATTTGTTGTTCAGTAATAGATCTTAAAGAGGAGCTTTGTTTATTGAGGAAGATTTGCTTGATTTTAGTATATTTATTGACATTAAATTAGATATAAAAGGGATAGTTTTAAGAGAGACTGTAATTGTTTTTGGAGAAAACGTATCTTTTTTAGTTTGACGGTGAGGAAGATTTGTTTGGTATAATTTTAATGTGTTTAGAAAGAGCGAAAAGATGAGAAAGAATGAGATATGTTAATTTGTGTTTAATTAGAAAACTGATTTTTTTGTAGTTACATTGGCCTAAGTAATAATGAAATAAGGAATTTACGTTTTATATTTTTTCTTAAACTGGAAGTAAGGGATGTTTCAGTTTACATGAATTTTGTTTGTTTCAATTTTTGTATTATATCTAAGGAGGTAATTATCATCCGAGTTATTACACATAGCAGGGAGCGGAAATTATAATTAATATAGTCTTATACAGAAGATATGTATACTTGATATAAATAACATGTATTTGAAGCTTTGGTATTTGAATTATAAGAGATGGTTTGAGATAAATAATCTTGCGGAGTACCATCCATCTCAAGTTTTCTTTAACAGTTTATGCTATTGGGGGATTAAAATAAGAGAAGCGGCTGGCATTAAATTTTCGGTTTTTCTTTTATAGATTCTTTTAATATTTCATCAATATAGTAATTTAGAGAGTTATGTAATTACGCCTGTAAAAGTATTTATATTTTTGTGGTATTTAACTTTAATACTTACGTTACCTATATTATGCATCTTAGACATTTCTTCGTATTGATTTTTGTTTCTTACTGATACTAGAAAAGAATTATCTCTCTTTCTTTATATATCTCCAAATAAGTAAATATTAAAAAGAGACATATTAAGAGTTTTTCTGATTACCTTTTCTATTAATCACAAATTGTTTAATATAAGAAGGACTCATCCCTTTAAGCTTTGAAAAGGATACTTAAGGACGTAAAATTAAAATCAGTGTGATCTCTCAATGCTTCTAGAACCAATAGATTTTACGTATATCTCAGGGAGATGCTACGAAGACGTTGGTCGGCGGTGGAGAGGAGCTTATGTGACTGCCCACTACATCGACCCGTAACTTTTGCATCTATAGTGTACATCTCCACGACAAATTAAGTTTAAAATTAAGAGTACAGTGCAATGACACAGAGAGGACTTGAAGTCGTCAAACTCATACTAAAAAGTAAAAACATTTGCCTCTTTGAGCGGAACATCTTTTAAAATTCTACGGCTAGTTTCTCCTGGAAACATTTCCATTTCGGTTAGATTACGTCTGTACTTCAAACTAATTTAAAGTATAAAATGAGTCTAGCTGAGAGCCAGAATAAAATTATTAATATAAAATAAATTTAATCTATTAGCTTTACGATATCAGGCCTACCTATTTTCAAAATAAGCTACTATATGATGATAAAGGGTGAACTTGTTACATTTTTAATCGATTCCCAAAAAGGGAAAGGTTTCAGTTCGACACTTCGACCCTTTCATGTATTTTTTATAGGTGTTCGTTAACGCCAGTCGAGATAAATCTTTTTTCTTGTTTTATAGCCTTTATTGCCTTAATGATTTCATTTTAAATATAGCCTTGAAAAGTTGTCAAAATATTAAAATTCCTGGAGAATATTTAATCGTATGTATGAAGTAATATATAAAAAACTTCTCATTTATTTTAATTTAAAGATTTTGCAGTGATGAAGTTTTCTACACTGGTGTTCGAAATAATCGAATATTCAAAATCTTCATAATTTCTTTTTTGAATTAAGTACCAGAAAACGATTGTCAATAGTTCTTGAACAGATTTTAATTCACAGAATTAATCATCTTATTTTTTATAACCTATTAGAAAATGTTCCATTTACAGGTCACGAAAACCGTCTCTTAGGACTGATACACGCATATGCTTTATTATTAAAATGCAAAGTTTGAACCTCATTACTTTTACAGTAACTCATCTAAAAAAAATTTCGAATGTTCGACGAGTTATTGACCTAATATTTTAAGTTCAACAATATGTTAGTTAAAGTAAACCGCTTAATGAGAGAAGTACTTTAAACGTATGAACAGTGATGTGGACAAAGATAAGTACACAAGAGAATATATAATATAACAACAAGAGGAACAACCCTAATAAAATTTAAGTTTTCTATTTTTTATGTTTTCGACCATTACAAATTTGATGAACGGCTCCAGTTTTTAGAAAAACCAGCGGTGTTCGCTACAAATTAGCATTTTTTATAATTCATATTTAATTGTTCGGTAAAAAATGCTTCCTCCTGTCTTTTTAAACTATAAAATAACCTAGTTTGTTTTAACTATTTCTATTAAATATTATCTTTAGTCTGAATTGAAACGAGACACCTTAAATTACTTATTTATTGCATACGCACGATGTATGTAAATGTTTCCAACACAACACCTAAAATTAATTGAAAAATCAACTGCGGTGGGCGCAAAAACAAATAATTACTTTTTTCGATTTCAATTTTACAAGCAGTGCCAAAGAGGAAAGGGTGTAAATTGATTTTGACGAGACTTCATTGACGATGTTAAGCGTTGTTTTGTAGCTTCGTGGAATTTTTATCTTATAACTTTTGTAAATTTAAATACTATAATTATATTAAGAGTGGCCCAAGTATGGCAAATCTTAAAATCTCCGTTAATAAAAAAGTAAGAAAAAATATTTTATATCAATGTTGCAGAAGATTGATATATCCATATTCCAAAATTATTTTTGGTTATACAAATTGGTATGGAAAAATAGGAAAGCAATATATATATATATATATATATATATATATATATATATATATATATATATATATATATATATATATATGAAGTAAAATGCGAACAGTAAATGAAACCTTCGCTCCATTATATCCTTTCCGTGTTAGAGGTTCCACAGTTTGAATAAATTGCTACAAAACACAATTTATCCTATGCCACCACCATCGAGATGATGGCCTACCTGTAATACCACACCGAGAAGAAAGTTAAAACATAACCTCCCTGCAACAGTGATACGGCAAAGGTACATGTTTCGTCTCTTAATAGACTCATCAGGTTACCGACATGCACCTGTTTGTGCAAAGGACATATAGGAGGGAAGAATGCTACACTGACTGCGGCTTCGCCGACCTCCGGCCGGATGGCTTATGTATGTTTATGCGGTTTCACGGATTCCTTCGTGTGAGATGCAATACCAGTCGTTATATTCACATTATGCTGTTGTAGTCCTGAAATCACATTCAACTAACGTATAGCTGTATGTAACTCCGTGTGTAAGTGAAATAAAATGCGAACAGTAAATGCAAACTTCGCTCCATCATATCCTTTCCGTGTTAGAGGTTGCACAGTTTGAATTAATTGCTACAAAACACAATTTGTCCTATTCCACCACCATCGAGACGATGACCTACCTGTACCACCACACCGAGAAGAAAGTCAAAATTTACCCTCGCTGCTATAGTGATACCGCAAAGGTGCATCTTTCGTCTCTTACTAGACTCATCAGGGTTGCAACCTCTAACACGGAAAGGATATGATGGAACGAAGTTTGCATTTACTGTTCGCATTTTACTTCATTTATACACGGAGCTGCATATAGTTGTACGTTTGCTGAATGTGATTTCAGCACTACAACGGCATAATGTGGATATATCCACTGCTATTGCATCTCACACGGAGGGATCCATGAAAGCCGCATAAACATATATACGCCATCCGGCGGGAGGTCGGCGAAGCCGCGTTCAATATTTGCATGCTTCCTTTCGATCTGTCCTTTACACAGCCAGGTGCATGTCAGTACCTTGATGAGTCTAGTAGAGACGAAACATTTACCTCTGCCGTATCACTGTGGCGGGGAGGGTAAGTTTTGACTTTCTTCTAGGTATGGTGGTATAGGTAGACCATCATCTCGATGGTGGTGGAATAGGATAAATTGTGTTCCTTAGCAATTTTTTCAAACTGTGCAACCTCTAACACGGAAAGGATATGGTTGGAACGAAGTTTGCATTTACTGTTCGCATTTTACTTCATATATATATATATATATATATATATATATATATATATATATATATATATATATATATATATATATATTAACTATCCTGAATTGTTCAACAAAAGATGGAGAGATCCATGTGATGTATCAAATGTTCCAATCTTATGGGCAATTCAGAAATATGTAACAGAAGAGGTATATAGTGCATTATAGAAATAATAGCATATAGATAAACTTAGGGGAGATAGATAGACCAAGAGATTGCTAGAGCAGAGATCACTTGGTGAAAGAGAAGGAGGAGAAAACCACCGACCCGATGGGAAGATGTTATTAAGGGGACTAAAGAACATTAGATACGAACAGCTCAAGATTGAATTTCCTAGAAGCGTTTAGAAGTGGCTTACGTCCAGCAGTGTCAATGATGATAATGGCGATTGTGATATTGATTATGAATAACGATAGATTTTTTGTTTAAGCTCCTTCTCTGCGATGATTCTAAGGTCTGCTATTTATCTTCGCTGGGTAAGTTGTAAGTATGTATAAACTTTTGAGTGCATTTATGACCATACTATCCATTTTTTGTTTTGCTATGTTTCTCATATATATTTCGTCTAACTGAATCAAAGACATTCTCCATATCTATAAACTACAGATGTTGTTTGTCTTAGGAGTTTTTCTGTTGTTAACTAGAGTGTGAATGCGTGATCTTGTACACTGTGTCCCACCTTCAAACTACTACTTCTCTTCTTCTGTTTTTAATATCCTTTTGTAAACCTTTACAATTGATAAAATATTGTATTCAAGGATGAAAAAGCATTAATTTGAGAACAGCTAAAACGCTCCATACGACTAATACATTCATATCCAAATAGAAATAGAAGAGGTCGGTTTGCAACATAATATGAACTGAATGCAGAAATACATTCATATTTTCCTTAGTAGCATGCTGAGAAGAGGGAATACTCATTACTGATTATGACATACCAACAACATTTGGTTTTCACAACATTTGAAATTAATTTCTTTTTATGATTTGTAAAATAAACTCTTCTTCCTAGTACAAAGTATTTAAATCCATTAAAATTTATCCCTTCAAAAATAAATTATTTGATAGCTTTATTCGTAGCCAGTGTACTTTGAAATGTTATTTCTAAATAAAAATTTCTTAAAAGCATACCGATAACATTATCTATGAAAGTTCACTAAACCAAAGAGGAATTAGCGTAATGTCCCATAGTATCGCATTGATCTTTAGCCAAATGGATGCATAATATAAGAAGCTGCTCTACATGGCCGGCATACTAAAAAGCATTGAAGTTTGGGGCGGAAAATTCTACTCTGTCACGTCTCGACGCTTGGATGGAAAATCAATGTTTGATGTGTTTATAAAGAGAAGAAAAAATGGGATGTTAGCGTTACGTTCGCAGTGGTAATATTTATGTTTTTAAGGAGACTTTTTATTGCCTATACGCCCTCGAAGGAATATAAATAAAGTGGAAATCATTATTTACACTACCAGTTTTGCTGATATATATTTTAAAATAAAATTTTATTTTTGGTCTCAAAACGACACTTCTTCATACGCTACGGGAGTGTACAAAATTGTTTTTATATCGTCATTCTAAAAAATTGTTATTACCATTACTTATTCTCTCGAGACTAAATGTTAAAAAAAAAACTCTTCGCGACTCAAAAAGTATCTTGAGTTCTAGTCAGGGAGCCCACAGGGTTTTTGTAGCCGATGAAGAGACATGGCTACGTAATTTTTTACAGGGTCTAGCCGATTAAGGGGGTCGGAACTGCCCCCTCGATAATAAAAAAATAAAAAACACCCGGTTGTTTTACATCAAAAAGTACACACACACAAAATTTTTTAGCCACTTTTATCGTCACATAACCTCAAATAAAGAATACGTTTTTTTTTCTTTTTTTTTGTTGATATCTTCGGTTCTAATCATAGTAAAAACTTCTTTTCTTTCAATTTTGTAGGTTTTTTTTTCTTGCCTACAACAAAAGATATTTTACAAAAATTTTTGGCGCGAAATTCAAATTATTATAGGTGTTCGAAAATTTTTGAATTCAATAAAACAAAAACTAGAACAATAGCAGGGCCTAACAGTAGTTAGAAATAAGTTAGAGAATAAAATCTCAGTCTGAAGATAAATTGTCCTAAATAATTTTTAAAAAAGTCGATTTCGTGAACAAAAAAAAATCATAATGACTAAAAATATATAGATATATAAACAATATAAAACATAATATAGTAGTGAAATCATCGTGGTGGTCAGCTGTTCACAATGTCACTTCTCAGATTACTCTTCTGCCGAAAATGCACATTAAGATAAAATCTTTGATGCAATAATCTCAGATTTACAAGCCAAACGGCTTCGCACTCCCTCCAGGGATTATTCACTAATACCAGGCATACTAAGACACCAAAAGTATGAAGCTCTGTGGGGACCCTTTCCATGTTATCGGGTCCTAGGTGGTGTGGTCTGCTGTATTTCCCATGAACTTTCGGACGGTTCGCGCGGTTGCTAGGAGAGTTGCCTTCTGCGTCGGTTTATACAGATGCTCACTAAGGCCCAGTCCCTTGATGTTCTACAGGAGGTTCTTTGGAATCACTCCAGTTGTTGACAGTATTATATGAATTATATTTCAGTATGGAAGCAAAAACGGAAACAAAACAGGAAGTTTTTTAGGAAGATGTCTTGGACGATTGTTATTACAGGTTATATATATTACTTGTTAAAAATCAATTTACTTTTTATACTTAAAATACCTGCATCTAGCTACCAAAATATTGAAATTATATCACCAAAAAATTTAGGGTCCACACCATGTGTCTCCCCTTACAAACAATAAAAAATAGAATAAAATATTTAGAAAACTATAAAACCATTCTGGATTTTACATTTCCGAAAAATTTGAAAAAAATTCACCTTAACACCAAAAAAACATGATGAAATGTTACACCTTGTTGCCAACTCACAAATGATATTCATAAATATTTATTATACGTACTTTTGTTTGTAAATGTAAGTTTTTTAAATATGACCAAATAGACCAAAAACTACATAATATATTAATAGTAAAACATGTTTTCTGATTGAATTTCTACTATATTAAACAGAATGACATGACATGTTTCTCTATACTATAGCTTTATCAAATGTAGTGTGCGTCCAAACATGGTTAATCCATATAAAGTTCGGAAAAGTTTATATAAAAGGAGGAGAAGTTAAAAATTATATTTACCTATTGGTTGTAAAAGAGTGTACATTTAAAGTCCTAAAATATAATTAATAAAGGGGATCTATTCAAATCTACTTGATCGTTGAGTAATAAGTCGGATCTATATAGTTAGTTCGAAATAAAATATCCCTAGGGTTTGTTTGATAATTTAACGTTAAAGTTGGCGCGTTAACCCTTCAAATTCTATGTTGCCATATACATTGTATTCTTTAGAGTAATTATCAAATGATCAAAGTGAAAAAAGTGAAACTGATAACGTCGTGTTCTTTTGAATATGCATTTACCTGTCATTAGGTTGAAGTGATCATGATTACTTCAAGTGATCGAACTGAAAGTGATAATGACTCAAAAGAATAGCTCTATATACTTGTATTCTAGTGACACCAATCTGTTGTGTAGTATTCATGCGAGTAAAATCTCTCAGATGATTCGGCACGTGTGTGTATAAATATAGTCGATATGCGACACAGACATGTGTGTGAGGATGCCTACGTTAAGTAAAAAGCAAGGCATTTGAAGAAGAAGAATAGATTAATACTTCTAGGGAACAAGAACTGTAAGAGATACATACTGATAAAATCCAGATTTATTATAAACTCCTCTTGGGTTTTTGCCCTTTCGAATATATTTGTGGCATGATGAAGAGCTAAAATATTACTTGGTCAAATTACTATTTGGAAATAATAAGAAATTGCTTGTTGGTTTAGTATTTCTAAAGTAATTTTAAAATAAAAAGTCTGAATATTTTTGCGAGACATTGTACGTTTTTAACAAATACGGCAGGTTAATAATTTCGTTTATATCCAGTATATGAGAAATTAACACGCCAATTCAGCTTCGTTTCTCGCAAACAAAAAGCTTTTTCGTCATATAGTCCTAAAATTAAAAGCGATTCGAATGCAGGCAAAAACAAACAAAACCTAACGCAGCTTAGCGATTCAATTTACCAAGAAATAGCAAAAAGTCGCTTTGAAAATTGATTTTGGCGAGATTTTAATATTTACGTCAAATGTTTCTGTTTTATAGCCGCACGAAATTAATATTTTCATTTTGCTTTAATGGAAAATTTAATTACTGGGGAAAAACATCGCGTTGAATATCTGGATTAAATATGAACGATTGATTTTCATAAAAAAAATTAAAACGAACTTAATTAATACAATTTATTGTTATTGAAATTTGAAATTTGTATCAGTTTAGTGAGCAGAGTATCAAAAATATAACAAAATAATTTAATATAATATAGAATAAAAACAAACACTGTAATGACTGGCATTTACTGATAAGTGTTGTCAGACAAAAACAAGACTATTATGTTTGTATTGAATAAATTGCTCTACTTTGAAAGATACTATAGCAATTTAGGAAATATAAATTTGATATTTATATAACTATTAATAATGCAGAAGAGTTTATACATAATGTGTCTTATTTAATATAAAAAAACAATATTAATCCCAGGAGATATAAAAAATTCCTAAAGGTGGATTTTAAGCTAAATCTGCCCATAAATATTAAACATTTTGCATAATATTTGAACTGCCACAGTCGTTTTTTTCAATAAAAGGGTTAAAGTATTTGATCACCCAGATTAAGTAATGTATGAGTGTTAAATTAATTTTTGGATAAAATAGTAAGAAATTGATATTTTATTCAATTTTTAACCTTTTTACACCATAATTTTTAACTTGTATATTGATTTTCGCAATATATGGCACAGTAATATAATTGGAATTGAGATAATTTTCTTATATATCATAACCCGAGAAATTACGAAATATTGTCAGGCTTAATCATGCACGTTTATTACGAGAATAAAGTGCCCCCAAATACCTTCTATAAGCCTTAATAATACTTCATTTCCTGTCAACAAGACATAAATATTTGGGCTGCAACAAACTGATATGATATATTTGAAAAAATTCATACTTGCCCCATGGTTGAAACTCCTATTTATCCTGATGATGTATGTATGCTGCAATTTAAAATTTAAGGGATATATTGCAAACTATCTAACGAATTATCTCCTAATATACGCGGATGGATTGAAAGGCAACTTGAAAACTAGTTTCTGTGTATCTGAGGGTAAATTTCAACAATCTATTCATCTGAATAAGGACTGCAGAATTTTTTGTGCTTAATCTACAGCTATATCATATGCCTTAGAATGGGCTAGTGCTTAACAGTTTAATAGGATAACAATATGCTCAGACTCACAATCTGTTCTTAAATGATTCGATAATTTTCCTACACATTCTAATCTGTTCTCAAATCATTTTATTGTCAAAATTATAGAAACCGTTAAACAAACAAACAAATATATTTTGGTTGAGTTAAATTACATACCAACATTGAAGGTAATATTATTGCAGACCAAATGGAAAAATTTAGCGATTTATCATACTACGTATAATTGATAACACAATTATTCATAACGATTTTTTTTTCGAAGCTCAAAATGATGGAAAAAACAAATGGGAAGAAGGGGCAGCACAATATATAGGAGCATTCCACCAAAATACTGGTACCATGCTTCCAACATGTCTAGACCCGTAATTAGCCGCATCAACAGGTTAAAGCTTACCTGTTGTAAATTGCCTCTTACATCTTAATAAAACCGGAATCCAAAGCGATTCATGTTGCACGACATTAAGTATGGCGATGCCAATTATTTTTGTCTAATTGGAACCAACATATCCATCTATTAAATACTTTTCATAACAACTTTTTTTTTGTGAGAGTTTCAATATCCTTTTTGACTGTCAGAAATTCTACAATCCCCAAGAGTTGATGTCTTTAATCAAATTTACGTATATTTTGTTAAAATTTTTATCAGTTAGTAAATTGAGAATTCTTACTAAAACTGACCCTTTGTATTAACACTTTTTTATCCGGTCTACCCAGTACTTTGTTTCGATAAAATGCTTCGATCGACCTGAGAGCGAAGAGCATGTGTCCCTGTGGATGTCGCAAGAGTTGCGAATGCGAATGTTGCTCTCGGTCCGATACAGCTCCACTGGCGAGATCATAAGGTGGTCGAAACGCGTCTGGAGAGAGGACCAGAGCGGTATTTGCAGGAAGTGGACTGTTTGTGTATATTTTTCCTTTTCTCTGCCTGAAAGGAGAATTACATATATATCACCCATATTAAATTAAAGATTGTTACAAAATGCACAATAATTGGCTGAGAGTTTACACGTAAAACTCCTTTATTTATATTTTATACTTTTTCATATATGTATTTTCTTGGATTAATTCTAATGATGTTATAAAGCACCTCCCAGATATCCCGAAAATATCGCAAAAGAAATAAAAGTCATATATGTCATATCTCTCCATCAAATAACCTCGAAAATAATATTGAGTATTTTTCCTCTTTTAGGAAAGTGGGCTGCCAATTTTATCGTCAACAGCTTTCTAGTTCAATAAGAGACATAGCGACAAGAATTGACATTGATATGAAGTGAAAAGCAAATGAAATTTTTGCCCTTAAATATTGATCAATATTTCATCAAAATATTTAAAGGATGGACAGTTATGTAAAAGGACTGCTCTTTAATTTTATAGGGTGGCAACTTGTCATTTATAAACTTACTAGAAAAAAAATGTAAAACCGAGAACACTATTTTGTTTAGTATATCGTTTCACTCATAAAACAAATATCTTCAAATTTTCTAAATAGGTTTGGACAATAACTTGTTAATTAAAAGAAATATAAATATTTTTTTTAATCTCCAACTTTTGTATTTGCTAGTTTTGCAACTTAAAGCTGCATCTTCGAAAAGAAAGATTGCAGAGGCCTGCAAGGTTCAACGAGCTATGACTAGACTATTCATTTCTAAGGTAACTTTTGACGCTGAACTCAAATCCGGTATCATAATTACTCCAGCACGTCAGGACTTCGAGATATCTTAATCTGAAAATTTCAAAAATGCTCTATTTTGGGATCGTTTGGTGACACGAGTATGCATTGATCAGACCATTGGGTAACCAAAAGTAGTATAGCTCCCTATACTACTTTTGGTTACAACTGTCTGTCTTTCCTTTTAAAGATCTCAAAGGGAAAAAACATTAAATTGCTAAATTTCGTTTAAACGAGAGTAAAATATTTCTTTATATTTTATTTAATTTCTCAAAGAAAGATATAATCAACGCTATTGAAGTAGTTTACATTATATTTTACTCTTCAAAGGGAGAGAATAACCATGCTGAGTGTCTCAGTAAGAAATCGCACAAGAAATAAAAATATAAGGAGAAGAACATAAGCCACTGATAAGAGATGAAAGATAGACGTGGAAGATTACCAAATAAAAGCCAAGAAAAACAAAGCGATGCGTGAGACGACCCCAGGAAAGATGGGTAGACTATATCAGAGCTATATCAGGAGAACAGTGACCACTTACAACACAAGATAGAGACAGGCAGAATAGATAGGTGTGCACAACTAACGACTGGTATTACATGAAACTAAAACTGTCTAAATGTGTATAATTCCCTAGTCTAAATACTG
This sequence comes from Diaprepes abbreviatus, assembly GCA_034092305.1. Lineage (NCBI taxonomy): Eukaryota > Metazoa > Arthropoda > Insecta > Coleoptera > Curculionidae > Diaprepes > Diaprepes abbreviatus. The sequence goes on along the minus strand of JASJET010000142.1, from coordinate 1,658,339 downwards.
ACGCTTTATCAGTTTGACCAAATTTTAATGTATATGTCATTGCAAATATGTACCAATTTAAATCCTTTGAACCATATTTAATCATGATTTAATTAAGTTACCTACCAAAACCCATTCAAAGGGTTTTCATATGCTCTTTACACTTCAGCATAAACCAGAATTAGTCTTCGTGTTAGTTCGGGATTTTTTATTTACAGACCAATTTTAATCTAAACAATTGCCAATCAAATTACCTTACTATTTCATTATATATATATATATATATATATATATATATATATATATATATATATATATATATATATATATATATATATATATATATATACATACAGGGTGATTCAAAAATCGATCACGAAACTTAAGGGGGTGATTCTACTTGACAAAATAAGGATAGAGCTTCATATAAATTTTTTTCAAAATGTCATTCGTTTTCGAGTTACAAGCCGTCCAAGTTCAAGTTTTTATTTTTTGTTTTTTGAATTACTCGCTTACAGGAAAACCGATTTGACTAATATTTGAAAGATAGGCTAAGTCTTCTGCGCTTCATCATTTTAGTAACAATTCACATTGATTGTTTGCCGCTAGAGGGCACTTTACCTACATTGAAAATTGTTTTTTTGTCATAATTTTTTAGTGTTGACGGCTACAGTAGTTTTTGGCATAATTTCTGAAAGACTGATGCCAGGCCTTTAAAAAAGGTGCTCTTTATTTACATCGCTAAACCCAACGGTTTAGACGTAAATCACCCTTAAAAATTAAGTGGTAAATTTACTTTTCTCATTTCATTACCACCAGCTACCAGGTAAATAGCTATCAAAGTATACTAGAGCTGTCAGTTTAACATCAAATAAATTCGCTTTTTAAACTATTTAATTTATAATCTTAAAATAACTAATAATGGCTAATCACCAATATTCAAATATCGAATATTGTGATATCCATTTTTGTTATGGAAAAGCAAATGGTAATGCAGAGTTGGCAAGAAGATATTATATGGAGAGTTATCCGGAAAGAAATATCCGTCATGCTCAAACATTTTCCAGTATACACAGGAGGCTTGCGGAATGTGGTTCCTTTAAAAGTTATAATGGAAATAGGGGAAGACCTAGAACTGCTAGAAACGTGCAACAAGAAGAAAGAGTGCTTGAAATTATTGAAGATAATCCAGGTATTAGTACTAGAAAAATTGGGAATGAAGTGCGGCTCTGTCAGGCTAGTTCATGGAGGATACTAAGAGAAGAACAACTCTACCCGTTTCATTCAAAAAAGGTGCAGGCTCTTTATGACGATGATCGGCCGAGACGGTTGGAAATGTGCAATCAGATCCTAGCGAAGTATGAACACGATAATCGATTAATTGGCGTCATATTATTCACTGACGAAGCTGGTTTCACTCGTGATGGCATAACAAATCTACACAACATCCACACATATGCTTACGAGAACCCAAACAATGTGGTAGAAACGAAACATCAGCGTAGATTTTCACTAAATGTGTGGGCAGGGATAATAGGAGATTACCTTATTGGTCCTCATTTCTTTGATGGCCCATTAACTGGTGACGTATACTTAGATTTTATCCAAAATCGTCTCCCATTGTATCTGGAAGATGTGCCATTGGAAGTAAGGGCCAACATGTGGATCCTCCAAGACGGAGCTCCGCCCCGCTTTAGTATACGTGTCCGACAGTATTTGAATGCAACGTATCCTGAGCGATGGATAGGACGAAGTGGACCATTGGCATGGGCAGCGAGGTCACCAGACCTTAATCCTATGGATTTTTTCTTTTGGGGTCATTTGAAACAATTGGTGTAGGTACGATATTCCAGTAATCAACGTCGAGGATCTTCGCTTCAGGATAATCGAAAAGTGCCAAATTATTAAAAAAACACCAGAAATTTTTCATCGAGTTAGGCGACATTTTTTGAAGAGTGTTAGGAAATGTATGGAAGAAAATGGGGGACATTTTGAGAATCGTTTTTAGTTTGTTTAGTACTGTTTAATTAATTTTTATCAATTAAATGTATATCGCAATAATCCATAATATGAATATTTACTGATTAGCCATTATTAGTTATTTTAAGATTATAAATTAAATAGTTTAAAAAGCGAATTTATTTGATGTTAAACTGACAGCTCTAGTATACTTTGATAGCTATTTACCTGGTAGCTGGTGGTAATGAAATGAGAAAAGTAAATTTACCACTTAATTTTTAAGGGTGATTTACGTCTAAACCGTTGGGTTTAGCGATGTAAATAAAGAGCACCTTTTTTAAAGGCCTGGCATCAGTCTTTCAGAAATTATGCCAAAAACTACTGTAGCTGTCAACACTAAAAAATTATGACAAAAAAACAATTTTCAATGTAGGTAAAGTGCCCTCTACCGGCAAACAATCAATGTGAATTGTTACTAAAATGATGAAGCGCAGAAGACTTAGCCTATTTTCAAATATTAGTCAAATCGGTTTTCCTGTAAGCGAGTAATTCAAAAAACAAAAAATAAAAACTTGAACTTGGACGGCTTGTAACTCGAAAACGAATGACATTTTGAAAAAAAATTATATGAAGCTCTACCCTTATTTTGTCAAGTAGAATCACCCCCTTAAGTTTCGTGATCGATTTTTAAATCACCCTGTATATATAACCACAAATTCTACACTGATAGAAGCTTCTGTATTATACAATAATTCAAAAATATGCACTTTTTTTATCGAACAAATCCGAAAAATTATCAAGACAACAAATCAAAAGAAAACGGTTGCCATCAACAAATAATAGTTTGCATAGTTCGCTAAAGATGACGTACTTGTTGAAGCCGGCGATGTTGCCAGATTGCAAAAACGATTTTTTTTAAATTCATATATATTCTTCTCTTTCTATTTGAATTGGAAAGAGAAGGTCCCAAAAAGACTTTTTCCCTTTACTTTGATTATTGAAGTACTATTAATTACTCTTCTGTCTATCCTTTGATGTTGACTCTAAATATTAAAGGTTTTAAGAATTATAGTTGCTTTTGTCTGTTTCCCTTCAAATACCAGCAGTTTTAACCGGATAATATGAATTGATCATTTAGCTTATGTCCGTTAGCAGAAAGTGTTTTTTATTTGTTTATCTGGGTTAATTTAGATTAGTTCAGGTTAGTTTTTGTTTTCCTAATTAACCAAAATCAAGCCAAACCTGAACCAACCTACCCTAAACAAAACCAACCAAAATTTTTGAGGAGTGAAGATTATTTTTACTCAGAAACGGTTTTGAACATTAAAAAAATTAAATTATGTTGTTGACTGAGAAGGACAAATCTTATAGTTTATATTATGAAAAAAATTTACATCTGGCAACGTTGCGCCTTTTTATGTGATTTATCGGCCACTTTAGATAGTGTGACGGTTAATGACGTTTCCGAGACGTGTTTTTGATTTTTCGCTGAAAATACAGGTTTTTCTAAATTGTTTTGCTAAAATTTACGCAAAAATAATTGAAGTATATTACGTAAAATAGATTTTAACTAGTTCCATTGAAAATAAATACGTAAATTCGGTTTTTAAATGATATAAAAGTGCTTTATGAAGTGACGCTTTTTTTTAGTTTTCCGGGAAAGTGAGGAAAAATAGTGAAAAATCAAGGCCAGAATTGTGTTCTACGACCTCGAAATAGGGGGTAAATATCGAAATTTCTTTAAAAAACCATAATTTCCATGCTTTTCACGCTTTACGAATTTTTACCAATCATTTTAATTCTTTTTTGACGACAGTAAAGTATTTTCACAATTTATTAACTTATTTGAAGTATGACCGCTCAACGATACTACAGCAAATTCTTAAAATTTGCCATTAAATTATTTTTTTTGGAAAGAAAACGTTATTATAGCTGGACTAGCAAAAATAGTAGACTATGTGTGGAAAAATGATAATCCACAAATTAATAAATATAAATTAACCACCATCGAAATTGTAGTAAATTTTTAGGAGTTTACTTTGCAGTAGATAAAATTTTTACCAAAAGGAGAATCAACACACTATTTTTCTTTTAATCAAAACCTAAAAATCATGAATCTCAGTGCAGGCAAGTATATTCAGAACGTAATTTTTTGGTAACCACTTCCTATTTAAAATTTTGGCTGTAACACTCACGTCTTTCCAGGGGGATGAATCATGCAGGCTGCAAATATTCGTTAAAAGTGTCTTCCTTGAAAATAAAATTGTTGTGTTTCTCCGATTTTCAATACAATTCAGTAGAACAGCGATGACAAGTTTTAAAATTGACACATTATATATGGTGTCAATTTTGACATAATTATTCATTAATTTTAGGTGTCAAAACACCCCCTAATAGAGTGTTTTGTGTATCAAAATTGTTCCTTTATTTCACAAATACCGTATCGATTTTCTTTCTCGCTTTACGACGTGAAAACATACAAATTTATTTCGAAAAGTTTGTAGCTTATCAGTATGCTGACCGTGTGAAGGACCTCTTCTTTATGCGTTATTTGATTGATTTCGTTTCAGGGGTTCAAAAGAAACAAGTGTAACAAATCGAGTCAAAACGTTTTTCTGCTTCCGCATATACTTACCTGTAAGTGGTGGGTATTAAAATATTAGTCACGTTTTGAACTGGCCATGATATTTTCCGGATTTTTATGACTGAGACATGGATTGATTACATACTAGGTATGCTCTGTCCATAGCAATAATATTTTGCGTTTTAGGACGTTTATAGGCTACGTAAAATTTTGAATAGCAATAACCGTAATTTTCCTTTCTGGTTTGGACATGTATAAAATGTTTCCATTGTCTTGTTTTGAACTTGATGAGTTTTGTTGGTTTGTACGATGTTTAAATTAGGTTGTACATATATTTAATCGTTTTCAAGTAAAAACTGAAAGTTTTGTCGTAACGGGATTATGTGTCCTGTCGTTTGCTCGTCAAGGTCGCTAAAACTAAGCGATCATATTTTGCGAGACTACCTATATATATTCAGCAGGTGAAAAGAAACATTGTTAAATAAATTGCTTGTAGTCTTCTGAGTATATAAGTTCAACAGATTATACAGATAAGGGCATTTTAAGAAATAAAAATGGCATAGTACTAGCTTACCGAGATAACAGTTAAAATTACTTTAAGAATCATAAAGTATTCAAAACTTCCCGCTTCATCATGTTGTATAAAATCTGTATATATTTGTAACCAATATTATCGTTTAATAATTCGATACACTTTATAGAGTGAGTTCTAAAATATTAATTTTCCCATTGTGTATAAAATCACAATCCTATGTTCACGCACAATAAATTCACAATAGCTGTATTTCTATCTTGTGACCTGATCCTTTATTCTTCGTAGACATAACGAACATTGATTTTTCCTCCAACTACGCGACGTGACGACACAAAATTTTATTTTATAACATTTAAGTGCTTATCAGTATTCTGACCCTGTAAAAGACTTTCTTATATGACATTGTAACGTTCGATTGATTTCACTGGAAGATTTAAGTTTAACAAATACATAGTTCACGCGTGAGCTTTGTCCATTACGAGATAAAATATAATTAACCGGGAAATAAATTTATGGAAAATGGAACAATAAGTATTTATTGGTTATCGGTTTTCATTCCTTAATTGTTTCATTTGTGCTTCAGTTAGTAAAAACAGAATTTATGGCAAAACCACACTCATGAACAAAATAATTCTAAATTAGTGCCATAAACTTATACAGGGTGTCTCGGAAAGGTGTGTACAATAGGCCAACAACAATAAAAATCTATGTAAATCTATTAGAACAAAAATTGTATTCTGTAGTTTAGAATTTTCACTAAGAACAGGGCTTTTATGTTAATAAACAACAATGCAGCGATTTTTTTGAAAAAAAAAATCTACTTGGTTTTTGTTAACCCTGAGGACTTTATCTCCTGAATTCACTAACATGGTCTAAACCTAAAATCGTTCTACATTGACAACAGAGGATTTAAACTAATAACAGCACTAGTAAGTCAAGCTTTTTAACCCTAAAACACAAGCAAAAATGTTTTCTTTTATTACTGAACCAGAAAACATTGAAAATTTTATTTATTTTCGGGAAACTATTCCTTTTGCATATTTTAAGGCTTTATCGCTGGGCTCCTCTCCTTAATATCTCTATATAAGCATTTACTTGTTGACATGTCTAATATAGATTATGACAATATCATACGTTAAACACGACTAGAAGACCTATTTTTCATGGCAACTTAGAAGTCTTTAACCTTCTTAGTGAATTTGGCTGTATATTTTTTAAATGGTCCTCTTCTCTAGCTCTTGAATGTCATTTATTTAAAATAAGAAGTAATCGAAATGACTGCGCTATTTTAATATGTTTACAAACAATAAAAACACCTTGTTTTTATATGTTTAAAAATATATTGATGACCCCTAAAAAGAATTGAAGAACAAAACAGCATTTCAAAGATTTTTTTATTGCCTATAACTCGGTGATGTTAGTTTTTAAGTAAAAACCATGGTTTCCGAATTAAATAAAGAAAATAATTTTCAGACAATATTCGAAACGGTAAAGATGAGCATAACCTAATAGGGTGACTACAGACGATAAATTGCTTGAATAATTATTGCAGATTGTTAGCTCCTACGTAAATGGACTCGCAACTAAATATTAAATTTTGGATAATCAATAAATTAAAAATTTAAAAATACAATTTTAATTTGGAAGTATAAAAATCTGTTATATATACATTTAAAAACCTCCTTTATATAGACATATAAATAAGGTTATTACAAACGTATCTGTAACAGATTCTGATAGCAGCACATTGTGTTCTCACAGAAGGAGAAAAAGAAAACATAATATGTAATAATTCCATATGTATATGCACTTTTATAAAGCAACTTTATAAATTATATATTTATTACTTTTACTTTACAACGTTATTTCAAATAGACAAAGAGACTTAGATCAAAAAAACTACTTTAATGTTACCTATTTTGCATTAATTTTTAAGTTATCCTAATTTTAACAAAAAATCCAATTACATGTTTTAGTAGAATTTATAACCAATACCATGTTCTACAATAGAAAATATGGAGAAGGGTTTGACCACATGTTTGTTGCTTGGAAATATGATAGTTAAAAAGGTAACGACAATCTGGACTTTTAAGAAAATTATTAACAGGATTAAATGCAAAACAAATACTGTAGTCTTCCCTTCTACCGGCAAGCGATTTTCATCACTGCCACTGACTCACATTCTATTTTCCAACACAATAAACTATTTACAGACTAAATGAAAAATTAACCCTTTTACTTAGGAAAATAATTCAGTTTCTAATAGACTACAATATCAGGAAAAAATATTGCAATCAAAAAACAAAAGTTACTTATTAAATTTTCTATTCCGTTTTTTATTGTTTTTAAGAATTTTTATGAACACTAGTATTATGGGATTCACCATCATATGATTTTATTAAATTTTTAGCATTCTTTTCAAATTTATTAACTTTTCATGAGGCAATTAAATTATTTTTCAACGATAAAGTAGATACCACATTCAACGGTGAATTGTTTTTGAAAATTGAATATTTAAATTGCAAGCCAATAGCTAAAAATCTAGTTTTTTATCGATTATGTAAATTAAAATATAACTTGAATTTTTATAATGACTTTTTCATGGCAAAGTATAAAAAATAAAACTTATTGCACACCTACTTCTTTTAAAAATGATTTGTAGCCTCTTAGACGTAAAATAACAAATATATTAAACGAATAGAATACAAAAGTAAGTATACTTTTAACATATTGTCTAGCAAACAGAAATAACAAGCTTTTACATATCAAAAAATTGAACAATATATTGTTAAACTCCATTGTTATCTCCAAGGAATTTATTTACATATGTGAATAGAATGAAGGAATCAAAATAATTCCTTTCATACTTGACGCTCGAAATATTATTTCTCTAACATTTTTCCAATGAGGATCTCTCTAGTATGTTCTTCAAGGTTTGTGTATGTATTTAAGTGATTTTAGGATATTTGATTTTCTCTGTGACAGCTGAATGTAGATGGTTGGGATAAATCACCATCTATGGTTTCTCCGTAATGAAATCCTTCATGACTCTTTGGACATTTGGATTTGAATATTTTAATATCTATGAAAGCTACGGGCATCTCCCACTATATTAACCTCAAAAAATCATTTTTTAATACATTTTTCTAAACTACGAACAATCAAGAATGTTCTAAAAAAATTTTATATAGATCCAAGCACTCCTATATTTTTGAAATCATTATTCAGTTGGGTCTCCGAACATTCGACTGAGTTTGCTCCTGCTCCTCCTCTTGCATGCGTACGCTGCCTTAATTGTTTCTGAGTAGGGAATTATGACCGTTCCCAGACCATTTAAAGAGCCAAAAAAAGAGCCATCAGGGAGCCACACAGTGCTCCCTAGCAAATCCCCCTTCTACCACCACTCTCCCCTCTCTTTCCCCTACAACTCTCCCTTCTCTATAACACCAAATTCCCATAGTATTTACCAAATCCTCCTACCAAACAATCAACAACATCACTTATAGATCCTCTCTCCATTATTTTAAATCCTCTCCCTTTCAATCATATGAAATAAAAACTAGCAAATTATTTCCTTAGAATCGAACATCATGTCTTCCTCAGTACCAGTGGACCTCTCCTGGGACAATGATGAAAAAGTGGTATTTTTCTGGGTTGTAGAACGTTCAGTGTCTGTTGTGCTCATATGGCCAGTCCGACAATTTTGGAACCACTTATAAACTGTTCTAATCGAATGTACATAGTCACCATAATGTTTAACAAGCGTCTGTTTGGTCTCTTGAAGAGTTTTGCCTTTTATAAAGTAATGTTTAATCAACACACGAAATTCTTTTTCGTCCATTTTTGGAGAATCACTCGACATCCTCGATTCAAACGAATGTCAAACCGACTGAAACTTGGTGTGTGTTCTTCCAAGAGATGCTACTAACGCACGAGCAGTGTCATCTCGCTGACTTTGCATGGACTTTTTAAATCAGCCTCGTATGTAGGCTCATGCACATTTAAGATTCTCTCTTAGATTATGCTTTGCGAAGATATGAGTCGTTTTGTATACCTGGAAGAATGGTTTCCAAAAAGATAAATTCCGTTCGCATTTCATGTTTATGTTTTGCTTGTTATCAGGCTAATTATTAAAATTTATACTATAGACTGTTCCTTCTAGTAAAAAGTATTTAAATGACTTGAAATTTCAAATCATCATCCAAATCTTCTCAAAAAATGCAACGCCTAATTTCGCCGTACAAATATTTTGCAATCAATTCGTATTTACGACGTATAAATCTGAAAAATATATGGGCCATATAAAAACGTGACTAACATTTCAATCCATACATCTTACAGGTAAGTATATGCGGAAGCGGAAAAACGTTTAGACTCAATTTGTTAAACTTGAACCCTCCACTGAAATCAATCCAAGGATACAATGTCATATAAGAAGGTCTTTTACACGCTAAGAATACTGATAAGCAGTGAAATTTTCTAAAATAAACTTTTGTGTCGTCACGTCGCAAAGAGCGAAAGAAAATCAATATCGGTTATGTTTATGAAGAATAAGAAATCAAAGCAATTGAACATATTAGCGAGTTCTTAAGCTTTAAATCAAAGATAATTTGTATTAAAACAGAGGCAGGCACCGACCAGAAAAACTCCAACTAAAATTCTTGCTACATGATGATTTGCCTTGTTGCTAAGCCCGCTCTATGTTTGTAAGAAAATATAAAGTTCCTTAAAGAAATTATATTTTTCATTAACATTTTTATATTTTTTAAATATCACAACATACTAAATAATGTAATTTCTGGGATTTATAGAATGTTTCGACCTATAAACAACTGTCAATACCTAGAGATTATTACCTTCTACATATAATGTTTGTCCAACCAATGTCTAAATTTCAGAACATTATATCTTCTCCAGATTGACTGCACAAGCCGGCAATGTTGCTTATCATTAATGATTGTGCAGGAATTAGTGACAATTGTAACATCTTATTCTTTCACTCATGATTTTATTTGATTTTAATCGATTTTTATGCTATTTAAAAAATATTTGTTTACCTTTGTGAAACTAAATCAAGTAAATTGTTAAATACGAGGTGTGGCAATTAAGTTTCGGGAATTTAGTTATAACTCGGGAACTGGCAACACTGCGTCATTTAGTTTCACTCCAAGATTGAAGTCGATAGCACGTTTGGTTTGTGTTTTATGCGCATTTTTCGAATCTTTTTTAGTGACGTCCTGAAAATGAGTGACTCACATTACAAGCAACATGTTGTGATTCAATTTTTAGTGAAATCTGGCGAGAAATCCTCGGAACTCCTCTGAAAATTACAGGTGGTGTATGAAGACGAGTGTATGTCGAAAACGCGCGAAAAGTTCTCACCCATGAACAGAAACAAATGCGAATCGATCTGCGAGGATTTGTTGTCTCGCATTCAGAGCGACGACAGAGATTAAATGAGTCGGTTAGTCACTGGAGATAAGACCTAAATATTTGAATATGACTTTGAGACCCGTAAACAAAGTCAGCAGTGGGTGGAAAAGGGTGGGGAACGGCCAACGAAAGCGAGGATGTCCAAGTCGCGACTGAAGGTAATGTTGATCTTTTTTTACATTCGTGGCTTTATTCATTGTGAATATGTTCCTGCCAGCCAGATAGTGACTGCCCAGTTCTATGTTAGCATCCTGGAGCGGCTGCGGGCCCATGTTTTACGATTGCGACCCGAACTCACCGAGAACGGCTGGATTTGGCACCATGACAACGTGCCGGCCCTTTCCTAGTTCATGGTGAAAAAGTTTTTGGCGAAAAAAAGGCATTTCAACGTTACCCCACCCACCCTATAGTCCGATATTTCCCTCTGATGAAGTCGCATCTCAAGGGATCTCATCATGGCGATGTACAGGAGGTCAAAGAAGCTGTGTCCGTGGTGCTGGACGGGTTAAATTCGGAGGATTACCAAAGGTGCTTCTAGTCGTGGGAGCAACGTTTGAATCGTTATGTAGAGTTAGAGGGAGACTATTGTAAAAGTCGATAATAAAATTTTGCGCGAAATATAAATTGTTTATTTTTTATTGCCAAATTCCCAGAACTTAATTGCTACACCTCGTACTGTGCAATTTGGATGAATAAGTAAATAAATAAATGTATAAAATACACGCACCTCTTAAAAAAGAAAGAAAAACGTGGTGAAGTTCCAAACTTTATTATGACATATATAATGGTATCGTTTTTTCTTCACATATTCATAGCAATTTTGGCTGTAAACAATGAAATGGTTTGAAATATTTTAATCTAAATTCTCTTTGCTTTAAACAGTGAGCGATTATTATTGCGGAAGTTTAGGTAAATACATCGATCACATCGAAAATGTTTAGATAGACATATAGTTTATTGACTAAATTCCATACAATTATTTGTAGAATAATAGCAATATTCTAACATTGATATATATATATATATATATATATATATATATATATATATATATATATATATATATATATATATATATATATATATATATATATATATATATATATATATATCACTACATAGTATAAAACAAAGTCGCTTTCTCTGTCCCTATGTCCCTTTGTATGCTTAAATCTTTAAAACTACGCACCGGATTTTGATGCGGTTTTTTTCAATAGATAGAGTGATTCAAGAGGAAGGTTTATATGTATAATAACATTCATTAAATAGTGGAGAAATACTGTTATTTTTGAGGTTTCTAATGTGATGTCGTTAATTATCATATTTTTTTCCGCTTACATTGCAAACGCAGTCTGAACCCTACGAGATTTATCAAAATAATGTACTAACTATTTGTACACAATGAAAAGGTCTACAGAAAACTCCGCGATGGTATATGTCTATCTCTCATGGATATCCCACAATAACATTTTTTTGTCATTTACTTTTTACGACAAATAATGGCAAATTTTGAAGCGATTTTAACCAATACAGCATTAATCCTTATCCAATTAAATAGCTTAAATACATTGTTGATTTAATATAGATCTATATGGTCCTTTGCAGCACAAGATTTAAATGAATATTTTCGAAGATATTACAGATTTAAAATTGCGGGAAGTAGCGCTTGCGGCGGTACTGGCCGACCGGGGCGGCGGCAGCGTGCCTATAAATAGCGCGTCGGAGGCCGATGTAATAATTGTTGTAAAAATAAAATAAATAGTCACAGTTTTTCTGTAGTGTATTTAGTATCAGCATTGCACCCGTGCGAAGCCGGGGCGGGTCGCTAGTATATATATATATATATATATATATATATATATATATATATATATATATATATATATATATATATATATATATATAAAGGAGGTAGTCTCGTGACATAACTAGTAAAGAAAAAGCCAACTAAACTGAGAGGTTTAAGACACTTTTGTGGAGATGCAGTCAAAAGGATGGTTGGCTAGAAAAGAAAACTCTTCATCAGGACTTCTACAAAAGAGAAAATAACCTTTCTTAATTGTATTCTTATAAAATAAAAATAAAAAAGACCTACCAAAGTGAGTATGTATGAAACGCTAGGTTTTGAAACAGCATTTTAATTGAAGAATGAATTCAACATTTGACAGTTGACGTAAAAGAACCCGTCTTAATAGGTAAAGTTTACACTGCCCATGAACAGATAATCGTTCTGGGAGCGGAGGTAACCATTGTTGACAAGTATTATTGTATTATGTTTAGAATGGTTACCTCCGCTCCCAGAACGATTATCTGTTCTTGGGCAGTGTAAACTTTACCTATTAAGACGGGCTTTTAACATCTACTGTCAAGTGTCGAATTCATTCTTCAATTCAAATGGCGTTTTAACAACGTCTACGTATTTAAAAATTAGTTCTTTAATTAATTAGAAAAATTCTGCCTTTTAAATACTCTTTTCATGTTATGTGGTCTTAGTGTTAAGTGATAATGACTCTATTTGTTGAACAAAAACTGGCATTTCAGACATAATCACTTTGGTAAGTCTTTTTTCTTTATTTTTATCTTATAAGAATAGAATTAAGGAATAATATTTTCTCTTTTTTAGAAGTCCTGATCAAGGGAATAAAATTTATATATATATATATATATATATATATATATATATATATATATATATATACAGATTCCTCCGTGTGAGATGCAATAGTGTGTGGATACATCCACATTATGCCGTAGTGTTGAATCACATTCAGCAAACGTACTATATGCAACTCCGTATATAAACGAAGCAATTGTGCAACCTTCAACATGGAAAGGATATGATGGAACGAAGTTTGCATTTACTGTTCGCATTTTGTCACATTTTGAACAAAGATTGTAATTATTCAGAACAGATATCAACCCCCACCGCTCTGCAACATAGCTATAATAACTGAAGTATTTTATGCTAATGCATTGTTTAGTTTATGATTAGATGTTATAATTAATAAATAATTAAAATGTGGTTTAATGTATTAACGCAACAATCAGCGAATGCTATAATAGAATATGTGTATTAGGTGAGCGGCTGTAAGTAGACTTCTACTTCATAGACTGCGGCCCATGAGCTTTAATTGGGAAACGCTATTTGTTTACAGCGTTAAAAAACAACAAAAATAATACATTTTCATTTAGAGATTAATCCCAGCTTGTAGTTCTTGACTTGAACTATTAATAGTTGGGCGCAAAATTTGAAAATATTTATTTAATCAAAAGTTATTTATATCAAAAAGTGGCAAAAAAGGTAATTTTCCAAATACTTAACGATAACTTTGGTGAAGCCGTATTTCTTCATCGGCTACAAAAATGCACTTGGCTCCCGGACTACCAAAACATATCACACGTTAGTTCAGTATATTCGGAAACGGAAAACGTTTGTATTCGATTCATTAAACTTAATTAGTCCAAGGTTACAGTATCGTATAAGAAAGTCTTGTACACTGTTAGAATACCGATGGGTAGTGAAATTTTATCAAATTTATTGTTCTTCTTGGCACGTTAGAAAACAGAACGGAAAACTAATATTGATTAAATTTGTATCCAATTATTTAAAAAAAAATTGGAAAAGTGTGTATTGAACTCGCATTCATTGATTAAATTTTTGCAATATAAAGCAGTTTTTAATTTTTGGTGCAATCTCTTGAAATTCGTTTAGGTTTTTTTAATTATTTTCTTCCTTCTGGTTTCAATTAGTTTTATAAATGAATAGCCCTAATAATAAAGTTCCTAAATATATAAAAGAGGTTTAAAAGAGAGCGAAAAGGAAAAGAAATTCTAGTGAGTCAAGGTGAAAAAGGCGACGGTTCAAAAATAAAAAAAAAAATTCGCTAACCGTCTTAAATTTTCAGTTTTTAACTTTAGCTTTTAACAGTAACACCAGGTAAGGCGCTTAAATGTTAAATATTTTTATTGGAAAAAAATTCAGAAAATAAAACATAGTAATACTTGTACTAAATGATATATTAACTATTAATTTAATGAAGAGAACTCCAAAAAAAGTACGAATCTTCCAGGCTGTATATGCTTTTTCTAATTAATAATTAATATTCTCCATTAATGTCTATAAAAATAATTAAAGAATATAAAAAACGGTACCGACATAAAGGATCTAAGGTTAAAAACGCATTTGATCAGCAAATGCAATCATCTGACTTTCCATAATCTGCTATGTGGAACATTAAAAAATAATACATATTACATAACAAAACATGTTACGCACTTAATATTTAAAACTTTTACAACTTTTTTGTGAATATTGCTGATGAAATCGATAATTTAGCAACAAATGAAAAATATTTTAAAGATTATCTAACCGATAATTTCCATGCAGAGCCTTTTTTGTGTACGAGATGATCACCTATAATGATGTTAGACAAAAAATAACTAATTTAAAAACCAACAAGAGTAAAGATTGCTGTAACATTAATACTAAAATTTTCAAGACTTTAACCTTATGATATCTCCACTAACTAATCTGATTATTCAATGCATAACTAATACTGTCTTTCCCACATTCCTAAACGTCTGTACGGTTGTTTCTATTTACATAAACAAAGAGTCAATTGACGATTCTAATAACTATCGACTTATGCCACTTCTTTCTATGTTTTTAAAAGTTTTTAAATCAGTTTTAAAAGACCAACTAAATAATTACTTTCAGAATCGTGATATATATTTATCACACCATTGATAGGCCTCCTCTCTTGACCTAATAAAGGCCCATGATTGTGTATCATATGATATTCTATGGCAAAAATTATCTTTTTATAACTTTCACCCCAAGTCAAGTCACACCTGTCAATCATGTTCAATATGGTTGTCATAATGAAAACAAACTTTGGTTTGTTTTCATTGTGACAATTTGTTCATTCATGATATATCCCAGGGGTCTGTTTTGAGCCCGATATTATTTTTAATTTATAAAATAATTCTGTTTTCTGATGATACCAACAATCTTATCATCCATGTGAACCCATACAGAGTACAATTCGTCGTACAATGTGCAATCGAATAATGAAGACTAGTTCCGATCAAATAGATCAACCTTTAATGATTTCAGGAGTCAAAACATAAATTTCTCCAACCTCGCTGTAACTGTTAATGCTGAGTGGAGTTTCTTGATCTCTATTTGGATGTTGGTGAGCTCAGGTGGGTATATTGTATAACTTAGTTGTAAATTGTCAAGAAGCATTTTTTTAATTAGATGTATTCGTATTATGGTGGAGTTTTATTACTGTGACTGTTGTGGACACTGCTTTAAGGAGTTTGTCAAATTGACTTTGCTTTCTGCGTTTATCTATCGCTGTTTACACCACATAACTGTGTATACAACTACTTAAAAAGGAAACAACAATAATATTATACCAAATTTCCACCGACATCATCTAGTATTGGTAATTTGAGTTTTAAAAGCACCCTTGTGAAAATATTACCAATAAATTATCTATCTATTTATACAATCATATGAATCGTATTCGCTATTTATCAGTTAAAAAATATATATTTTTTAATCCTAATTCGACCCTGGCAATATTATCAATTTTTTACAACTCCATTTTGCATAATTAAATTAATAACCAAAATTACCGAAACAAGTTCACTCCAAGTGTCACACATGCTCGGCCCAAAGGAATCCATTAGACAGATAGAACGCACTAATGGCGGATAAAGGCCACAGGTGTACGGGAGTCATTAGAAACAAATTAGGAACTACCAAAATAATTATTATGTAAATGTCTTTGTGTCTAACCATTACTCGGGTGATGTTAAAACAGGATTTTAACACCAAATGTGGAAAACTATAAAAGCGGGATAACTATAAAATTATCCTCTTTTTACGTATATTAATTAAGGGGTAATGTCTAATTATAATTTAACGAAATTGGTTAAATACGTGCTGGACATATATTATGCTGGTATTTCGTAGCAGTTATTGGAGTTTTTAGCTTTATCTGAAATTTTATTGTAAGTTTATTGGAACATCGGAGATTAAAGTTTCAAAAATTTTTTATTTTATAAGTTAGTAAATGTATTGACGGTTCCCATTTTCATTGAAAATATTTACTGTTAATTTTTTTTAGATTTTCGAAATCTGCTTTTAAAGGTTAAAAAATCCCAGATTTTTGTCTAAAATAAAGCAAGATAGAATAATATGCTATCAAGGTTGTTACTATTGACTAATTGAATACAAAATACTAGAAAAAACTCTCCTAAAATTAATTTCAACGTCCTTTAGACCACTTCATAGATAAATGAAGATTCTTTAAAATCATTAAAAAAAATATCCCTCTATTCCTCATAAAGAATATCTTCAAAAAATTTCTTTCAATCATTCAAGTCTCTAATAGGCAATAGTCCAACCAAAACATTTTTTTCACGTAAAAAAATTTAACATCAAACTGGCTACAACATGACATGGAGGGTAGTCTAAAGATGACTAAAACACACAATACAACTCCAACTGGGAATTGATTTTTTTTAACAATAAAAACTAAAAACTAAAATAATTAAAAATAAATGATTTGCATTACTTTCGATGTACTATTTGTAGGTAATTAAAAAAATCTACCTAATGGTTTTTTAAAGACCCCTATCAGACGATTTTTCACCGAGAAAAGTCTACAAATGCTTAAAAATGTATTTTTTTTTAAATTCATATCTTTAGTAATCACTACATAGTATAAAACAAAGTCGCTTTCTCTGTCCCTATGTCCCTTTGTATGCTTAAATCTTTAAAACTACGCACCGGATTTTGATGCGGTTTTTTTCAATAGATAGAGTGATTCAAGAGGAAGGTTTATATGTATAATAACATCCATTAAATAGTGGAGAAATACTGTTATTTTTGAGGTTTCTAATGTGATGTCGTTAATTATCATATTTTTTTCCGCTTACATTGCAAACGCAGGCTGAACCCTACGAGATTTATCAAAATAATGTACTAATTATTTGTACACATTGAAAAGGTCTACAGAAAACTCCGCGATGGTATATGTCTATCTCTCATGGATATCCCACAATAACATTTTTTTGTCATTTACTTTTTACGACAAATAATGGCAAATTTTGAAGCGATTTTAACCAATACAGCATTAATCCTTATCCAATTAAATAGCTTAAATACATTGTTGATTTAATATAGATCTATATGGTCCTTTACAGCACAAGATTTAAATGAATATTTTCGAAGATATTACAGATTTAAAATTGCGGGAAGTAGCGCTTACGGCGGTACTGGCCGACCGGGGCGGCGGCAGCGTGCCTATAAATAGCGCGTCGGAGGCCGATGTAATAATTGTTGTAAAAATAAAATAAATAGTCACAGTTTTTCTGTAGTGTATTTAGTATCAGCATTGCACCCGTGCGAAGCCGGGGCGGGTCGCTAGTTTACAATATTAGGCAAAAATTTTTCGAAAAATGCGTACTTTAAATAGACAGGAGATGAAATTTGTTGCTTTAATAATTTTTTTCATAATTGCTGTATAAGCAATTTATAATATTTTTTTGTCAATACCACCATGTTAACCTGTCCAACTGAATTTACTAAACGGATTCTAAAAGTAGGGATTATGAACTGCAATTCGTTTATCTCGGATTTTCATGTAAAGTTGTTGAACTATGCTAAAAATGCTTTCCAACATTACTTGATAACCGTGAACTCGTGTCCTAACCCCAGCAAAGCAGTGGTAGCGAAGGATTACAAGCAACAAAGGAGAAGAGAGCTTCAAGTGAGCTGCTCACGCCAAACGCTATGAATATATTTCATACAGTATGTGGCAATGCAATGCATAATGGACCTATAATAGATAAATAAAAAAATAAACGTATACTCTTATTTATTTTTATTATATTGTTATTAGTTTATTTATTAGTTATGATAATGATTGTAATTTATTTGATATTAGATTTACATAAAATAATATATATTCACAATATATAATGAAAAAATAAAAAATATATAGAATATGCAATATACATACAAATTTCATAAATACCTTGAACCACTTTTAAACAAAACGTTATTAAATATACACAAAAATGTATATGAAATGACAGTAAATAAATGTCTCCATTTATTTCTTGATTTAACTACTTATAGGTCCATTATGCGATATCACTACATAGTATAAAACAAAGTCGCTTTCTCTGTCCCTATGTCCCTTTGTATGCTTAAATCTTTAAAACTACGCACCGGATTTTGATGCGGTTTTTTTCAATAGATAGAGTGATTCAAGAGGAAGGTTTATATGTATAATAAGATCCATTAAATAGTGGAGAAATACTGTTATTTTTGAGGTTTCTAATGTGATGTCGTTAATTATCATATTTTTTTCCGCTTACATTGCAAACGCAGGCTGAACCCTACGAGATTTATCAAAATAATGTACTAATTATTTGTACACATTGAAAAGGTCTACAGAAAACTCCGCGATGGTATATGTCTATCTCTCATGGATATCCCACAATAACATTTTTTTGTCATTTACTTTTTACGACAAATAATGGCAAATTTTGAAGCGATTTTAACCAATACAGCATTAATCCTTATCCAATTAAATAGCTTAAATACATTGTTGATTTAATATAGATCTATATGGTCCTTTACAGCACAAGATTTAAATGAATATTTTCGAAGATATTACAGATTTAAAATTGCGGGAAGTAGCGCTTGCGGCGGTACTGGCCGACCGGGGCGGCGGCAGCGTGCCTATAAATAGCGCGTCGGAGGCCGATGTAATAATTGTTGTAAAAATAAAATAAATAGTCACAGTTTTTCTGTAATGTATTTAGTATCAGCATTGCACCTGTGCGAAGCCGGGGCGGGTCGCTAGTATGAAATATAATCGCAGCGTTTGGCGTGTGCAGCCCGCGGTTTTTTTCTCCGCTGCTTATAACCTCCTACTACCTGTGCTCTGCTCGGCTTCAGACACGAGTTTGCGAGTATCACGCTATGCTTGGAAGCATTTTTAGCATGTTTCAACAAATTTACGCGAAAATCTGAGATTTACCAATTATATTTCATAAAATCTACTCTGTTTGGTAAATTCCAATCAGGGTAATATGATGGAATTGGCAAAAAATGCTATGAATTGTTTATATTCCATTTGGATAATAAAATGTTAATGCAACAAATTTCATCTTCTGTTTGTTTAAAACACACATAATTTTTTTTCGACATTTCTCGGTGAAAAATGGTCTTATATGGATCTATAAAAGAACACGTTGTAGATTTTTTAATTACCTACACTAGAAAAAACTTCACATCAATTTTAAGGTAATGGTATGTTTTCAGCAACTTTATTGATATTTAATGCAACATTCAATTAAATTTAATGTACAAAGCTTTAATTTCAAAGTACATATAACTTATTCACGATTTAAGATACAAAATTATTAATTTTGATTAAGGAAAGAACATTGAATGCAAGGTTATTTTTAACAGTGGACGAATAGCTCATTGAAAGTAATATTCAATACTTTCCATAATATACGCAAAAAAAAACACAAAAAAGTCACCTTTTTACCGTTTTTATTGTTTTAAAGAAAATCCCAATGATCAGACTTTGTATTTTAGTCACCTACGCACCTTCCTTCAAGTGCAGGTAGTTTGCTATTAAATTTTTTTGCAAACTTTGCATTTCTTTTGCTCTATTGATTGGGCTAGCAAACTGAAGCTTGTATACTAACATGTATATGGTATATTCTTGATCCTTCTGAAATAAACCTATAACATTGCCGCATATACACGTTTTTATCCCTAAACTGCCTTAAGATATTTTTTGGTAAATCTACTGTAAATTTATTATTTTACTAAGCACAGAGGCGGAAAGATATAAATTTCTATTCCAAATATTTTTAATTAAAGTCTTTATGCAAATTTTATTAGAAGTGCTCGTCTTAAATTTAGGAATATATTTAAAGAAATATAACATGTTATTTCAAATTATAACATTGTTTTTTTAAGCCGGTAAAAAAATGAAAAATTCTTTTTTTTAGATATATTTATAATCAATAATATCCATAATAAGTGATACTCCTTTTGGCAACAAACTTTACAATATTATCTAATCCCAAAAAATGGACGAATTTTAAAAGATTGCCAAGATGACCTAACTTAGAAAAAAGTAGATAAAATTTCCATCAATAAGGATAAACTAAAATTGAAAGTTAAGATTATGTGCTGTCGAACTTTATATCTCCGCTTCAGTAATACATATAAAATTTCCCCTAAATCTTTGCGGCGAGAAAAATAAATTTGGGTGTAAAATGAGAAATCAAAAAGAACTATCTCTTTTATTCCTGAATAAGTTTAATATATCTGATTTAGCAAGGGCTCGTTGGTATATGTGACTTATAAAACATTAACTGTTTTTATTATTCCTAGAATAAATTATAAATATATTTTGAAAATAAATTTATATTACTAAAAAATAATTAGTTTTCACTAATTAATATTTTGCCGATACTTGGTGGAACTCCGTATCAATTTTATAAAATAAATGAGCGAAGAATCCAGACTAGATAATGAATCATATAGGAACAATGCATTCAAGAACTTCTTCTGTTTTTTGCCAATAAAGAAAGTGCAATGTTGTCAAATTTCGAAAAAATATTCAAAAATTAAGATTTTATTGGTTTTCTTTTTTCAAGCAACAATTATATTTAGATTACCTTCTGGTTTGTAGTTTTGTACTTCGTTTTTCTATGTAACCCCTAAATAATGATATTGAAGCATTAGCAACATTGTAGTAATGTAAGATTTCGATAATAGGTTGCTAAGATGTCGCAACTTTGCATTTTAGGTCGGTAAAAGGAGGATTTTATCGTCTTTAGTCGCCAAGAAGGGATGTGCAACATTGCCACGTTTTAAACGGAAATCTAAAATATTTAAATTCTTTTGTACTTGTTATAGAAGCATGTAAATGCATTCCGTTTATGGGTTTCAAAATTATAGCGCAGAAGCAATAAATAGTCTTTGGTGTACGTTTGTCTATGATACAATCAACAGCTTCCAGCACTGTTTATTTAAAAAATTGACTGGTCAAATGTCAAGATTAAATTGCCGCCACCACGCTTATTGTTTATTTAGTTTAAACTTTAGTTCCGATAACTAAAAATGTACGTTTTGTTTATTTACGCAACGAGGTTGCCTAACTTTTTTCAACAAAATTTTTGTCTTGTTTTGTGAAGTAAAATTTTGACTGAATCCATCTTCATTAAAAAAAAGTTGTTATAACTAAATTTTAGTAAATATTACCAAGTTATTTTTAAGAGTGAATCTTTAGACAAAACCTTTAAACTCTCAAAAGGAATAGTTCTCGCCTAAAACTAAACAAAATTTTCCATTATCGGTTCTAAACTTGGTTGAGTCTATGATTTGTCAATTTAAACCGCTTCTGTCAACTCAGAGGAGTTATAAACTTAGATTATGTTGGTGATTTAGGAAGTTTACTAATTTATAACGAGCCAAACGATTACAGCTACTATTATAAAAAAATTATAAGAACTTTATTCGCATCAATAAGGTTGAACTAAAATTAAAAGCAAGTATTATTCGAGATCGAACTTTATATCGCTTTTCCAGTAATACATAGAAAATTTTTCGTAAATCTTGGCGGCGTGAAAAACAAATTAGGATATAAAATGTGAAATCAAAGAAGTCGTTTCAAAAGAGACGTCAGAATCGTCAGTGCGCAATTTCTATCAATATGTAAGGATCTGCGAAATCTCCAATATTGAAATAACAAGGTCGAGAGTTTGGATAACATAAAAACCCAATCTAACTTGAACGGCACCACATGCTACTATTTCAACTTTGTCGCCAACTGTCGCCTTTATATGAATTTGTCAGCCGAAGCTTTTTTCATTGAAACATTTTGCGACCCTTCAGTGGCTTATTTTAGATTCGAACTACGTTATTAGCAATTGCTCCAGTTTGTCTCTTGTACAGAATGTTCTAAAAATAGTATTATATAGCTAAAATGTTCATTTGATTTTTTCGTTTTTTTCGCTTGATAAGTAGTCGGTATTTCTCCCATAAATGAGGTTAGTTAAAGGAATTTGTTGCAATAATTATTTTTTATATTTGTGCTGACTTAAAAAATTCAATTAAATATGTCATGTAATGTTTATAATTTAGTCGTCTCTTTTGCTATAGCGGTAGATTTCAAAATTCTAAAGAAATTCGATATAACAGCACGTATTTAATACTTTCAACAAAAGATAGTACGTTTATTGACATTTATTTTTACAAAAACTAAGGTGGTTGACTATTTTAAAGAATAATTAATTCAATTATTATAGAGGGTGATTCTCCGGGAAATTTGCTAGTGTACATGGGGGACAGCCAGCTAAAATATTTTTAAGATAGCGCCACTTCCGCGTATGCCAGAGGTAGATGTAAACTTGCTTTTTTTTAAATGGAAAACCCTATATATTATTGCATTTTTGATTTATACGTAAAATTCTAGACATATTTTATATATAATGTTCTATACTTAAGTCTGACCATTTTGGATATCTTTAAATTTTTATGTCAAAAATGACGTTTGCGGACCAAAACTTAACTATAAATTTTTCCTATAAGAAAGTCTTTATTATTTAATTAGGGTTAGTCTTCTTGTAGACGAAGATCGACTTTAGTAGTCTTTTTATGGTATTTTGAAATTTATTAGTACAGAGTGGTCAAAAAAGAAGAATAAAAATTATATTTAAAAAGTCGTCAAGAGTCAATTTTTTTAAATAGAAAGCACCTATTTTTAGAATTTTATAATATTAAGCATTAAAAATAAGGGTAACTTTGTATAAGGTTGCCTATACCAAAAATTTGTAGTTTCCAAAATATTGACAATTCAACAACAATAGAATTTTACAGAATTGTCGCTATTTCTGGCCATTTGACATTTAACTATTTAAATACGGCAGAAAGATTTCTTTATTTCTTACTGAAATTTTGATTGTTTAGAAAAATGTTGAATTGCCAATATTTTGAACACTATAAATTTTTGGAATAGACAACCTTATACAAAGTCATCCTTATTTTTAATGCTTAATATGATAAAATTATAAAAATAGGTGCTTTCTATTTGAAAAAATTGACTTTTGATTAAATAATTTTTTTCTGATTCTGTGCCCACCATTTCTCTTATTAAGGGTTTAGTCTATTCCTAGACTGAAGTTAGAAATATATTGAAAGTATCTAGAACTAATATGTGCATGTAAAATATAAACGAGGTTATGTAACCTTCACCAACTCATATTATTTATTACTTAAAATATTTTTTCTTAACTGCAATTTATCAGACGAAAATCTCTATGTTTAGTATTCATTATTTCGTAGGATTATCTTTACAATATATTAAAATAAGCTTTTTACCAAGTAATCCACTTTGTGTATCTCGAAATTAAGACATAATCCAGATGTTGAGCCTTTAATTAATTATTTCAAAATTACACGTATTTCCTCTTATTAAAGTGATGAAATATTAAATTTACAGTAAATTTAGCAGACTCGTCTGGATGCAGAGTAGCAGCTAAGCTGTGGATAACAATCTCGAGAGTTTATTAAAATGGGTTACATTATTTCTTAATATTTCATGAGCAAGTAATTTTACTTAACTCATAAAAAATAACGCAACAGAGTATCTTTTTTGCTAAAATTTATTCTTATTATTGTTTTGTTATTATAGTATTTAAACTAAATACAGCAGCAAATATGTAGAAAGAAGCAGGAAATATTTAAAACTTAAAAAAACAGGAAAAAAAGTGGTGAAACAAATAACAGATCCAAGAACCTATTCAGAACAAAAGTGGAATATAAATTTTTCATAAAAAAATTAATCCGGTTTCTAAAAAAAGTGCTAAAATGAATAAAATAACAATATAATTTTTTTAAGTCAACGCCAAGCTAATACCTGACAAAACGGCACTCCCATAAAAAATGGGGAAATACTTTATTTGCAGTAGCTTGTGGTACTAGTTATTAGTTACATTCTAAATAAAAACATATACGTAAAACTGAGAACAAATTTATTATGAATGGACTGCTTGTTACGACCAACAGGACAGGGACTCTAGACAGCGGTAAAGAGAAAGTCTCTTGGAGTTAAATTGAAAGATAAGAAAAAAACATGTGAATTAGAAGCAGATTATGTGTTCAATCTTAAAAAGAATTGGGGAGAAAAGACAAAAATTGTATGATGATCTGATCTGATAGCAAGTCTGAACTAGTATCAAAGGTCCCAGAAATATGTAGCCACATGAGAGTGACCTACATCCATAGAGTTAAAAAACAATTAAAGAAAAGAAAGAAGATGGAAGAAGATGTTTTTGAACCTCGAATAGGATCAAATTAATGACGGTTCTCCTAAATTTAAAGTATATTAATAAAAGCTTCCTTGTTTCATGTTTGCTTTTCTTGGCACTTACTCGACCTGATGAACTTTGCAGAGGTTATTTGTGTATCAGATTTTATCTAGAATAAATGGGGAAAAGTTAAATAAATTTACAAAATTATTATGTTTAATCATATATGAACAGCCCTTAACAAGCCTTCATTTCGCGTGGTAATGGTCTTTTACACATTATGCGTTAATGTTGTATGTTAACATGGAAAAGGGTAAATTTAAGAGGTTGATTAATAAGCGATAATTATGTTGCGACACTTATTGCAGTGATATTGAAAAAATATTTAAGAGTTTGAATATATAAGGGGATATTCCAATAAATCTAGTTTAAAAACAGGTAATTTTTATGATTTTTTGGTATAGAAACACTTTTTACTATTTATGTATTGGTGTTTTAATATGCAAAAAATTTGATGAAAATATATGAGATAGGTCTATTTAGAATTTTATAGAACGATAGAGTCATAAACGAAAATATTATCAGATAAGCTAGTCCTGAAGATAGCGAACCTTTTGTACTTTCTTTAATTTAAAGATCTTTCTTTTCTGTACCTTCTTGACTTCTACACTTTTTAACCTTTCTAAAAAATTCTTCTTGAGCTAATTCAGAAAAAAAAAATGAAATGATAATAACTTCTATACAGAACTTCTACTCAAAATAATATTTTGTTGAACTGGTCCATGTTTGTTTTTTTAAGGACATGTATGATCGATACGAAAAAAATTATCAGATAATCAAGTTTTGTCCTAAAGTTACAACCCAATATGATCTTTTTTAAGTTTGTTTGATACTCATTTCCCTCGAAAATTAACCCAAGAAACTGCAAAAGCCTCACTATAAAATTTTATAAGCAACTGCAGCACCATGTTACCCATTTATTTGGTCCACCCTTTAACCAAGATAGCAGCGCTTATTGCGTCTTTGAGAATTACTAATTATAATCCTTCATTCTAAGCAATTAAGTCGAAAGCTTCTGAGGTCATAGCCAAAAGCACATACGCTATTTAGGACCATGTAATTTAGTAATGTCCTGGGAAAATCCTTTACATGGATGTGTGATGTTTTGTGTCCTCAAAGATATTTAAGGGATAAATTCCGTACATTTTATGAAAGCAAATTTTAAATTAGTTTTTTATTGTAACAGACAACCTCAACTGTGACGATTGTTATAATCATACAAATTGTTGCTATAATAAGGAAAAACTCAATTGGGCATTGATCTTTCGCTAACTCACTATATTGACACTGAATAAAATGTGATGGTACAATGCATCGATAAGAAAAACTAGATCGAAACTCACTCTATATCAATGTATTTGTACAGCAAATTAAAAAAAGACTATTTGTGCCCAAAAAAGTTCCCTCAAAAATTTGCCCTGAAATATTTTGCATATGAACTTCTAAGTGCCCAAAGTCAAAGTTTTTAAACCTTTGGTTATAATTAATTCTGCTGTTTATATCAACTAATCCATAACCAATTACAAATGAAAGTAGAACCAGGGATGATGCAAAATTCATTCAGTTTCTTAAAGTAATTTTCCAATTTTTAATAGTTTTTTTTATAGAATAGAATATAATATATTAACGTACAATACAAAAATGTACAGTGGGTCGTCATAAAATACTTAATTTACAAATAATCAAATATGTACAAGTCATATGTCATTAACTGTCAACAACAGACTTAACTTGGAGAACCGGAGTTGTGCCTGACATATCACTAAAGTAATTTGTAAACATGTTTGCTACATGAAATGGCTCAGAAAAAATCTCAGAAATAAATTTTATCTCATGACAATTTTTATCAATTTGTTTATATTGGTATATACAATCTTTTATATATATAACCTCTTGGTTTTGTTGGTGAATCCTCTTATTTTTAGGAAAGACATATTTCTTAGTTAATTTAATGTTTTGTTTATATACTCTCTGGAGTGCATTATATCGATGCATTACATCTTCTCATTTAGTAAAGGCTATCCAAGGGACTCTTAATACATGGCCAGTCATTACTGTACAAGTTCTGTGAAACTCTCTCGTTTTTCTTGTTGAACACACTGAACGATAGAAATAAAATTAATTTAAAAAATGCTTAAGAACGGAAAAGTTCCAGGTCCAGACCAACTGCCAGTGGAAATTCCTAAACTGATAAAGGATGATCAGGTTAATATTCTGGTAGAATTAATTAACACCATATATAAAACAGAAATAATACCAAATGAATGGTTATTATCAACTTTTATAACCCTCCCAAAAAAGAAAAATGCCAAGCATTGCTCTGACTATCGTACAATAAGCCTGATGGTTCACACTCTGAAAATCCTGTTGAGGGTAGTCCGTAATAGAATATTTAGAAAATTAGATGTAGACATCGGCGATGAACAATTTGTATTGCGTAAAGGCCTAGGAACAAGGGAGCCACTATTTGCACTTAATGCCCTGTCATAAAGATGTCTAGATATATACTACAACAAAGCCTTCGACAAAGTTAAACATCACCAACTTATCGAAACATTAGTAAAGAGAAGGATAGACCTCAGAGAGATAAGAGTAATTTCAAACCTATACTATGACCAAATAGACGACATAACATCAGAAGAAATAGAAATACAGAGACGTGTTCATCAAGGGTGTGTACTTTTACTATTTCTCTTTAATCTCTACTCGGAGGATATAGTAAATAAGGCACTTGGTGATCTGGATATGGGTATTAAAATTAATGGCATGACAATAAATAATCTTAGATACGCCGACGATACGGTTCTTTTAGCTGAAACACATGAAGACCTACAGACGCGTATTAATAAAATTGTCCCAGTAAGTGAAGAATATGGACTATCATTGAACATAAACAAAACAAAATGTATGCTGATGACAAAAACAACTTAGAACATTCGTAGTAAAGAATCAACCTATTGAAAGAGTAAGAGAATACAAATACTTGGGTGCAACCATTAATGAAAACAATGACAGCTCTCAAGAAGTACGAATAAGAATTGAACAGGCCAGAAGCACAGTTACAAGAATTTTTGCTGCCTGATTTAAATCTTGAATTAAAAATAAGACTGATGAGATGTTATGTGCTATCTGTATTATACTATGGAATGGAAGCCTGGACACTGAATACGATTGACGTGAGGAAGTTGGAGGCATTTGAGATGTGTATGTACCGGAGAATGCTGAGGATTTCATGTGTGGGAAGAATAACCAACGAGAAAGTAATGAGGCGTATGCATATGGAGAGAGAAGTAATTCTGACAATTAAGAAAAGAAAGCTGCTCTTTATGGGACATGTCATGAGAGGAGAAAAATATCAAATACTACAAATTATTATGCAGGGAAAAATCTAAGGAAGGAGATCAATAGGAAGGAGAAGAAATTCATGGCAAGAGAACCTTAGGGAGTGGTTTGATTTAGAGCTGCAGTCTCAAAAGTGAGAATCGTCCTGATGATTGCCAACCTTCGAAGCGGAGATGACACCTATAGAAGAAGAAAAAAAAAAACTACAAACATCTGGATTGAAACAATAACCTTAAATTACCTAAAATAGTTAGAAACACTTTTCTATTATTATAAAACATGATATGCAGTGTAATCTTGTAGTTCTGTGCTTATGAGTCTGTTAAGTTCGACTGTATATAAAAAGCAAATTTGTGGTTAGAATGATCGCAACTGAATGACCAGTAGCATTTGTAAATATTCTAGTTGGTTTCATTGTGGTTAGTTCAAGCCTAATTGAATTAAATACGTCACACAAGTATTTTTTCTTATGGGTTGTTTTTATCTCCATAAAATACTATTTTTTAAAGCATTATAATGTGAGAGTCAAGGTTCTAGTTATTAAGATTAAGAATTAAAAACCATATTTATATCCTCGTTCTAATAGCATTGTTTATGCATTTTCTCATCAGAATCAATGATCGAATTAATTGCATTTGAGCAAAGAACGATATATTTTCATAATCAATGAAGGTTGCAATCAAGGAAAATCCAACCCAGGGCTCAGTCAAACCCATAACATCAACATTCTCATTTACCATTAGTAGCCTTACTTTATCAATTTAATTTTTGAAGCTTTATATATTCATTAGAATAATCGATCTGGAAACTTTCCATTCAAATCCTTTCAGGTTTAGCTATAGTATCTTGCTCGCTAATGGGGTCTTTCAAAATTGAGTATTACGGAGTTGCAGATAGATTCACCTGCTGATATTACGTTACCTATGGGCTGCTGACTGACAATCAAATCTTATAATCGAAAACTAATAAGTGGAAAATGAAATAAATAAATTTTTTTTAAACGGAAACGGTTTTATTTATTTGAAGATGGTGCTAAATGATATAAAATAAGTTTATATATAAAAATATGGCAAAAATGTACGAAAAATAGTGATATAAAATAGCTTTATGCTCTAGATTATTACTTTTAGAATTTAATTTGGTTATAAAATTTTGGGCACTCTAATTTAATGACGAATGACTAAAAAGTGATTAATGTGCATAATTTCTAATTTGAGAAACCCTCCCCAAATTAAAATACAGTTGGCAATTTATAGCACAATTTGAATCATACAAACCAAGCGCCCAGGATTTTATAACTAAATTAAATTTTCAAACTAGTAATTTAAAATATGACTCTTTTGTATATCATTATTTTTTTGCATATTTTTTTTGCCATATTTTTATACAGAAAGTTATTTTTTGTTGTTTAGTCCCACGACCTTCATAAAAATAAAATCGTTTTTCTTAAAAAAAATATATATATAAATATTTTGTGATCGCCTTGCTTTATTTTGTATGGTTTTAAATATACAGGTGTGGAAAGTCGAGAACAGAACCTCTTTAAAAAACGGAACGTAACAAAAAGCGACGGATTCCTGTTGGAATGTTGTACCAAGAATATCCTTTGAAGAATAATCTTGCTGTTTGAAGTTTGTATTCCCAAAACTTCTCTATTGCAGTTTAATGTCCGCTTCCAATAGTTTGCAAAATGACGGGAACCGAAGGATCAGTTTTCGCTTTACTCTTGTTATAATGGCTGTAGCCTGAAATACTCTGTACTTATTGAAATACAGTATCAATGTTGTTGAACTGAGATGTTGTTTGGCAGAGGTAACAACGTTGGACCGATTTCGCTCCAGCCAAAGCATTCACCTAGCCATCCATCATCGTCATAGATAAGTTGTACTGTACTGAAGCTCGGGTGGCAAAGAAAACTATTATATGGTGCATGTTGTCTGGTTCGAGTTCATAATTTTCTATTTTCGTTAAAGACTTTTGTTCGGTTCAAATTTCAGAGGCCCGCAATTCATAGTGGACGAGGGCTTGGAATTGTACAACACAATCTGTTCTTGTTGAGTTTGCGTGTTAATACCTCCTAATTAAAGTGGAATAAGAGAGGTTAAAAATAAGTTTGTATCAGAAATAGTCGGATCAGTGAATTTCATTTTGTACTGGCTCTGACCTGACGTTCCATCGAAGCCCTATTTGCAAACGAAACTCATATCTACAAATCTAATTTATTGATTTGTTCAAGGGCGTCTAATTTTAATCAATATAATTCAATCTACTGTATGATATAGTAAGCCTTGGAATTTAACCTCGGCTTTTGTTCTAGTAAAAGTTAGATACTCGTCATGTGGATAATATGCTTTTTTTTTGTATTTTACACACCAGAGTACGGCGAAAATATATTACTGCCTTTCTGTTTAGCCCAATTTTGTAATCGTTGATATTTGTTTCTCGACAATCCAATGCCAAATAGAAGAGCGGCGCACAAATATAACTGGGCGCGACGCAACCACAACACTGTTGCCTTTAATCTGAGACGAAACTTCAGAAAGAAAAGACTGACGGTTCATGTTACCGAGGTTTAAGAGAAACGTTACTATTTTAAATTTCTTAACTAGAAATTATTTTGGCCCTTTCTCAAATTCTAACCCACTAAACCCATGTAACTTGTTTCAGATAGTTCGGACAGAAGATCGTAGGGAACGCCTACCACAATATTACCCCCCCCAACTTCCGTGCGACCCGAAAACGAGTAGTACCTTGAAATGAATGAGAGGGTGTATTTACTTTTCGTCTAAACTTATAACGTAATCGACGGAATTTGGAATATTTAATGACTATTTGATACATTGATTATTTTAAATACATCAAATAGTCGAAATACAAAAAAATTAGTTTTTGTTGGGCGTTGAGCGTAAAGAAAATTGATATTTCTGTTACAAAATAAACATTTATTCTAATAAAAATACTAGTGAAACGCAACGGTAATTTCTAAGTAAATAAGCTAATAGACCACTTTAAAATTAAAAATCGTTCTCAAAAATAAACTTTTATTCTGGTAAAAATAAAAGTAACACGTTCAGTAATTGTAAATAAATAAACAAATAATTAAATTCAATTTAAATCAACAAAAACACCTAAAAGTCTACAAAAGGTGTTCAAACAGGCCTCCACGTTGAGCGAGACAATAACCCTGTCTATTGTAAAATATGGTTCGCGTATTTGCCAAAACTTCAGGGGTTATATCCCTATTAGCTTTAAAATATTCCGAACTATTCGAGCGTTCATATCAAGTTCTTAGGCAATTACGGTACTATTGCAAGGAAAATTAATTTCTGCTAAACTACAAACGTCAGTCTCCCCGATTTGCTCGTTCTTCAGTAATTTGAGGAACTGGTTGCTCCTCATTATTATCAGTGCATTTTTTACAAATTTTTAGACAACCGGTTGTCTCAAATTTTTTTATAATTTCCGAAATTCTAAATTATCAAGGAACAGGATGATTTTCGCACATAAATACAAATTTGCCGATTATTTACCAGAATAGTGTACCACTTAATAATGTGCCCTTTTTGTTCTGTGGAATAAACTACCATTGTAACAAAAAAATTTGGCGCGAAACACGATACTTACGCTTCGACGGCCGAATGAAAGCAAATAACTTGGAATCCTCTTGTTGTGCTAGGGCGTGGGGTATGCTGCCGCCCGCTCTCACCGCGCCAGCATTGGATTACCCCTCATCCGAGGGCCAAACTGGTAATTTACACGTATGTCGATGGTTACGATGCTTATTCTTCTGTCTCATTCTGATTTGATGAATAATATAGTATTTTCTTTATTTTACTTAAGAAACGTCCAGTTTCTGGTGTGGATTTTCCAGATATATATATATATATATATATATATATATATATATATATATATATATATATATATATATATATATATATATATATATATATATATATATATATATATATACTTGCTAAATATCAACTTAAAAAAAAAGAACCGAAAGCAATTGAAATATATCTATATGCTAACAGATTTTCTTTTGTTTCAGATTTCTCGCATGATAGTATATCAACCTGATACCATCATGGAGTCAGAAGAAGAAGAGAGCGACTATCGAAAAACATATCGATAACACACAATTTCTAAGGACCACGATGCCATATATCATATTTTACTATCTAGGTGCATTAATACTAAGCATGGTAATTTCAACATCAGTTGCAGAATGTCCAAGGTTCTGTGAATGTAAGTGGAAGAATAGTAAAGAATCAGTCGACTGCCTAAATACTAACTTAACAGTAATTCCCCTGCATCTTGACAGCGGAACTCAAAGTTTAGATCTCACCGGCAACGGGATTGCGTCATTGAGGAACGAAGAATTTAGCAAAGCCGGCTTAGTCAATTTACAAAAAATATTTCTTGCCAGATGCAAATTGAAATCTATCGAAAGATACGCGTTCAAAGATTTAATTAATTTATTTGAACTGGATTTAAGTTATAACATGCTTAGCACTGTTCCTTCACATGCCTTAGAAGCGACACCAGAGCTTTGGGAATTGAAATTAAGCGGCAATCCCATTCAGAAAATATCGAACAACGCTTTTCTTAACACCCCTAAGCTATCAAAACTTGAAATGTCTAATTGCCGAATCACTACGATCGAAACAAAAGCCTTTTCAGGTTTAGAGGGCACCTTAAAATGGCTTAAACTAGATAAAAACAAATTTTCAGAAGTGGACGCACCAGCCTTTACTATTCTTCGAAATCTTCACGGTTTGGAATTAAACGGAAATCCTTGGAATTGTTCATGTAAACTTAGAGACCTAAGGGACTGGATGTTGCAGCAAAACGTTCCCTACAACATTCCTCCAGTATGTCAAAGTCCGAAGAGACTATACGAAAAATCGTGGAAAAATCTGAAGCTGGATGAATTTGCTTGTGCTCCCACCATATTGGCTAGTGAAGTTAAAGCTAAAGGTGTCGAAGGGAAAAATGTTACTCTATCATGTAAAATAGATGGTATCCCTAAACCAAGTGTAAAGTGGTTATTAAGAAATAAAGTTATCGCAAACTTATCCGGAATATCTCACGTAAACGGTAAGAAAATTTACATACTCAATCTAAAAAATAGTTCCAGTGAGTTAACAATACACGGTGCGGAAACCCAAGACGCAGGTACATACACGTGTTATGCGGAAAATAAAGCTGGGAAAGCAGAAGCGGTTGTGACCTTATCGGTATCGAAAAGCGCTTCCGAAAATAAATTTTCGCACAAAGCTCTTGTTGTGAGTGTACTTTTAGGTATTTCTCTAACTTTTATGTTCTGCCTTTTCGTTGCATGTTTTTTTAGTCTTCGAAAAAAACGTATTTTAAAGTGGCATAGCAGTGAGTGTAGGCGCGATGACAACTACGAAAAAATCGAAATGAAACAAAAAGTTTGCCGGAACATTAACGGGGGAGTTAATAGAGATGACGGTGCTTTAGTGACTATCACCAGGAAAAATGGTGACTACAGTGTTGTGCCAGGTACAGATACAGATCATGAAAATGACGAAGAAGAGGAGAGTACTCTTGAAATAACAACTCCTGGGACATCGAATGAGAGGAAGTGGACCAATGAAGGATCGGTGGCCCAAGTATCTAAAACTGATACTTTCAGAGGACTTGAAGATTCTAGGTAATGTTTTCGAATATAGTTTTCCCTTATTACTATGTCAAATTCGACATTTATATAGGGTGTCTCTACGATATTGCGCAGATTCCTGAAGCTAAAGTGTAAGGATCTAACCCAATTTACCTTAATCCAAAAATTGATAGTCAAAGTTAAATTTTTTTTGTAAATGTATAGCTTGATTTGTATTAAATTCGATACTATGGGGTCCTTTTGGATGAAAAATCAAGGTCTGATTACAATTTCGATGTTCATTGCAGATGACGCCACCAGCACCTTCAATACTCTTTTGTGCCTCGGTATAATCAATTTCTAATTAAAAATTCTTATTCCTTGTCATCTTTTCTCTTAAAAGTTATTCCTAGTAGGTGTAGCTTCGAGCAGCCGCTACTAAGATAATGAAATTTTTTCAGCAAAATTCATTAGGAAGTTTTAAGATTTAAACCTGATCTTTTTGCCATGAAAAAAATCTTCTAGTCGACCAGTTTTGTTTTGCTTTTAATATTGTCATAATTTGTATTACATGTATTAACAAATAAACGCTTATATAGGAATATTAAGGATAAAAACTTTGCAATAAAGCCTCGAAATATGTTAGAGAAATAGTTGTATCACAAAAATAAATAAAATTCTCCATTTTTGCCGGTTCAGTAATAAGAGAAAATGATTTTTTTCTGCTTGAATTTTTGGGGTTTAAAACTAGCTTGACTTGTTGTCGCTCTTGTCAGTGTAAACACTCTGCTGTCAATTGTTTTAAAGTTAGAACAGGTTAGTAAATTCGGAGGTAAATGTTTTATTGCATAGTGAGACTAATCGTAGCCTTATTCACACTTTATCCAGGCTTAGGATTGGTATAAGAAATCTGGAACATATTTAAGGTCTAACAAGCCAACAGCAATATTTGTATAACTAACAGTGGTAAGTATCGTCATTTATTACAAAATTCTTAAATTTTTCGCTATGGTCGAACATTATAATAATGCGGAAATAATTGATATGATAATAGTTTACTGTCATTAGGGAAATGATTGGGAGTCGGTGAGAGCATGTAGAGAAAGGTTTCCAAGTGGACGCAAATCAAACTGTCAAACAAGAAACCGGTAGTTTTGCTCTTACAATGATTGATTATGGACAGTCATACGTCTAAGGCACTGAAGGTTGAGGAAGAAATTTTAGAACGAGTTGAAAAAAATCTAAGTTTGGGCATCAAACGCAGGTCTGGCACTTTGAGTTTCTAGAAATACATTAAATTTGACTTTAAGAGAACATCTGTTACATTAATTTGATCTATAGACTATATAAGAGTTTTTACTTTTCGATTGTTGATTCATTATTGAAAACAAAGCAATGATGTAAATTTGCATAAAAAAACTGTTTACAATCAACATGTTTATGGTGATGAAATTTCGCATGCAAAAAAGATTGTGAATTATCAACACGCACTGAAAATTAATGTATCGGCAGAGATCATTGATACATTTTTTTGTAGTTCTGTCATCTTACTGCCTTGTTTCTTCTTCGAATGCATATCCACTAATGAATGTTGGTGATTACATTTTCCGTAGCTTCTTTGTTTCTCACGGTGTTTATCAATGAATGAATATCGTTCAATCCCGTTCATTGTCTAATGTTTCGGAGCCAGGACATCTTCTTTCTTTCGATCACCCTTCAATGATAAGCTATAAGAATTTGCATTTTGCATGATATGCCCCAAATACGCCATCTTTTTTTGATTTAATCTTAATTATATATATATATATATATCCTCGTTGTCCATGTTGTTTTAAGGACTCTTCGATATTTTCACATCTCGACAACCTCCAGTTTATTGATTGCACGTGTTTTTAGTGTCCAATCCTCTACACCATAAAGAAGCATTGACCAGATGTCACATTTTATGAACCTCAGTTTTAATTCTATATCAAAGTCCAAACATACAAGAAATTGACGGATTTTGTATTTCAGTGTCATAGCTATGACTGTGTGTGGCATAACCTCACCCTTTTGGGTTGTTATTAGGAGAGTTTTATTGTTTTAGTGTCAATGTGCACAGTGTATTGAATGTTCTAGTTTTAGTTTTGATTTTAAATGTTTCTAGAGGTTTTATAATTGTATACATCTTGTTCTGTGTGGAGACTACGCGCACGACTTTTCTCAAAACTGGCAGGGTTGAGGTATGCCCTTTGGCAAGGTCTGAGCCCTGAGGATGGTCCGATAGAGAGACCGAAAGCGCTTGGCCGATTGTAATAATTTCAAATATACACTGAAATACAAAATCCATCAATTTCTTGATTTCTTCGGTGTACAACCTGTTAATAACTTATTCAAACATACAAGCACTCTACTCTCATGTGTCCCAATATTCAAATTTGGTGGCTCTTTCTATGGGTATTGCATTAACAGTTTCTCTGAAGTTTTGATTAAATTCGAGATTCTTGAGATAATCATAAATTTTGCTTGCTGGGAATTGATTTGATCAGTTGTTGTAGATCGTTTATATTGTTGATTATTGTGACTCCATCGTCTGTATAACGAATGTCTGTTAATCCATATTCTTTTAACTTTAATTTCCATTTGAACATCTTCTAGAGCCTCTTGGAAAATTGTCTCCGAATAAACGTTGAACAGGAGAGGGGACAGCACATTTCTTTATCGAATTCTCCTAATTTGTATCGAATTGGACACATTATTGTCTGATTTTACCTGAGCGTATTGGTTCCAATATAAGTTTTCGATGCATCGGATATTCTTTTGATCTACAATATATCAAGCTTTTTAAAACATTGTACTAGTTTATGATATTTTACTTGGTGAAATGTTTTCTCATAGTCTATAAAGTATAGGTACAAATGTTTTTCCTAATCGTGCTAATTCTGAACAAGCACTTGCAACTATGGCTTCTCTGGTACCACGCCCTATCTAAATCCAAACTATAAACCGCTTCTGTCTCTTTTACATTTCATATATATTCTTTGATATATTATTTTTGGAAACATGTTTACTGCATGACTTACTAAACTAATAAGTCTGTGATCTTCGCATTTTATTGTGTTGGTCCTCCTGGGCATGGGAAGAAGATAGAGTATAACCTTTGTTTGGGATAGCGAGCCATTTCATAGATGCCTCTTTCGTCTAGAAGTTTCAGTATCGCAGATGGTATCTTATCTGGACCAACTGCTGTTTTTCTAGCTTTGTATAGCTTTTTATATCTACTTTTTGGTGGGTTTAAGGGCCAGTCAAAAAATTATACCCATTACCTGCTTTCATGGATCTGTTGTCAAAGGAAAGTGCTTATATATATTTTCCCAAACGTTACTTTTTTTCTTCTGTCAAGGAACTATTTGATTGTACTAGTTGATTATTCCATCTGGTCTACTCTTTCTGTATATCCAACAGTTTCTTTGAATTTTATGTATAGGTTACGATCGTCGTGTTGTTTTTGCAGTTGTTCTATTTCGGCGTATTCACGTGTTTTTGGCGTTCATTCATTAATAATAAAGTTTCATCTGTCATCCACCTTTGTTTTTTGTCTTCAGTATTTTTTATTATTGTATAGATACGTGAGCTTATTTCATTGCTTATTTCATCTCTTATCACTGAGTACCTTATCTTTTCTATGGCTATGGATTGATGTGTACCTGTCTTTTTCGCGTATGGCATGGCTATTTTCATAGTTGCTACTAATAGTATGTGACCAGAAGATAATCTACTCCCAGATAGGTGCAAGCTCTTTGGCAATTAAGCTGAATCTTCCGTTAATAATGACATACTAAACTTGATTGCGTATTACATTTTCTAGTTGAGCTTTCCAAATTTATAACCGGCGAGGGTAAAGCTAGAACCGGGTGTTTGTAATTTTCATGTTTTCTTCTTGACATAACTGCAGAAGTTTTTCCTGCTCCAATTATGTTTTCAAACCTGCCTCTTCTGATCTTGAAGTTTTAGATGTAGGCAAAGTGCTGCTAGTGACGCTCTCTGCAATGTACATCGGAACTGTAATCAGATCTTGAATTATCATCCTCAAAAGCTTCAAAATTTAATATCAATTAAGCTATTTCTAAGGAAAAATATTGACAAAAACTTTTTAAAAAATTTTAGCTTCAAAAGCTAATAACTTTTGGACTAAAGAAAATTGGGTTAGATCCTCATATTCGAGCCTCAGAAATTTACGTTACGTAGACAGCTTTTAGAGACACCGTGTATATGCGACAGCATTTTGAATATATTCCTAACTCATTCACTTTTATGTGGATATTGATTTTGTCAAACTCTTTTATTTATACATTGAGTACTTTGCTTCCTAACCACAAGTTAACCTTTTCAAAGTTATAAAGAGTGATCGTAAAACCTTCTACATAATTACAATATATTTGTATTTTATTTTGTTTTCTCATATAAGTTATCAAAAAGGGTCACTCGGCTATTTTTATTAGTTAAGTTTGTAACCTTTACTTTATGTTTAGCTAATGCAAGTTTATAGGCTTTAAAAGGCATATAATGTGGAAATTACCCACATTTATTATTTTACAACATGATGAGGGCTAAGTTTTTTAATTAAAAATCGAGGACTTTTTTAAATTTTTACATAAAAAGAACATTTTGTCGAGAAATAAACCTTTTTTTAATGTTTTACCCTAAAATGTCTTAATGTCTTCCACAATTGCATGAATTACGAAGTTGTTTTTCCTTTTTAATTACTGGGAGTCATTAAAAGAGAGAATAAAATAAAATTTATTTAGTTTTTAACTAGTACTGCGTGTAAAAAATATTTCAAAGTTAATATTTGCAGTATTTTTAATTTATAAACCGATCAATAGAGATTTTTTCATATAAAAAAAATTAAGTGCCTCCACTATTATTTCAAGAGTAATTTATAAGTGACTAAAAGACAAAATACAACTCTAACTGAGCATGGGATTTTTTTTAACGACAAAACTGTTAAAACGGTGAATTTTTTTGCTTATATCATAGAAAGTATTGAATGAGCTGCATTACTTTCAATGGACCATTTCTAGATAATTCAAAAATCTACGAGTGCAAAATGTTTTTCTATAGACCCCTATCGGAAAATTTTACACCGTGAACAGTCGGATAAACGCTTAAAAATGACTTTTTTTTTATTTCATATCTTTGGTACGTAAAATAACCATCTATAGAAGACACTGTTAAATTTATTACAATTATATGAGAGAAACTTAGGTCTTAATCAACTGAAAAAATATTATACTATAAGGAGAAACGTACTCTGTTCTAACACATTTAGAGACAAAGCACTATCTCAGATTGCAAGAACAACAGGATAGGGTGGAAGCCTTTCCATACAATCTGAGATAGTTTTTTTTCTCTCTGTGTTAGAACAGAGTACGTGTGTCCTTATAGTATAAGGTTTTTTTAGTTGGTTGAGAACCAAGTTTATCTTATAATTGTATTTTATATAGTCAACTGCATGTATAGTGTATTCACTATTCGTATATTAAATTTATTTGCTCTATTGATTAGGTTATTAATATTTTGAATATTTTCTACTTTATACTCTATATTATTTATAAGAAAAGCTAAAGAAATAATTGGTTGACAAAAACTGAAATACGTTATTGAAAATTTGTAGAGTTAATAATTAATTTTAAGTAGTTAACTTTGAAAGATTTATTATCCTAATTTTGAATTATTTCTTGTTAAAGGTTCAAAGGAAGTTATAAGCCTCTTAACAGGATTATTTTCTTTCTCTCTGATATTTTAAAGTTAATTTTCAATATGGTCAAAATACCTTACAGTTTGAACGTGAATGGTTTCATAAAATTTATAATCTGTAGATATAGGCAAAATTATTGATTATTGATAAATTTTCATAATTTCTGAAATTATAGGAGAAATTAATTTAGACTAATTAAGTCATTTAAACCCTTTGTATTAGAAAAAAACAATTTTTAATGAAAAATATTCATTTTTTATTAGAAAAATCATCAAAAAAAAAATGAAAATTATAAATAGTTGTTTTAAACATAAATGTTTTGATTAGTAGGAGCATAATTACTAAAGAGAAATCTCTCCTTGTGTGATACATCTTTTGCATCCTTGATCGAGCCCACATACAAAATTTTCAGTTTCCAGATTATTTTTTAAAATATTCGAATAAGTTAAATTACATTCCCTTTTAGAAAAAACACTATATATTAAGTTGTCTTATTATAGTTTACATAGACACTAAAAGACTGATAAATATGCACAATAATTAATATTTTGTAAATTTCTAAAACAATCTGCAGTCCTCTAGTAATTGAAAAAAACAAATTTTTAATAATATTTCAAGGTGTTTCTTCCCATACAATTTATAATGCATTTTCTGGCGATTTTTTTATTGGTAATGCGCTTTCATACTCTTCGTTCCAATTTATCTCAAATTCCAATCGAGGACAACAGTATAGTAAGGGAGGTACAACCTTGGTAGCATCTCCATGTGAGCGCAGTCCCATGGTTTTGAAACAGTCTAGATACAAGGAATTTATTAGGTGCTTGCATTGAGCTGTTTTATTAGAGTGCCTGCTTGGTGGCATTCTGTTATTTTAAACAGAGGAAAAGGTACACAAATATCTACCATTAATTTATTATATTTCACTTTAATTTTTATACTCCATGGAAAATACACTTTCGTCAGTAACAAAAACGAAACATTGATTTTTTTGCTGGAATGTGTTCGTTTCGGCATCCTATAAAACATATCTCGATGGTAACTCTGAAAGACCTGTGCAAAAAAAATGGCGGCCCAAAAATGATCAGGATTTTCAGTTTTTTGAGTTTATCTCGAAAAGTAAAAAATGTATCAAAAAATATTTTAAACAAGAGTTGTAGAGAATTAAAAAACCTATTGATTTATATAACATAAGTTATAGGTGGCGCCACTAGTTATCGAGATATATTTTTTTTTCGACAAAATTTACGGTTTTGGTTTTTTTT
The DNA here is from genome assembly GCA_034092305.1 of Diaprepes abbreviatus. Taxonomy (NCBI): domain Eukaryota; kingdom Metazoa; phylum Arthropoda; class Insecta; order Coleoptera; family Curculionidae; genus Diaprepes; species Diaprepes abbreviatus. The sequence goes on along the minus strand of JASJET010000142.1, from coordinate 1,617,455 downwards.
TACAAAAAAACATTTTTTAATAAATTACCAATTTAAAATTTAACATAAATATAGGTATTATTATTCTAAGAAAGTTGTCAAACCCGGAATCTGTGAGTTTTTTATTTTCTGAGAAATTTAAAATGTCAGCCTCAATTTGTCGCATTTCTAATTAAGATACGATGCTCAATTTTAATGGAAATTCTTTGTATTGTTTTATGTTTTGAAGATCTATTAAAAAAAATTTTTTTTTAATCTTGGGGCGAGAATTTTTGCAAAAACCAATTTTTGCACCAAAAATATTGCGATAACTTTTCACCGGATAGAGAATTTTTAATGCGTGTATTGGATTTAGATGTATCATTTCCGATCTTAAAAAAAAATTATTTTGGATGAAAAAAAAACGTTTTTTTTTTCAAAAATTCATAATGACGTGGCAAATGAATATTAAGGGCTCAAATTTGCAGAAGATGCTTTTTAATACTTGTACTTTACGTGTGAATTTTTTGGATCCAAGAAATAAACTTCCATACGATCTGTGAACCTTCGAAAATGGGGCCGAATCTAATCGAAAGTAGCTGCTGCAGGCTGCTGTCGGCGGGTTGTCATAGTTCAAGCGCATTATTCATTGACGCTTCAAGGAAACTTATGCATCATAAGTAATACTTATTATATTGATGTTTTATTAATTTATATGATAGTAACAATTTGTTTAGTTATATTAATTATTAATTTGCTTATTAACAAAATTTTTGCAAAAAATTATAAAGAAAATCATACAAATATTCAATTCCATATTACATATTCTATTGTTTTTTCCTTTACATTATTATTATTACCTGATAGTTTATTAACAAAATTTTTACGAAAATTTTTGTAAGCAAATCATATAAAAATATAATAATAATATATAATACGTCATATAAATATTTAATAATACATTAAAATTACATGCGAAAATCATACAAATACAATATTTCAATTATATATTCATCTTTCTTTTTTTTATTACTTCTATGCAATCGGCGTCCATTTCATCATCGTAATTATTACTCTTGCTTACATCGCCCATCCCATTTTCATCATTATTCTTAATTTCAATGTACGTATCATTCTCATCATTATTAACATTTTAATAGTCAAAATCATTCTCACAGATATTATTAATTTCCTCTGAATTGTCATTATCGTTTTCTAAATTGCAGGAAAAAAACAGTAGAATATGTAATATATAATTGAATATTTGTATGATTTTCTCTATAATTTTTTGTAAAAATTTTGTTTATAAACAAATTAATAATTAATATGACTAAACAAATTGTTACTCTCATATATATTAATAAAACAACATCAATATTATAAATATTACTTGTGACGCATAAGTTTCCTTGAAGCGCCAATGAATAATGCGCCTGAACTATGGCAACCCACCGACAGCGGCCTGCAGCAGCTATTTTCGATTAGATTCGGCCAAATTTTTAAAGGTTCACAGATCGTACGGAAGTGTATTTCTTGGATCCAAAAAATTCACAGGTAAAGTACAAGTATTAAAAAACATCATCTGCAAATTTCAGCCACATTTGCCACGCCATTATGAATTTTTCAAAAAAAAAATCGTTTTTTCCATCGAAAAAAAATTTGTTTTTGAGATCGGAAATGATACATCTAAATCCAATGCACGCATTACAAAAACTTTATATCCATCCGGTGAAAAAAAAATTTTTTAATAGATCTTCAAAAATATAAAATAATACAAACAATTTTCATTTAAATTGAGCATTGTATCTTAATTAGGAAAGCGGAAAATTTAGGTTGAATTTTCAAATTTGATATCGAATTTCTCGGAAAATAAAAAACTCACAGAATCTGGGTTTGACATACTTTTTTAGAATGATAATATCTAAATTTATGTTAAATTTAAAATCGGTAATTTGTTAATAAATGTCTTTTTTAAAAAAAAAAACAAACACCGTAAATTTTGTCGAAAAAAAATATATCTCGATAACTACCTATAACTTATATTATATGAGTCGATAGGTTTTTTAATTCTCTAGAAATTTTGTTTGAAACATTTTTCGATACAACTTTACTTTTCGAGATAAACTCAGAAAACCGAAAATCGTGATCATTCCTGGTCCGCCATTTTTTTTGCCCAGGTCTTTCAGAGTTACCATCGAGATATGTTTTATAGGATGCCGTAAAAAACATATTCCAGTAAAAAAACCAATGTTACATTTTTGTTAACAAAAAAGCTCTTTTTTGATCTAACTTCCATGGAGTATTAAGCGATGTAAAAATATAATGGACGAGAGACAATAAACGCCATTAATATTAAATAAACGCCAACAATTTTAGGGAGTTTATCCGTCTACTAAATGCAAAACGCCAGCACATTTATAACCTTACAACAATAATTTAAAATTATTTTGAAACCGTATGATGACAATATATATTCGATAATTTTGTCTATAACTGAAAATTTTACATCTAGATGAAATGAGCAGCAACAATATCTATAATATATATTATGCATTTTAAAGTATACTTTAGTATTTTTATTTTTGTTCTAGAGACAATATCAGCAGAACCTGCAATTCGACGTCTGGTACATATAAGTCGCCATCATCGGAAATTCAATCTGTAACGACCACTAAATCCTTGGACAAAGGACAACCGACCCTTAATACAATCTATACAACAAGTTCTGTACGGCAAGTGCCTGACGTCATAGGACATTCGCCATTTACTAAAAATGTGAGCAGTCGAGCCCAAAGCGAAAATGGCAGCGTCAACGATATAAACGAGCTTTTTTGCACTTTGCCAAGAAAAAGGGACCTGGCAAGATATAAAAGTAGCGACAGTCAATCTCCTCTATTACCGGAAAGCCGATACGGGAGCGGTGAGTGTGCCAGCAGCTCCGAAAGCTTTACTAGACGAATGTCTGTGGAATCCCAACGGTATCCAGTGACAAATTTAAATCGAAACAGGGTAAATAAACTAACCAGTGGTAGTTTGCTTAATTTAACTAAAGACGAGAAAACGATAGATCAGAATTCGACTCCCTTATTGGACGTAAGAAGTTTGGAAACGCGACTTTCCCCTCAAAAACCCACTTATAGTGAGTTTGTTTCTCAGACTTCTGCAAATCCATATGGATATCACGCTGCCCAATTAGAACGATTCCTAGAGGAATACAGGACGCTGCAGAGGCAATTAAAGAAAATGAAGGAGACATGTGACAGCATATGTCAAGAACAAATGAGGGATAATATATCATCGTGTACAGCCTCAAATTCGGGCCAAAGCGGTATTTTAAGCAACCAAGTTAGTTCACCGAACTCTAACTCGAGTCAAATGATTCAAGATTCAGTTGATTTTAAAAATTTCGAAAACGAACTGACTAAATATTTAATGTCGCGAAGTTCTTCTACGAAGAACTTTTCATCTGATGTACTACATAATTAATTTAGATCAAATAATTTTTACGAAAATTGTAAATTCTCAAATAAAATGTAATTAATTAAAAATAAATAAATTTTGTCTAAAAGTTAAAAATTATTCTATATTGATAACGACATTAGAACCCATAAACTAAGGTTTATTTTCTATTAGTCCGGGCGCTCAGTGAGTGTCCGTAGCCGATGAAGAAACATGGATCCACCAAAGTTTTTTATATGTATTTTGACCCCTTAATTACGAATATCGACAGTAGATCCCCAAAAAATGGTCAATATTGGTATGGGGGAATTTTCTGGGTCGTATACAACGAATCTGAAATTATTCAATTATGCGGATCCAATATGACGGACAAAAAAACTTAAATTTGTCCGATTTTCTCCAAAGTTGGTAAGGGGAAGTTTTCGGAGTCGTGCATAATGAATCTAACATTATTTTTAAAAAATTCAATATGGCGGATGCAATATGGCGGACAAAAAATCAATTTTGTTCGATTTTCTTCAAAATTGGTATGGGGGAGTTTCCGGGGGCGCACATCACGAATCTGAAATTATTTTTAAAAAATTCAATATAGTGTATTCAATATGGAGGATAAAAAATTCATTTTTTTCAAAATTGAAATGGGGAAGTTTTTTGGACCGCATATTATGAATCTGAAATTATTTAAAAAATTTAAAATATTGCGGGTCTAAGATGGCAGATTAAAGATTCTTCATCTCTCGATTTTGTCTAAAATCAGTATTGGGGTATTTTTGTGAGTGTTAACTACGAATTTAAAAAATATTTTGAAAAACTCAGTCTGGCGGATTCAATATGGCATCTTAAAAATTTTACATTTTCCGATTTTCTCCAAAACTGATGTAGGAGGTCCTTGAGGGTGAAAATTACGAATTTAAGAGTATTTCTTCAGAATTCAATATGGCGAATCCAATATAGCGGACTAAAAATGTTACTTTTTTCGATTTTGTTCAAAGGTGGGACTGAATCTTTTTAAGAATGTAAATAGCGAATATAAAATTATTTTAAGAAAATCTAATATGTCAGATGCAATATGACGGTCTAGAAATTTCACATTTTCGAATTTCATCCAAATTGGTACTAGGGGTCTTTGCAGGGTTTAGATTTAGGTTAGATTAAGCCATTCAAATTATTTTTTTGATATTCCATATGGCGGATCCAATATGGTGGGTTTAAAATTTGTTAGATATATTAGCTTATTCGTATTTTTTCAGATTTGGTATTAGGTGGTTTTCGGGGTCGCGTATTACGAATATGAAGTTAATTTTTTACAACTATTAGGTTGATAAGATACAATATGAGGAAATAAAAATTTTACATTTTGTCTAAAATTGATATTGCGTGGTTCTTGGGGCGTATACAAACTCAATGTGCAGTATAAAATATATCGGGCTGAGAAATTTACGTCTCAAGTAATTTAAATATCAATATTGGAAGGTTTTGGGGCCTTTATTACAAATATAAAATTACTTGAAATTTGAGATAATGGATTTACTATGACAGACTAAATATTTGTTTGACACAATTTCACTGGTATTTGGAGAACTCTAAGAATCAAAGAATTCTTTGTGGTTCATTTTAAGGTGATTTACAACTTTGGATAAAATGAGTACTCTTCTGCCACCTTGGAGTCATTGCGAGGTACACTAATCTTGATTAGTACTTAGTAATTTATGGATATTATAATGAATTCGAAACTAAAAATCGAAAAATATAATTTATATAAAAAAATTGAACCGACTTCTAAAAGTGCGCTAAAAAGTGAAAAATAACTATAAAATTTTATACGAAATTGAACTTTTTGAAGTCGGCGCCAAATTATTTCTAAATGAAATAACTAAATACTAATATATACAAATTATGGTAAGAAAGTAATTACAAATAAAGTATTTTTAATCTGTTTATGCAAATCATATTTTATCAGTTATTAGTTTGTCGCCGACATCTAAAATTTCAATTTCATATAAAGATTTATAATTATTTTTCACATTTTAGCGCACTTTTAAAAGCCGGTTAAATTTTTTTTATAAAAATTTTATCTTTACTTAGATCACCAATTTTTCTTTTTAGATTTTCATTTTTAACTTTTAAACTATCTGATAATTTTTATGTATACATTTTTTATAGGACTCATGTGGTACATAAACAAATCTAAAATCAATCGCTCAATAATCACATCTTATAATAAACTAATGTTTATTTAAAGTTGTTTGAAAGTAAACAAAAAGTTTGAGGTCTTGAATTATACGTATAAAGTTTGTTATAAGGTTTATTTTCTTAATAAATAATGCATAAATCAATGGTAAAAATAAATTTTTATAATTTACTCGTATTGTTAATCCCAACAACTAAGTAGCGTTATTAACAAGTTGCAATCTGATTAGTTATTAGCCCGCGAAGACATTAATGCGATAATAATTGTTCTAATTGCTGAATCTTTGCCTAAAAATACTGTCTTACTGATGAGTTATTTATAAATTATTCTTACTACAGGATAGTGTATTTTATTCATTATGTCACATTTTAAACAGCGATTTTAATTATTATGCAAGACAGATATCAATGCACCCGCTCGCAAACATAGCTATAATAACTGAAATTTCTTTAGTTAATCTATTGTTTCTTTTATGATTAGATGCTTATAATTTATAAATAAAAATAGATATACATATAATAAAATATGTTTTATAATCACTAGGTAAGCACCTGCAATTAGATTTCCATTTCCCTTTATACACGGCGGCGCGTACGTTAGTGAAAGGCTATTTGTTTATAGCGTTAAAGGCGATAAAAACATTAGCTTTTCGCATTGCAATTCATCTCAGCTTATAGTTCTTGACTTGAATTATCGATTGCTGGACGCAGATTTTGAAAATATTCATTTAATCAAAAGTTATTTTTGTCGAAAAGTGACAAAATATACCATTTTTGAAATTTTTAATGATTTTTAACTGAAAAACCATAATTTGGATGGAAAAATTACAATTTTTTTGTTTTTGAAAACTACCTGGCCCTTTTCGAGAATCATTTCTTGATATTCGTAATCAGAAGGTCAAAATAAATATAAAAACCCACAGGGCTTTACGACTAAATTAGAATTAGTTAAAAAATAATTCATTCAACTACCTCGGAACGTATTTAAAAAAATATTTTAATAAACAAGTAATAGTTTCTAGTTTCTGTATTTTCATACAACGTATTGTAATTCACATTAACCACAATCATTGTTTCAACACATAGTGTCTTCTTCTAGTGTTTGTTTGAAGGTCATAGACAACGATGTTCCTTGCGAAGTAGTCGATATCTGTTGGACTTCCTTTGCCTTTATTTTTGTTGAATATCACAACGTTTCGGCTAGTAGTTATCTCTAGCCATTTTCAAGTGAAACTAAATAAATTCCTTAGCTACATGACTATTTATACTAAAAGTAAATGCAGTAAAGTGCGACTGAGATGAGTGCAGTCATGCCTGCTATGGAAAAATCTCATTTTTTTCATACTGCATTTAGTTTTAGTTTACAATTGCTAAGAAGTGGTTTCCACACTTCTCTTATATCTAAAGATGGCTTATTAAAACAACTCGGGTTCTGATGTATAACCGCGGCTTCTTTGAATTTCCGTTTTCTCCAATGTTGTTCTCGGTGTAGTATTTTAGCTTCAGACCATTTTATGTGGTGTCCATGAGTCCAGGCATGGTTGGCGGCACCAGATTTTTCTGTTTCTCCTCGAGATGTGCATTTTTGGCCTTCTTTGATCCTTACGTCAAGTCAAGTCTTTGTTTCGCCAATGTAGGAATTGCCACATTCACATGGTATTTGATATACACAATTCTTCATGTCCCTTTGAGCTGTTTGATCCTAGTGAGCCGACTTCTCAAAGAGTTGAAGAACTATGTATATCAAATACTATATGATTGTGGCAATTCCTACGTTGCCGAAACAAAGAGACCTCTTGATGTAAGGATCAAAGAACGCCAAAAATGCTCATCTCGAGGAGAAACAGAAAAATCTAGTGCCGCCAACCATGCCTGGACTTATGGACACCACATAAAATGGTCTGAAGCTAAAATACTGCACCGAGAACAACACTGGAGAAAACGGAAATTCAAAGAAACCGCGGTTATACATCAGAACCCGAGTTGTTTTAATAAACCATCTTTAGATATAAGAGAAGTGGGAAAACCATTTCTTAGTAATTGTAAACTAAAACTAAATACAGCATAAAATAAATGGGATTTTGCTATAGCAAGCATGACTGCACCTATCTCAGTCACACTCTACTTTTAGTATAAATAGTCATGTAGCATGTAGTTTCACTTGAAAACGGCTAGAGATAACTACTAGCCGAAACGTCGTGATATTCAACTAAAAAATAAAAACAATGGAAGTCCATACTTCGCAACGTAGTGTCTTCGTCAGGTGGCAGATAACATCTAAACAAAGTAAAGAACTATCTACCATCTGAAGAAGACACTGTGTGTTGAAATAATTGTTATGGGTAATGTAATAAAGAAGAAATTATAATATGTCGTATTATTTAACTATTACATAATGGATTTACATCAAGTAACGGCTAACACAATACAACAGTAAATCTAGTTTTTTTCTTGTAGTTTACTGAAATTGATTTAGTTAAAAAAAAATAAGTCATAAACAATTAAGTTAGTATACCAAATAATGTTTCAAGATTTATTTGATTTTAAAAATTGTTCTCTTAGCTATACAAAATTTTTCATCTGTTATAGTACATAACAACTACTAGATCATATAATTTTCAAAAATATAGCTTCCGAAACTATATATAAATAATTACCAATACATTTCGTTTGGCTCAAAGTACCATTCTCAAAGATTTCCTGTATATTTGTAATTTAATGCTTATTGATACAAAATTCCATATGTCAGTAATTCTGCAAGCACTAATAGATGCATGTCTGATGAATTCCATTATTATTCAATAGGTAACAACAAGTCTAGGTAGATCGAAATAGATTAAATAAATTTCCAGTTCCGACCTGATTTAGCAGGCCTGAGGTCTATTCTGATGAAACTTTTATGACTATAATATAAAATCTGTGATAACTGTTTTAACGACGTAGTCATAAAATTTTGTACCGAAAACAATGTCGGGTCATGAAAATAAAAACATCGTTATCATATTAACAGCTATTTCAGATAAAAGATGGCCCTGCTAATATGATGAAATTCAATAAATAACGGATTGTAAAAATTGTACCATTATAGTAAAAGTTTAAGGCCTAACACAATACTTGTTGCTTATTAATTGATTATTATTTTATTATATTCATCAACAAGAGATTTGATAAGCTTGTTTTATATTTTAAGTTGTTGTTTCTTAAATTTATTTAAAATTTTCATATCAAACCTTACTTCTCAAGTGGAATTTAAGTTGGCATATAAGAATGAATAGATATAGGCCAGTTAAATATTTTTTTTTTAGGTTTTTATTTAAAGTTTTGTTAAATAAATTGTGAGAGTATTGTAAAGTCAATTTATTTAATCTTTATAGTGCACAGATTCCCTACAGGGGTGGTGTGTACTACCTCCCCCTTCGTAATCGCTGAAGCCTTTTTAGGGGGCGGAAGTGGATCCAATACACACTTTTAATTTTTTTTATTGTGTTTGCAAGGTTGTAAATAATGATTATTATTACGCAATTTAGCCACCTGACATGTTAAGATAAAAATATATGAGCATTTAATGACTAGCAAAATAGTAGATATCTGTTAGACTTCTGGATCTTTATTTTTTGTTGAATATCACGACGTTTCGGCTAGTAGTTATCTATAACCGTTTTCAAGTGAAACTGAATAAATCCCTTAGCTACATGACTATTTATACAAGAAGTAAATGCAGTGGAATATGACTAAGATGGGTGCAGTCGTGCCTGCTATGGCAATATCCCATTTTTTATGCTGCATTTAGTTTTAGTTTACAATTATTAAGAAGTGGCTTCCACACTTCTCTTATATCTAAAGATGGTTTACTAAAACAACTCGGTTTCTGATGTATAACCGCGGCTTCTTTGAATTTCCGTTTTCTCCAATGTTGTTCTCGGTGTAGTATTTTAGCTTCAGACTATTTTATGTGGTGTCCATGAGTCCAGGCATGGTTGGCGGCACCAGATTTTTCTGTTTCTCCTCGAGATGTGCACTTTTGGTGTTCTTTGATCCTTACGTCAAGAGGTCTCTTTGTTTCGCTAACATAGGAATTACCACATTCACATGGCGTTTGATATACACAGTTTCTTAACTTTCTGAGAAGTCGGCTCACTGGGGTCAAACCAACAGCTCAAAGGGACATGAAGAACTGTATATATCAAATACTATGTGAATGTGGCAATTTTTACATTGGCGAAACAAAGAGACCTCTTGACGTAAGGATCAAAGAACACCAAAAATGCACATCTCGAGGAGAACCAGAAAAATCTGGTGCCGCCAACCATGCCTGGACTCATGGACAGCATATAAAATGGTCTGAAGCTAAAATACTAAACCGAGAACAACATTGGAGAAAACGGAAATTCAAAGAAGCCGCGGTTATACATCAGAACCCGAGTTGTTTTAGGAAACCATCTTTAGATATAAGAGAAGTGTGGAAACCATAGCAGGCATGACTGCACCCATCTCAGTCACACTCCACTGCATTTACTTTTAGTATAAATAGTCATGTAGCTAAAGGATTTATTTAGTTTCACTTGAAAACGGCTAGAGAAAACTACTAGCCGAAACGTCGTGACATTCAACAAAAAAATAAAGACAATGGAAGTCCAACAGATATCTACTATTTCGCAAGAAACATCTCTGTCTATGACCTTCAAACAAACATTTAATGACTTGTTTACACAGTGAGTACGCAGGTATTGCAAATAAATGAACGCATAAAAGGTTGATACGTGCACCTCTCAAATCTAGGTATCTAGAAATTAGTGTAATTACGTATGATGTGATTTATCATTATCCTTTATGTGTGAGGAATATATTAGTCATTAATAATTCGTAATAAGTGATATAAAGGTAAACAGTTGACAAGTAAATTTATTGAAATCGTGGTAAAACTTGTTATTCATCATGTCTGAATCTAAGAAGACAGTGCAGTATTGAGTATTTAAAATATGGATTTACGAATTCTCCTACAAACGAACAAACGAAGTTTTTTTCAAATGGAGAAAGACATAAATTTTCTATTCAACTTATAGTCGTGATCGCAACAGGCAAATTTGAGAATACTCTCCGTAACATAGTTCAAAGAGGGTTTGAATACATTAGAGAATGATGCCAGATGATGGGGCTAAACATCAACCCTACCAAAACCACCCCAGTAGGCTTCACAAAGAAAAGAAACCTCAATCTGAAGACCATCAAAATGGATGGGAATGTTATTGAGAGAAAATCAGAGGTTAAATATCTGGAACTGATCTTAGATAACAAACTCCTCTAGAATAAAAATAAAAAAGAAGTAATTGACAAGGCTACAAAAGCCTTGATGGTCTGTGGAAACTTTGCGGGAAAAAGATGGGGTACAAAACCCAAAAATTCTGCAGTGAATGTACACTGTAATAGTGAGACCAATTATCACATATGGGAGGAGCAAAAGAACCAGTCTGGGTAATACGAGAGCTATCCTCTCGAAAGTTTGTTTTGTTTGTGCATGTATAACGGGTGCAATGAAAACGTGCCCAACGGCCGCCATGGAAGTAATCCTAAACATCATACCTCTACATATATTTCTAGAGAACATAGAGAAGAGGACGATTTATAGGATGATGAAAGATAAGGTCATAAAACGAAGGCCCAATCCCTCATCCAGAAAACAAGGGGTCGCAATACATATAAAAGCTTTGTTGGAGCTATGTCTCTTCATCAAACAACGACTGCCATTTTTTGGCCATGATGAAATTTTGAAGTTACCGAAAACAACACAAATAGCATTCGTATTTCAAAACGTTCAAAAAACGTATATCGTCCAAAATGTCCAACTATACAGGGTGTTTGGTACATAGATAGAAAGTTTGGAAGAGGTGATAAAGAATGTAATTTTGAATAATTTATGTCTTAGATGCCTTAGTATAAAAATGCACGGTTGTCGAGTTACAACCCATTTTATAATTTTTGGGTTTCCTGGCAATTGGTGATTAAAAATTTAATTTTTATGATACTGGTATAATTTTTCGGTTTGAAATATTTTTTCTTATTCTTTGGTTCATACACTATAATAACAATAAGTGGACTAAAATTAAAATAACACACAAAAAACTGTGCACTCAAAAATTTTATTCATCTACGAAAATTCAAGTTCTTAGATTTGAGTGAGGTTTTTTTCTAACAGTGAGAGAAATAAATGAATTCAATTTATTTTAAAAATAACTTTATTCAATTACCTTTATAGTGGTTTATCGAAACCCGTATGAATAAAATATTACACACATTAAATCCAGGGAAGATATTCATATTAACGAAATTAATTATTTTCTCTATTCATTTTTTCTTTATTTAATTAAAATACAACATATCTAATGTATTGCATTGGAAGTTCTGAACGCCTAAAAGACGAATTTTTTGTTTCTGTTCACCAGGCCGGTAATTATTATTTCTAAAATAAACATAAACAAAATAAAAACACCACCAGTTTGTTTAGCCAGCCATACAGATGATATCGGCTTTAGTGCTGGTCGCACACGTCTTGCAATTGTGTTTTATACCAGTTCGGTGTTCATTTGCTAAATTTAAAATTGCCTTGTTGACAAAACGATTGCTACTTATTCCAATTTAAAATACGCTGATAGAATTTTTATGTATGATAGAGCAGACGGCAATGCAGTTGCAGCTCAATGACTATATCGAGATCGATTTCCTGGAAGGAAAGTTCTCAATGTACAAGTTTTTATTAACATATATCGCCGTATTTGTGAAACCGGTAATCTTCATTTCAGAGAAAGATTGCATGCAGACAGACATGCTGTCGAAGTAGAACAAGAAATTTTGTATTCATTTGATGCAGATTCAACCACGAGTACTAGAAAGGTAGCTAATCAACTTAATTTGTCTACTTGGAAAATGTGGAACGTTTTAAAAGTTGAAGGAAAGTATCTATTTCATTACACCTCGGTTCAAGGCCTTCAATAAGGTGATCCAGCACGGATAATTCTGTTCTGCCATTATTTTTTAAATGCTGATATGGAAGATGGACTTTTCTTAAAAAGTATTTTATGGTCCGATTAATTGAAATTTTCTCGGGAGGGAATCACCAATTTCCACAATCTGCATTATTGGGCTGATGAAAATCTGCATATGAAAAAACAAATATACTTCCAACAGAAATTCAGTGTAAATGTTTCGGCAGCGGTAATCGGAAGAACTTTCATTGAGCCATATTTCCTTCCTGAACATTTAAACGGATACAATTACTGAGTTTTTACGAAATGAAATGCCGAACATCGTGGACGAAATACCATTGAACGTAAGAGACAGAATAATTTTTCAGAAGGACGGATATCCAGCACATTATCGGCATGACGTAAGAGATTTTTTAAATGAAACATTCCCTAATCGTTGGATCGGAAGAAACGGTCCCATGTTGTGGCCTGCAAGGTCCCCAGACTTGACGCCTATAGATTTTCACATCTGGGGATGTATGAAAGAACTTGTCTATAAACTTGAAATAATGGACCGTAATCAACTGATTGAAAGAATTAATGAAGCAGGTGTCACACTTAGGGAAGAAATGAGACTTGGCGTAACCACAACCCAAGTTAGGAAAAAGGCCTGAAAATGTATTAGAAATAATGGCTCACATTTCGAACATAACATGTAAAATAATACTTAATGTGATTTTGGTAATTTTAGGAAAGTAAAAATAAACAGAGAAAATTGTTGATTTCATTAATATGGATATATTCCCTGAATTTAATGGATTTAATATTTTATTGATACGGGTTTCGATAAACCACTGTAAAGATAATTCAACAAAGTTATTTTTAAAATAAATTGAGTGCATTTATTTTTCTCACTGTAGATGAATAAAATTTTTGAGTGCACAGTTTTCTGTGTGTTATTTTAATTTTAGCCCTCTTGTTTTAATAATCAATGAACTAAAGAATAAGAAAAAAAAATATTTTAAACCGAAAAATTATATCGGTATCATAAAAATTAAATTTTCAATCACCAATTGTCAGAAAACAGAAAAATTATAAAATGTACTGTAACTCGACAACGTGTATTTTTGTACAGGGTGAGTCAACGATTGGATGAAGTAGGTTTGTGCCTTTTCGGTGAAATTAACAAAGAAACTATATTTATTATTTGATACAGTTTATTTTTACGAAGATTTTAAAAATATTTAGGACTCTACAGGGTGAGCCAAAAAACTAGGACAGCATAAAGTTGTATTTTTTTAAATAGAACACCCTATACACGAATCGTATTTTCGATTTAACTTATAATTTTAAATCTTTTTTATTAAGGGTTTACTATAACAAAACTTTATAGTTTCTGAGATAATTAAGTTTAAAGAAAAAAAGTCACATTTTCAAACATCAATTCAATCCTAAATAACGTTTTCAATTTTGTGACAAATATATTCAAATTTGGAATTTAGCAAGGCCAAGGACAAGTTAACATAATTTTTATCTAATATTTGCAATAAAAGCTACAGGGTGTTGAACACATCGGCTCAAATTTGAACAAGTTTAAATGAATAAATATCTTTTTTTTAAATGGTACACCCTGTATATTTTCATGTTATTTAATAGAGTAATAAAAGCCCTAAAAGTTTTGTTCAATATATCCTATACCTATTTATAATAGTTTTTGAAATATTTCAGTTTTTCTTATTTTCCATACTTTTTTACAGAAATAGTCTTCATTATCATTGTAGCCATGTAAATTAATAAAAAGAAACTACAGAAACAAACAGAATGTGGTTAAATATGATGAAATACATTATTCGTTATATTACAACGGCAATAGTTTAATTAAACATAATGTGAAAAAATTAACACAACAATAACGACAAGGCAAATACATATTTACTTTTATACTAAATTGAAACAAAAAAATGACCCATTAAATACTGAGATTAATTATTTCTTTTTAATAAGTGTTCGAATAAACGACCCTCTTGTGCAATGCACAAATTTAGTCTTTTTTGCAGATTTTCTCGGACCCTGGACAAAATTAGTGGCGTTATTGTTCTACAGGTATCCCTAATCCTGTTTCGCATATCTTCCACTGTTGTTGGTGGATTAACATACACCTTATTTTTAATATAACCCCATAGGAAGAAATCTAATGGGGTGATGTCGCAAGACCTTGGTGGCCACTCAATGAAACCCCCACGTCCAATCCATTTTTGCGAATATCGTTGGTCCAAAAACGCACGAACTTCACAATGGTAATGCGGAGGCGCACCATCGTGCTGGAACCACATACTGTCGAGCTCATCCCTATCGAGACCTTGAAGCAGTTGGGGTAGTTCTTCTTGTAGAAAGTTCAGGTAACTATGGCCATTTAGTTGTTCATTAAAAAAGTGGGGTCCAATAATTCGATTATGATGAATACCACACCAAACATTTAATGACCAGTGGTTTTGATGTTGCACCTCTCTAATCCAAAATGGGTTTTCTGTGGCATAATAATGCACGTTGCGTCTATTTACGGCACCGTTACTTCTGAAAGTAGCTTCATCACTAAACATTACCTTGCTTATTAAATTTGGATTTAATTGAATCTCCGCATTTATTGTACGACAAAAGTTTACACGACTTTCAAAATCCTGTCCATGCAATTCTTGGTGTAATTCCATGTGATATGGATGATACCTATATTTCTTGGTAGTACGATTAGCGGTGGATTGTGATGTTTCACATAATGCTGCCAACTGACGGCTACCAATATAAGGATTTTCCTGAACATTTAACAATACTTGTAGTTCTTTTTCTTCATTAGTTACTGGTTTGTTGACCACTTTACGTTTTGGATAATCAACAGTACCAGAAGAATCAAATCTTTGCATTAATTTTTGAAAAGTATGGGTATTAGGCTGGCGTCAATCAGGATACTTCATTTTGTAAATTCTTTGAGCAAGAAGGCAATTTTTTTGAGCCTCTCCTATTGTATAAATCATATCTATTAACTCATTCTTTGGAAAATTCATTTTACAATATAACATGAATGCAAAAAAAACCCAACTACACTACATAAAAACCAAAAGAAGCGATTGCGGTTATAACTTTGACACACAGAAAAATGTTCTTTTACATTGTTTTTGCCATGGCTACTATGATAATGAAGACTATTTCTGTAAAAAAGTATGGAAAATAAGAAAAACTGAAATATCTCAAAAACTATTATAAATAGGTATAGGATATATTGAACAAAACTTTTAGGGTTTTTATTACTCTATTAAATAACATGAAAATATACAGGGTGTACCATTTAAAAAAAAGATATTTATTCATTTAAACTTGTTAAAATTTGAGCCGATGTGTTCAATACTCTGTAGCTTTTATTGCAAATATTAGGTAAAAATTATGTTAAATTGTCCTTGGCCTTGCTAAATTCCAAATTTGAATATATTTGTCACAAAATTGAAAACGTTATTTAGGATTGAATTGATTCTTGAAAATGTGACTTTTTTTCTTTAAACTTAATTATCTCAGAAACTATAAAGTTTTGTTATAGTAAACCCTTAATAAAAAAGATTTAAAATTATAAGCTAAATCGAAAATACGATTCGTATATAGGGTGTTCTATTTAAAAAAATACAAGTTTATGCTGTCCTAGTTTTTTTGGCTCACCCTGTAGAGAATATTTTTAAAATCTGCGTAAAAATAAACTGTATCAAACAATAAATATAGTTTCTTTGTAAATTTCACCGAAAAGGCACAAACTTACTTCATCCAATCGTTGACTCACCCTGTACTAATGCATATATGTCATAAATTACTCAAAATGACATTCTCTATCACCTCTTCCTAACTTTCTATCGATGTACCAAACACCCTGTATAATGGTTTTGTCAGTTGACACAAAAACGTCAATTTTCCCATTTCCCGAAATATAGACAGGTAACGCAGTATAATGCATGTTAAAATATCCTTTTTCTGTTTTTATTCTTTTATTGAACTTATTATTTTCGCTTTTCGGCGCTTTCGTATTTCACGAGAATACTTCCCCTGTTAACGCTTTTAACTCGGCGTCGGAATGAAATGGTAATTTAAATAATCAAGTTAGTAAACCGGATTCCAATCAGCCGATCCAGGATTAAGTTGATTTTAAAAATTTTTAGAAAGAACTGACTAAATATTTGATGGCGTGAAGTTCCCCTGCGAAAAACTTTACCTTTCGATGTTTTACATAATTGGATTAAATTGATTGATTT
The DNA here is from genome assembly GCA_034092305.1 of Diaprepes abbreviatus. NCBI lineage: Eukaryota > Metazoa > Arthropoda > Insecta > Coleoptera > Curculionidae > Diaprepes > Diaprepes abbreviatus. The sequence goes on along the minus strand of JASJET010000142.1, from coordinate 1,600,603 downwards.
ATATGAGAAGTTAAAATTTCTTCAATGTATTCTTAAGGAAACAGAGTCTTTAAAAGAAAAATACTAATTACGGACCGTTTTTTACGGGTATAATTTTAATATTGGGTAAATATTTGAAATAAAAAATCATTGTACTGCGGGGGCATCCTTAAATTAAATAAAGGTATGAGGTGGGTGCTGTATTTTCTTAGGATTCCTTACATGGAGGAGGAGGGGGTCAATGTTTTGTTTTATTGTTATACTTTAATCGTTATAACCCCGACATAATTTATGGATGAGCCCTGAAAAAAAAATAATACTGATGAATTTTGGCAAACAATAGTATATTATTCAAAGAATATGTAATTATTGATCTAGTGTGATCAAATTATTTGATAAGAGAACAAGGTCAATTTTCTTTGTCGCTGTATGTGCTTGTCCGGATCTTGCAATTCTGTATCTAATTCGAAATGATGGCTCGAAAACCATTTTGCTGTCTTCATTTAAATCTGTTTAAAAAGAAGAAACACTAGATTTTTAGTTACCTGCCAATTTTCTTTTAAAAACTCAACATGTTTATTCTTGTGATCCGGATGTCTTGTTTCAGAGTGTCTACGAAGAAAAGATGGTTTTAAACTGTCAGTTCTCCAAATACTAATGAACTTGTGTCAAACACATATTTAGTCTGTCATAGTAAATCCAGTATCTTAAATTTCAAATTAAATTTAAGTTAGTAATATAGGCCCCAAAACCTTCCAATATCAATATCTGGAGAACTTGAGATGTAAATTTATTAGCCTGATATATTTTACACTGCATATTGAGTTTGTATACGCCCCAAGAGCTCCGCAATATCAATTTTAGACAAAATCGGAAAATGTAAAATTTTCAGTCCCTCATATTGTATTTTATCAATATAATGGTTGTAAAAAATTAACTTCATATTCATAATACACGACTCCGAAAACCGCTTAATATCATATCTGAAAAATGCGAATAAGGTAAAATTTTCAACCCACCATATTGAATTTAAAAAAAAAAAAATTAACGTCGTAATCTTGTCTAAATCTAAACCCTTCAAAGCCCCCTAGTACCAGTTTTAGATGAAATCCGGAAATTTTAAATTTTTGGACACATTGCATCTGACATATTAGATTTTCTTAAAATAACCTTATATTCACTATTTATAACCTCAAAAACGATTCAGTTCCACCTTTGAACAAAATCGAAGAATGTAAAATTTTTAGTCCGCTATATTGGATTTGCCATATCGAATCATGAAAAAATACTTTTTAATTTATAATTTACACCCTCAAGAAATGTAAAATTTTCAGGACGCCATATTGAATCCGCCAGATCAAGTTTTTCAAAAAATATTTTAAATTCATAATTAACACTAACAAAAATCCCCCGATACTGATTTTAGACAAAATCAAGAGATGTAGAATCTTTAATTTGCCATCTTGGATTTTTTATCCGTCATATTGGATACGCCATATTTAATTTTTTAAAAATAATTTCAGATTCGTAATATGCGATCCCAAAAAAACCTCCATATCAATTTGGAAAAAAATCGGACAGAATTAATTTTCTATCCACCATATTGGATACGCCATATTTTTTTTTTTTTTTAAATAAATTCAGATTCGTTAAGTGCAACCCTGAAAACTTCTCCACGCTAATTTTGCAGAAAATTAGACAAAATTTGTTTTCTATTCGCCATATTGGATCCGCCAGATTGTTTTTTTTTTAAATAATTTTAGATTCGTTATGTGCGACCCCGAAAACTATCCCGTACCAATTTTGGAGAAAATCGAACAAAATTAATTATTTTATCCACCATATTGTTTCCACCATATTGAATTTTTTAAAAATAATTTCATATTCGTTCGTGTACGACCTCGAAGATTCCCAGATACGAATTGTGGAGAAATTTGGACAAAATTAACTTTTTTGGCCGCCATACTGTCAGCGCCATCTTGGATTTTACTGCACCAATTTCATCCAAAAAAATATAGGACCACTGCAGCAACTTCCTGAACATAACGTAAGAAATTTCATTCAAATCGGTGCCGCCGTTCCAGAATAATCGGCGTACATACATTCAAAAAAAAAATACATAGTCGACGAATTGAGAACCTCCTTCTTTTAGAAGTCGGTTAACTTGGGTGTATGTTTTACATTATTTATAATGGATTTCCATCAAGAAAAGACAATACAATTCAAAGGACTCAAGGTGTTTAGGAAAGGTATTAATAATCCTGTGCAGTATTTTAAGCTGATTCAATGTATTCCAAGTACCTTAAGTACCTTGGTACATCAGTGTCATTTTTTACGCTGTTGAAGTAAGATCAAAAATACTTAGTAATAGATTCTGTCCTGTCTTCAATGTATGATTTAAATAAAAAGGAATAAAAATCAATTTCACTGCGAAAGATAAAAAAATGTTTAAAGAATTGCTAAAACAAACTACAAGCTTTTTCTTAAAATTAAATTTGGAACTTTTAAAATAAAGGATTTTTGCGCCTTAAAAGAAATATTCTCATGTCAAACTTGTGGAGGTTTAAAATGATTTCTAAAACACTGAAAGAAAATTGCATCAGTATGAATTTATTTTTGATACGAGTTTTTTTTTTTAAATGAAGTATATTTTACAAAGTAAATTTTCTGTTATATTTTTTCGAATATCCTGTATCAACTAAGAAATTATTATTACACATATTTTTGAAAGGCTTTACGAAATTTATTTTATTATCAAAGTATGTTTTTAACTCCTAAATTGCGTAGGTGATAAACATAGGCCTTTACCTGTTAAAAAAAGGTGTGTACCGCTTTTATCTGATCAGCGAGGTGTAACGAAACATTGAATAATTAAGTTATAAGACTAAAATCCGATCAATCGATCCGGGACTGAGTCGGTGTCACAAATTTATTACACAAATACGGTGATTTATTGAAATTAGTGAAAGAACGTCGAGTACACAATCATTGATTTCAAAAGCGTTACTAAATAATAGAGTTGTGTTGGTTTTAATCAAGTTATTAAAAAAACGATTTTTTCAACAAAAATCATGATTTAAATAAGTAAAAAAAGTAATTATAATATTTTAAACAGCTTGTGAAAAAAAAAATTCACAAACGACTTAATAGCTACAATGCAGCGCCCAAAAACGTAAAAAAGGATATACTACCTTAAGCTATCTGTATATCATAAACTTGTAAATCAAGTAATTTAGTTTATTAAATATTAAAAAATTACAGAAACTAAAAAATATAAATAAAAGAAAGCCTTGAAATCATAAACTTCCACTTTATCTTCATTTGCATTATCTTCATTGCAAAATTTAGATAGGAATATCAATTTTCCACCATTTTTAATCTCCAGGATATTTCGTAAATATACGTAAAAGAGTGCATCAAACCAAATGTATTATATGCCCATTCCACTGACGGCGACACTGAAGAAGCAAGCATCATCGTCTTGTAATGTCCACCGCTAAATCACATTTATGTTTTTTGTTATTTTCTCCGAAAACATTATTTTCTCAAAGGGGCTGAAGTGTGCATTCAATGTTATTGCTAATGGTACCAATCCCATATTTTCAAATGATTTATTTTCCAATAGTTTCTAAAGCTAAATTTACTTCTTCTGAAGATAACTTATACTTGGCTTGTGGGGATCAAACATATAAGCTACAAAATTATACGATGGTAATGCTTGGACATATCGACGATTAAATGTTGGTTTTTTTTATTAGGAAAACTACAGCTCTTCTTCAAAGATATGCTCTAAATGTTCCCATTGCTCTACAGCAACAAAAATAGTTGTATTTTTTCTTTGCAAAATATCAAGGGCCACTACTACAGGTTTCAAAATATTTATATACTTCTTGGTATATGGCAGAATCAATCTCTTTTTGATTTTCCTCGCAGATTTTTAATATTATGTCGCATTGAAAGACATACATTTCTAAACCGTCAGCAACGCTAGTTCAAGTCACGGGCGGGTCCAGCTGCTCTCTTTGGGGGGACGGTGATATCACAAAAGTACAGTATGGCAAACGAAAGCAAGATGTTGACGGGGGGAAGACGCCAGCAACATTTCCATTTCTAGTGAGATGCCACCAGCATAAACGTTCCTAGTATAAGAAGCAGAATTGGATCTATTATCCTGAGCTTAAATCCCTTGGATCCGCGCCTATTTCCAGGTACACCGCTTGGAACAACTTTTATCCCAAATCGTTTTACTTTAAATATAATTTCACATTTTTATAATAAAATAGACATTTCCTGAATTTTCGATTTCAGTACAGTTTTCCATATATTTACTGGATTATCTTACATCAATGTTCCAAAATGATCATTCCATTGTACCCTTTTGTTTACTTTAGTAATGCCTCATTTGTTAATGCCATTTTATTATTCAACTTTATGTGTTTGTAATAATTTGCAAAACATTGTGTAAATATTTTAACCACAACAGTTTAACGTTTAAACCATTAAACATATTTTGTTTATATATTCAAATGGTTTAGAATTAACGCAGTAATGTATTATACTTTCATTAGGTCCTGATTAAATATTAGACAGTCCTTTTATATATTAATATTTACATCAATTATATTTGAAATTTGCGCAATTTATAAACTAATTAACGTTTCAAAAAAATATATTATTAATTTTCTACTGCCTCTTATATTTTTAAAATTTATATACACTTTGTTCAATAATAATAATATCTTTATTTTATTTTTTTGACAAAATTACAATTTGTATAGGAATCTGGACCTAAAACTAATTAATACCAGAAAGACAAGCATGTTTAATTATTACTACTGGTTAAAAAAGAATTACCAACAAGTATTCTTTTAATTTTATTTTAAAATTTTTAACAGAGGGAGCGTTTATTATTTCCTTTAGTAACTTATTAAAAAGTGGGGGCCCAAAGCCATTAGGAGATTTATGACCCAAATTATATTTATTATAGGGAACATGCAACTTATTTTTCTGACTTATTGAAGAAAACATAGATACACATTTTAAAAACGAACAAACTCGGAAGAGTTAAAATTCCAAATTTTTTAAAAATATTTTTACATAAAAAAGTATTACATGCATTGGTAATACATCGAATGATCCTTTTCTGTGGTAAAAATACTTTAAAAGGGCAAAAGATGACCAACCCCGGAAAGTGACCTCATACCGTAAGCGCGATTCAACCTGGGCGTGGTAAAGAGTGAAAAGCTGTACTTCAGCCAGAACAGTGCATAAATTCTTAAACATATAAACCGACCTATTCAGCTTACGCGAAAGATATTCACAGTGATTTTTAAAATTTAGACATTTGTCCATATAGATGTTCAAAAATTTCACCTTTTCATACTGCTCAATAGAATTGCCCTGAATTAAAATATCTAGTTTCGAACATTTCTCCTGATAATTATTATTTTATTACCACTGATAAATAAAAAGTTTTCATTGAACCATCTACCTGCATCCAGCATAATGTTATTACATTTTACTTCCAAATCATGGTCTAATTTTTCAGAAATTAAAAATGATATATCATCTGCATATACAATGATAGCGTCCGTAGGGATGCATTCAACTTCATTTATATATAATATAAACAGGGTAAGGCCTAATATGGATCCCTGTGGGACTCCAACATTCACTCATATATTTAGAACTATTACTTTGTTGTGCTCTATTATCAGTATAAAAAATTCTTACATACTGTTTTTATACAGTTCAATGAGGAGTTGCTAGTTCCGTATTTAGATAATTTAACTAATAATGTTTTACGATCAACGCAATCAAATGTCCTGCTGAGGTCACAAAAGAGCCCAACAGGACACTCCCTCGCCCCGATATTCAATTTATTTCCTTTCCTAAACTGTTTGTATATATTTTTCATTTTCTCATTTAAATACAGCAGATAGATTTCTTTATTTCTTATTGAAATTTTGATTTTTTAAAAAAATTCTCACTATCTTTCCTGCTAATGTTGCTCTCTGTCCGATACAGCTCCACTGACGAGATCATGAGGTGATCGAAACACGTTTGGAGAGAGGATCACAACGGTATTTGCAGGAAATAAACTGTTTGTATATATTTTTCCTTTTCTCTGCCTGAGAGGAGAATCACTACATAGTATAAAACAAAGTCGCTTTCTCTGTCCCTATGTCCCTTTGTATGCTTAAATCTTTAAAACTACGCACCGGATTTTGATGCGGTTTTTTTCAATAGATAGAGTGATTCAAGAGGAAGGTTTATATGTATAATAACATCCATTAAATAGTGGAGAAATTCTGTTATTTTTGAGGTTTCTAATGTGATGTCGTTAATTATCATATTTTTTTCCGCTTACATTGCAAACGCAGGCTGAACCCTACGAGATTTATCAAAATAATGTACTAATTATTTGTACACATTGAAAAGGTCTACAGAAAACTCCGCGATGGTATATGTCTATCTCTCATGGATACCCCACAATAACATTTTTTTGTCATTTACTTTTTACGACAAATAATGGCAAATTTTGAAGCGATTTTAACCAATACAGCATTAATCCTTATCCAATTAAATAGCTTAAATACATTGTTGATTTAATATAGATCTATATGGTCCTTTACAGCACAAGATTTAAATGAATATTTTCGAAAATATTACAGATTTAAAATTGCGGGAAGTAGCGCTTGCGGCGGTACTGGCCGACCGGGGCGGCGGCAGCGTGCCTATAAATAGCGCGTCGGAGGCCGATGTAATAATTGTTGTAAAAATAAAATAAATAGTCACAGTTTTTCTGTAGTGTATTTAGTATCAGCATTGCACCCGTGCGAAGCCGGGGCGGGTCGCTAGTTACATATATAACAACAGTAACTTACTCTTATTTGATCCGCGCTAACAAAATTTGCAATAATATACAGGGCCTTCCATTTAAATTTTAACAACTTTGGTGTGAAACTTTTTTTTTAGTAACACTGAATTTAAAATATAGTCCCAATAGACTTACATATCCATTATTAAAAAAAAAATATTTTATCGATGTATATGGTGTCGTCGTAACGCCTCTCTTGTTAGGGGCATATAACTAACGAACTGTTTCTACCACCGTCAAAATGTTAGGATGTTTCGTCCCGGCATCAGTGGTAGAGCGGGATCCACCGATGCCTTTCCCAGACATTCTCGTCATGCTTTCCACAACTTGGAACTCCTATTTAAGCCAAATTTGTCGAAGAATAGCGGTGAGATGTTCTTACCACAACAACGGATCGACGGAAATGTGAGGCGCCACTTCAATACAACAAAATATTAAAAAAAAAATTTTTGGCTATCCCAAATAGGCGTAATTTCTTAGAGTTCTATTGTTAAACATCCACCTGCAACAGAAGAATTATGGCAACTCTAAAATCGGGGGAAAAAAATAGAATATAATTCATAACGAAAGTAATAAATTGAAACAAAATTCGATATTCCAACTAATTTTTCATATAATGTTTGTATTAATTTAGAGAATTTAAATTTTATCAGTTTATTTCAGTCGTTTCGACAAGAGTTATATTAATAAGGTTTTTAAAATAATAAATATATGACGCGCTGATATTTTTGAATAATGATGATGTATATTTTAGTTTGCGCACACATGTTCTTTCCGGCGAAATTTAATAAAATGTTCATTGGAATTATGTTATCTCTAGTTTAATTCGCCTGATGTGTATAATTTATTTAAATTTAATAAAATGCAAAACAACAAAATGTATAAGCTAATATTATTTTGAGGAGATAATAGAAATATCGACTATATTGAGAATAATTACAAAGTCAAATATTTCGGGTTGAAATTGCCAGTTTGGCGTTGTTTAAAATTCGCCTGTTTCCAAATGGCATTAAATTCCATTTAACTTAAATGTTTCTGCTTAAATATATTACAGTATTTAGGAAGATGTCACCACACCAATATTGGCAATTTAATAAGAAGCATTGAAAATATCTTGCAACGACTTTTTATAACTTTCGTCAAAAAATTTTCTTTTCGATTATAATGACTAATTTTATTGTTACTTTTTCGCCATGTTTGCAACATGATTTTTAGTTGAATAGTGTCTTTTCTGTACTTTATATATATATATATATATATATATATATATATATATATATATATATATATATATATATATATATATTAAGCAAAATGCGAACAGTAAATGCAAACTTCGTTCCATCATATCCTTTCTATGTTAGAGGTTGCACAATGTGGATAAATTGCTATAGAACACAGTTTATCCTATTCACCACCATCGAGATGATGGCCTACCTGTAGCATCATACCGAGTAGAAAGTCAAAACTTACCCTCCCCACCACATTGATGCGGCCGAGGTACATGTTTCGTCTCTACTAGACTCATCAGGTTACCGACATGCACCTGTTTGTGCAAAGGACAGATCGAAAGGAAGTATGCAACACTAAACGCGGCTTCGCCAAACTCCCGCCGGATGGCGTATCTATGTTTATGCGGCTTTCACTGATTTCTCCGTGTGAGATGCAATAACAGTGGATATATCCACATTATGGCGTTGTAGTGCTGAAATCACATTCAGCAAACGTACAACTATATGCAACTCAGTGTATAAATGAAGCAGTGTTGCATACTTCCTTCCGATCTATCTTTTGCATGTCAGTACCCTGATGAGTCTAGTAGAGATGAAACATGTGCCTCTGCCGTATCACTGTGGTAAGGAGGATCAGTTTTGACTTTCTTCTCGGTATGGTGGTACAGGTAGGTCATCATCTCGAGGGTGGTGGAATAGGATAAACTGTGTTCTATAGCAATTTATCCAAATTGTGCAACCTCTAACACGGAAAGGATATGATGGAACGAAGTTTGCATTTACTGTTCGCATTTTGCTTCATTTATACATGGAATTGCATATAGTAAGTTTGCTGAATGTGATTTCAGCACTACAACGGCATAATGTGCTGCTATTGCATCTCAGACTGAGGAAATCGTGAAAGCCGCATAAACAGATATATATATATATATATATATATATATATATATATATATATATATATATATATATATATATAATGTATGTAATCATTCAATATATGTATCAATATGTTTTTACTTGTATTCTTGGGGTTAGGTTCATACGTGGATTTTAAACAACAACGTGTTTTGACGTTTCGCCTTTTTTCAAAAGTAAAACACCTAAAATAAATAACTCTAATGTTGTACATTCAATTCCTTGTACCAATTGTCCAAAAAAATAGGTATATAGGAATGACAACACAGTTTCTTAAAAATAGATTAAATGGGCACAAATTTATGAAAAATGCTATGACTGCATTAAATAAACATGTACGAGAAACAGGCCGTTCCTTCAACTACAACAATACAAGAATATTTGAACGTGACCATAATTATAACAAATTGAGTGTAAAGGGGATTATGGAAATAAAAAATATAAGTATTCTAAGCCACATTTACACAAATCTAATTAAAAATTAATATACCCTCTTAAAAGTCAACAGTTGGGAATATCTTCTTAGAACATTTATATGTTATCGGTTTTAAATATAAAAAAAAACCAAAAACTCCATAAATAATGATTTAAAAAATTATGTAATAAAAAAAGAATTATTTTTCCAATGCCAAAATCAGTACATTGAATCTTTCGGTATCGAAATAGAAATAGCAAGCTCAAGGTGCATATCTACATATTTTTGTGAAAATTTGAATATTTTTAAAATTATATAGAGTTTCTTTTCATAAAATAGGTTTTTAATTTTTTTTAATCGTCTTTTAACTTTTTCTGTTAATGTGTGGGATTTTACACACAATTTGTGTATTTTAAAATTTAGGTTGTTTGACCAAGGAAAATGTTATTGGTATTATTGAATTAAAGGAAATAATATAAAAAAACTTTTTAAAAATGCCTTAAACAAAAAGCGAAACGTCAAAACACGTTGTTTTTTCTAACATTCTAACATATATATATATATATATATATATATATATATATATATATATATATATATATATATATATATATATATATATATATATATATATAGCCTATATTTATTTGACATAATTTATTAAAATTAATTTATTTTATTTTGTGAGAAAGTTTAACAAATTAAATATTTGTGCAAAGACATCATAATTATTAAATGAAAGAAAAAATATTCTACAGACATACGTTTAAAGGCATCTAAATACCATTTTCTTTACATCTCTTTAATAAATTTAAAGCATTTTCCTAAAAAGGAACCTTTAAAAATTAATATACAGACTTATAAAGCCATCCGAAATCCAAACATTTCAATATCAGGCATAGAGAAGTTATTTTAAATAAAAACTCTTTGAAAGTTTTTTTGCATATTCAACTAAGTAGGGATTTTCTCCCGAACCGAAAAGAAAGAAACATCCTCTCTTACACCCGCATTAGCAATATGATAGACGTCATAAAAAGTTTAAGAACTCTAAAAAACTCCATGACTGTTTGGATTTCATATTACGACCCTTCGTGAAACGGGTCAGAGATACGAAAAAAGGTCTACAGGGACTCATTTAATACACAGAAACAAGATATATATTTTTTGTAGCGACGTTGCGTGTTCTTATACTAAAAAAGAGCAGAACATTTTCTTTAAATTAAAGTAAATAAAATATAGATATTTTATTAATATAATACGGTTATAAAATTTTTCTCGACGTTTGCACTTTTCTAAAAAAAAATATCGAACATATTTAACACTTTGGGGTGAAATATCGATTTTTTTGGCATTTCATTTGAAATTTGAATAAATTTTTGAAAACTAAACCGACCGAAGTTTCTGTCACATTAGAAGTATGTGCTAGAGGAATAGAAGGAAGTACCTTACCGTTATCTGATAGAACTCCTGTTAATCGCATTTTGGATGAGTCGATAAACACTGTGAGTTATCAAATTTGATTTTAATAATGCCAATAACTGAATTTACATCATTACAATGCACCATTTCCCCATTTAAAGATAAAAAAATTGTAATGTTCATTTCGATTTCAAAAATGGAATATTTTGGTTTCACGACGTACCAAATTCTATCCTTTCAAACGTGATTCTAACTGTTCCTGCCCTTCTGAGAAATTCAAATCGGGAACCAGGTCATTTAGGTCTCCTGAAGTTATAAAATGTATCTTAACTATATAAACATATATTGGATGTTATTATAAGTCAGATACACTGTACGGTTTCGAGACCTGCGTACAGCCTTGTGCCTGAGGACAGTTATCATCCGAACTTAGAAACTAAAATTGGGATTGATTATGTGAGAGAATCTGAACTTAAGGGAAGTATGACGAGCAATTACAACTTTAGAAGGGTTGACTTTGGATTGATGTACGACATGTTTCTTAATATGAACTGGTCTTATCTGGAAAATTCTGTGGATGTTAATAAAGTAGTCGATTTATTTTATAGTGAAATATATAATATATTTGAAATATGCGTGCTTAAGGCCGGTGTATGTAACAGATCATATCCTGTTTGGTACAACAAAACAATAATAAATGACCTGAAAAGAAAGGATCGACTAAACTACGCTCAGAACCTATAGTCGTCACGTCTTAGAAGAAAAATTAAACAAATTATATAACTAAAGATTAACAAAATATATGTAATAATCCCAAGTCTTTTTGGAATTATAAAGGGTATTTTTATAGAGGTATAGAACTTTTAAATGGAATAAAACAAAGATGAATTTTTTAAATTGGCATGAAATTCACTTTATTCGAAAGATAACCTTCTGGCATTATAATTTAAATATGACTTCTGGCATATGACCGCCACGGCTGGCTCGGACGTAGTCGAATCCGGAGGTCCAATTTTCGATAACTTTTTCGAACATTTGTGGCCGTATATCGGCAACAACGCGGCGAATGTTGTCCTCCAAGTGATCAATCGTTTCGGGTTTATCGGCGTAGACTACCGACTTCACATATCCCCACAGAAAATAGTCTAGCGGCGTTAAGTCGCACGATCTTGGAGGCCAATTCACGGGTCCGAAACGTGAAACTATGCGGTTACCAAACGTTTCCTTCAATAAATCAATTGTGGCACGAGCTGTGTGACATGTTGCGCCGTCTTGTTGAAACCACAGCTCTTGCACATCATGGTTGTTCAATTGATGAACGAAAAAGTCAGTAATCATGGCTCTATAATGGTCACCATTGACTGTAACGTTCTGACCAGCATCGTTTTTAAAGAAGTACAGACCAATGATTCCACCAGCCTGTAAAGCACACCAAACAGTCAGTTTTTCTGGATGTAACAGTGTCTCAACATACACTTGAGGATTATCATCACTCCAAATACGGCAGTTTTGTTTATTGACGTATCCATTCAAACAAAAGTGAGCTTCTTCGCTAAACAAAATTCGCTTATGAAAATCGGGATCAACGGCAATCTTGTTTTGGGACCATTCGCCGAATCTACGCCTTGCTAGGTGATCGTGTGGCTTCAATTCTTGCACGAGTTGGATTTTGTAAGCACGCAAACCAAGATCTTTCCGCAAAAATCTTCCATAAAGTGAATGGACACATATCCAATTCCTGTGCACGATGGCGGATAGACTGATTCAGGTCTTCCTCTACGCTACGCTCTACAGCAGGAATGACTTCTTCTGTACGCACTGTACGACGTCTCTGTGGATGCGTATTATCATTTAGAGTAAACGTGGTGCGAAAACGTTCCATAGTTAATCGAATTAATTGCTCTGATGGACGATTATGTTGACCGTAAAATGGACGTAGTGCGCGATAGGTATTTCGAACAGAACCATGATTTTCAAAATAAATTTGCACAATTTGGAAGCTTTGTTCAGGCGTCAGTCTATTCATGTTGAAATGCCAAACCAAACGAAACATAAATCACTTGACAGCTGACAAAAAGGCCGCTAGTTAAAAAAGTGTTGCCAACTTAAAGTTCTATACCTCTATAAAAAATACCCTTTATTAATAATAAAAAAGAAAAAAAAAACATATACCAAGCAGGATGTCCCTTGATGGAAGGCAATGTAGCACTTGGTAAAGAGATATGTGACGCCTCCGCTGAATACTTTGGCGGGGTGTATTCTGCCGATGTTTCTCTAAATGATGAGTTGATTGAAAATATGTATTCTGACATGATTATGATTGATTCCGTCGCTGATAGCGATGTGGTTGACGCTATTGCGGCACTTAAAATGGGCAAGGCAATTGGTCCTGATGGCATCCCGCCTTATATAATTAAAGGTTTCATAGACGTATTTAGATTTCCGCTAAAAACTATATTTAATATAAGCCTAAGAACCATGGTTTTTCCTACTGAGTGGAAAAAAGTTTAAATTTTCCCTGTTTTTAAGAAAAAGATATAAAAAACTACAGACCAGTTGCCGTGCTCTCTGCAGTGGTTAAAATATTTGAGACGATCTTGTTTATATCAATATACAACTCGATCTCGCCTTTAATTTCATCCGATCATCATGCTTTCATGAGGAAAAGGTCATGCGTGGGTAACTTACTATGTGTGCTGAACACCTTGTCGGAAACCTTGGATAAACATGGTCAAGTGGATGTTATTTACACTGACTTTGCCAAGGCCTTCGATGTGGTGTCCGATTCTATACTTTTGCAAAAGTTGAAATTGCAATATGGGTTCCATCCAAATTTGTTACAGCTAATGTCGTCTTATTTAATTAATAGAGAGCAATGTGTTGTTCTAAGTGGTCATACCTCTCACTCTTTTGTACCACCATCAGGGATTTCTCAAGGTTCCAACCTCGGTGTGCTGTTTTTTCTTATGTTCATCGACGATATCACTGTCAGATTTGGTGTAAATGATTCAAAAATTAAACTGTTTGCTGACGATTTAAAGCTTTACAGAATTGTAAACTCTTTGAATGATTGTATTGTACTTTAATCTGATTGATAAATTAGGAAATTGGTCAATAAAAAATAAGCTTCATTTTAACATAGACAAATATTCAGTAATATCATATACTAGAAAAAAGAAATCTATTAATTATGTGTACAACATGCGAAATACAACACTAAACAGAAACAGCGAGATTAAGGATTTGGGGATCACTTTTGATGAGCAATTGACATTTAAAGCACATATAAAATCTACTTGCAAGAGGGCGTCTCAGACTTATGCCTTTATTGTTAGAAGCGCTAATAACCTCAACAGGTATCAGTGTAAGGGTATTGTTCGTGACATTTGTGATGAGCATTTTAAAGAATGGTAGTCAGGTATGGAATCCGTATTATCGGTGCCATAAATATAGCATTGAAAAAGTACACAAACTGTTATGATACATGTATTTTAAGGAATCAGGCATATATGACTTTAACTTTTTGAAGGAATTCTTGCAGGAAAAATATGATATGAACACATTAAAAAAAAGAAGAAAAATTGCTGATTTGCTATATATATATATATATATATATATATATATATATATATATATATATATATATATATATATATATATATATATATTTAAAGTATTTAGAGGTTTTACTGAAAACAGGGAGATATTGGAGTCATTAAACTTTAATGTTCCAAAGTAAAATACGAGAAATCTAAATTTATTTAATTTGCCTTATGTAATTTCCAATATAGCCCTTAATTCACCCTTATATAGAACTTGTAGCTTATATAATACAGTGCAGCCTGAATATGATTTGTTTATGGACAGTCTTAGTGCTTTTAAAGCAACTTTACATAGACTCTTATAAAAGAATATTTTTTTTTATCATACAATTTTAAAAATTACTACTGAAAGTACTTTGTAATTGGATTTTAAATCTGTTAGGTGCTTATTTAAATAAATAAAAAAAACTCGAATTTCTTCAAGCTCAAAATCAGAATTATTATCGCCATTAACACTAAATTGACTTGAAGTGGAATGGTCAATCTGAAACGAGATAGATCGAACTGGTATAAGTAAATTGTCCTTATGAGGGACTGGTATTATTGCTGAACATAAAAATAGCAGTTCTAAATATGAGCTCGAGGCTCAGTTTACACATATATCATGGGAATAGCAAACGGCTATCTCCAATCGATGAAATTTTTCACACAGGTCACTGAAAAACTAAAATATTTGAACAATTCAAAATAAGATCAGTGGATCAAAATACATATAAAAAACTTTAGTGTCTCTTCATAGACTACTGAAACCCACTGAGCTCCCAGAATATAGCCTTTTTCACCAAATTGAGGTGAAATTATTGAACAATTCTTTATTACATTGTATCGGCAACATTTCCCAAAAATTTTTATTGCATTTTTTTTTCATCTATATTACAGTAAAATAAATAAATCATAACATATACTTGTATTATCCTAATTTCATAATCTAAACAGTTAAAGGCGGTAGAATAGCCTTGGCTTCCTGCACGGCTTTTAAATGAGCCACTCTGGCGGCATGAACTTCAGGAACTTCCCCGATCGGGCTTCTGGGAATTTCCTCTGCGGGCACAAAAGGAGACGTCGGGACTTGAACTGCGTGCTCTTGGGTTTGGATTTGCGGAAAAACTGGCGGAACTGGGTAGATTTGTGGTGGATGTGTTTGAATCATTGGCAGAACATGATGTACCTTAGGGATAAATTTATTATAAACATGGATTAATAATTTTATACCTCTTATTACTTCGTCAAAAATAATAATTATACAATATAAATGTCGCAATATTTTATTGGTAATTTTATCTAGAGCAAAACAAAATGATAAATTTATTCTCTTTAGATCATGAATGATTTTGAATTAGGTCAATTTTCTATTTAGAAAATATATTTACTTTAATATTACAAAATCGTTCCTTATTTGACGTACTAAAAGAGCAAAATTATTTTTAATATTATAGAAACCATAAAAAACGTTTGAAATTCCTTACTTTACCCACAACAGTAAAACGGGTTCAAAGATATATTTCGCCAAAACAAATCAGTTTAACCCTTATAATAATAGTTGGTTAAAAATGCATTGGTCAACTTCATATCGAATTTTTGGCCACACAATGTTTTCAGGATTAGTTGTAAGTTGAGGCGAATTAGTAACTGTTGTTCCTCTAGTACATTTTAACGGTTGGTTGTGTAGTTGTTGAAAATGTTGTTATGAAAAATTGTGGTAAAACACCGGTAATGTAGTTAGAAGAACAAACAAGAAGAGTTGGATTTAGAAGGTAGGAAGTCCACTTTACTTAACAATGCAAAGATTTTCATATCAGTGTTTACAAAGGCAAGGTTTTTTACTTGAAAAACGGGTGTGTAATAAGTTGAAAACAAACTTTGAATGACAATCTTCAGTTATAAAGACTAACGCTATTGTTGTATTTTGTAGTAAAACCAACCTTCTTAAACGTAGAACAAAGGTGCAGTTAGTTTAGTTATGCCAAATGTGGTTTTAATTAGAAAGTAATTATTTAACGTCATTTAAGCGAGATAGAAATACACCCCGAATATAAATATATTGCAGCATAGAGTTCGTTTACTAAAATCATGCTAATGGGACCTTAAAATGATCGAAATCAGTCTAATATCGAATTATGAGGTATAAAAAATTATCTTTAACGTTTTGAAAGGAACAAAAACTATTAGACAAATGGAACCGTCAATTATACTGATCATATACAACCGATTTAAATAAGTTCTGAATTTTTCTACAATTATTTTGTTACCCAGTCTGTTATAATAATCACAAAAATCGGAGATAAAAAGAGGACACTGTAGGAAATGTTTTTATCCTGTCTTGATTTTCAATGACAGTCTGATTTTATTTTTGTCTCAAATTGTTAGTTTTTACGTGAATTCCTCAGCTGTGAAATCTTTTTCAGGGAACAAAGTAACTGTTCTTATATTACTGGAATATAAGAACGTGACATTTCTATTTTTCTATTTCTGGATCTGAAAATATTTGCTCTAGAAAAAATATACTTGTTTCACCATAGATTCGACATCAATTATTAAAACACTATTTTTTTTTAGATTATAGTAAAACGCGTTTAATGTCAAATTTAATATTCAAATTTTTACTTTGCTATTGAAATCTGTTTTTAATCTATTTCACTAAAATAATTTTCTAAATAATATAAGAAAATCTCATTCTTCAGAAGTATTATTTATTAAACTTACATAACTTAGTTGTTGCTGGTATGCTTGTTCTTGCAGCGCACGAACAGCTGGTAAAGGCAATCCATGCTTTATATATCTCTCTTCAGGTGGCAATTCTGGCAATACTGCTAAAACGTCTTGGTAAGCTCTTAAATGTTGTGCTTTAGCTGCTGCAACTTCAGGAGTATCGCCGGGATGAACACCAATTTGATGATCAGCGATGGGGCCGGTCCATGGTTCATGTGGAACGGTATCGAAAGGAAACTGTGCTTGAGAAAGGGCAAAAATTGAAACAAGCTAAAATAAAAAAAAGGAAATAATTAATTTTATTCCGTCAAGTACTATGCTGTCAAAGAATTTTTTCTTTCATGAAGTTGGATCATCTAAATATTTTTTTGATATGAAAGAGTAAAAGTGTCATATTCGACGAATTTTATTTTTAGTTTAGAATTTTTTTTGCTTGATACTGAAATATACAGGGTGACTTAAGAAAAAGGTATAACGTCATTGATATCTTTTTTCAATTGTAAACCCCATTTTTTATTTTGGAATCTGAAACGACACTTTTTTTTACATACGACAAGGTAAATATCGATGTTGGTTTAATAAAAAACCTGACAAAAAAATATTACTGTAAAACTTGAAATTAAAAAAAAAATCCCAACAGCACGGAGCGCCGCCCCTCTCCGTGCCTATTTGGTTGAAGTTTTCCCGAATCATTTGATAGGCACAACAGGGACAATTGAGTGGATATATTTGAATTTAGAAGTCCTAAAAGTTCGAATACGCCAAGGAGTAAGAAACATAACCGCGGATGTCATCGACAATGTTCAAAAATAATTTATTCATCGACGTTGCTATTGTTAGGTTGTTAACGGGGCCCAGAAATGTTCCCTTTCAGATTCTGAAATAAAAAATAGGGTTCACAGTTGAAAAAAAAAGTATTAATAGCTTCTACACTTCATCTTTAGTTACCCTGTATATTTTGGTATCACGCAAAAAATTGAAACTCGTCAGGTCCAAAAGTACCCATTTATTTATTAAATTTATATACATACATATATATATATATATATATATATATATATATATATATATATATATATATATATATATATATATATAATTTTTATTCCCTTTATTAGGACTTCTACAAAAGATAAAACAACCTTCCTTAATTCGGATCTTATAAAATAAAAGTAAAGAAATACACCTATCAAAGTGAGTAACACTAAGATCACATAACATGAAAAGAATGTTTTAAAAGGCAAAATTTATCTAATTAATTAAGAAAATATTTTCTAAATATTTTGATTAAAGAATGACTTCGATATTTGACAGTTGACGTTAAAAACCCGTTTTATTATGTGAAGTTTTCGCTGCCGAAGAACAGATAATCGTTTCGGGAGCGGAGGTAATCGTTCTTGAAAAGTATTATTTTATTAAGCGAAAAAATAACGAAAATGAAAATTATGACTGAAGTATGTAACAACAATTAAAGGGAAATGCGATTTAGATATCAAGAAAGGCGATTTACATACCCAGTTGGACAAGTCTGATAATAACATTCAGAACAGTGGTTAAAAAGTATCTGACTGAGAAAATTGAGCAGTGGTGGACCGATTTTCATTGATTTCTAGTTTTGATAAGAAATTGTAAAAAACGCTGAGGTTTTCTATGTCTCCCCTTTTTTGTTCATGGCTGTATCGGTTGAACAAAACCTGGCATTCCATACATACTCACTTTGGTAGGTCGTTTTCTTTATTTTTATTTCATAAGAATATAATTAAGGAAGATTATTTTCTGTTTTGTAAAAGTCGTGATAAAGGGAATAAAATTTCTCGAAAGCTAGACTAACAAAAAAGCGTTTTCTTTTCTGGCCAACAATCCTTCTGACTGCAGCCCCTCAAAAGTGCCTTAAACCTGTTTTTTTTTGGAAATTTTTTTGGATAATAAGTTGATAAATGAAATTCAGAATATTCATTATTTACACTTTCTCTTATTTTGTTTACGACGTTTTGCAAATGATAATGTGCTTCAAGTTTTTTCTTCGAATTTGTCAGTTTAAATATAAATATTATTGTAGCTATAATATATACACTTTTTTGAAGTCAGTGTTATATTTAAAACTTATAAAAATACCTATAAACTCAGACGCATACGTTAAAACAGGTATAACATTATATTTTTTGAACGTAGACGAATGTAAATAAGTATTTAATAAATACGATATTATTCATGTTATATCTTTAGTTAAATATGATAAAGGTAGCACTTTTCTGTGGATTTTTTTCATAAATCTTAGCGCAAATATTGCTGAAAATGTGTTTTCCTCGATGCCACGATGTTTTTGTCGAGTAACAAATGATATTCTATCTTCAATCTATTGACTTATAATACTTTTAGCGTAGCCCAAAGAAATGCAGTATTTTTTTTGCCAAAATATAGGAAAAATGTAGGTTTAAATTTTTGTATCAAACTTTGGATATGGAATATTCGTGGAAATTACACGTAACTCTTTCTAATGAGATTTGTTTATATATGAACAAATATTGACATTTTCAGACGCTTCAAATTTACGGTTATTTTTAGGTTTTTAATTATGCAAAAACAAACTACGAAATTCATTTATAAAAAACTAAAAGAACAAAGAATTAATCACGTTGCAAACTTTTGCGCTGGCACAGCATACTGTTTTTGGGTGTAGAAAAAAAATTAGTTTTGGCCCTATCCGTTGTAAATCATCTGAAATAATCAGTTTTATCCACGTTTGACAATAGGATTTGCCTTTCGTTATTAATTAAACATGCAATCCGCATGCATAATCCAAAGAAAATCTTTATTACAATCTGAATATAAAAATTTCGCTAAATTTTTTTACCTAAAAGTCAACTGAAATAATCAAAAACAAAGTACTTACAATTAACACTTTCATTTTAAAATTATTTGAGGATGAAATTTTAAACACTACTAACAGCTTTCGCAAAATTGCTACTCTTTTAATATATATTCTGGAAGTTAAGTGAGTTATTAAAATGCCATTACTCTTTCAAGGTGTCATTAACAAATACTAATTCTTTGGATAGTTCGCATAGAAAATTTAAAAGATATTTTATTAGAAATCGGAGAAATTTATATTGTCTTCTAAGCCTTACAATAAGCGAGAAAAATGTTTCATAATTTATACTCTACAATATATACAGGGTCTCGCAATACTGCGTAGATCCTTTACAGATTTCTTTCTAGTTTACATCTTAACGTTTGAGATAGAGCAATGAGATATTTTTGGTATACAAGGTGCCCCAAAATTTTTTGCCGAGTCAGAGTTTACAGGATGTTCAGAATTAAAATATGAGTTTTAAATACCTCAATATTATTTTTCATTTTCTATATTTTTAGTTCGATTAAATAAGAAATAATAGATGGTTACTTTTCGTAATATTAATTATTCATTTTTAACCGTTATTTACAAATATCAAAAATTAAGTCGCTAAAAAATTTAACATACATATATAATTAGTAATTGTAAAGTAAATTAAATATTTAAAATGTTTTCTATTTTGGTTCATGCATAAATTTACACGCCTGTTAAATGATCTATTTATTTCCTATTTTTTGTTGCATATTTATGGCTGTTGTTGGCAAATATTCATAAACGGTCTGTTTTACACATATACAGGGTGCGCAAATGTCAATATAGGCTAATTTAAAAATCGCAACTTGTATAAAAAATTTGACACGCCATTCTCGAGCTCTTTTTTGGAGAAACATTTGAATGCGAAAACAGATCATGATCATGATCTTGATTCTTGTAAGATCTATAGGGCGATTTTCAAATTTGACCAAATTATAATATGGTGTATAGTTTGGTTATTACTTAAGATATCAAAAAACGAAAAAATCTTTCTACCGGCACTTTTTTACGTAAAATACATTGGCGCTTTTATTTTTTTATTTTCGATTACCAGAAATGAAATATGACTCAAAGTTGTATATTTTTAAATGGAACACCCTATATATTTTTAGCTTAATAGTTTGCATTTATTTTTTCCTTTGAAATGATATATCATAGTTGATATTTCTTATTATCGTAAGTCCTCAACTTTTACAAAATTTAATAAATTGAATAAGGAATTATTTTATCTCGGTAGGTGTATGTCATCTAAATCAAAGTTTTTTCGTTTGACGTTTAAGTGCTTTCCATTAGTTTTTGTCGTCATAATTACGCTCTATTTAATCTTAAAAAGTGAAAAATGTCCTCCGAACATTAAAAAAAATATGATATTTTAGAATGTTTTATTCAAAGCAACAACAATTCTGATATTGCATCTGAAACAAGTTGCAATCGTTATCTAGAAAGAAGACATCCTAATAAGTGTATTTTTTGAGATTAAAAGAAAATCTCACCATTATGGGACATTTACCAGACCAAGACCAAAAAATGTCAACATTCAAAATGCTGGAGAATCGGCTATAAATGTAATTGGAATGGCGGTTGCAAACCTTTCAAGTTCAAACCGTAAAATTAAAGTTAATTCTGGAGTTTCAAGACGCCGTGCCCTAATTATTTTAAATACACATAAATTTCGACCTTATGCAATAAGGACAATACAACATTTGCAACCAACTGATTATCAAAGCCGACTGCCGAGTATCGTCAAATAGATCTGCAAGATCCATTATTCTTTAGGAGGGAAATTTGGACAGATGAAGCCTACATTAGCAATTCTGGAATTTTCAACGGCATAACGAACATTACTGATCTGATATCAACCCCCACCATATCGTAGACGTCCGATCCTAAGAGCGGTTTGGTTTTAGCGTTTGGTGTGCTTTACTTGGAAGCCATAGTTTAACTTATAATATTTATCAAGAAAATCTTAATGATCGACGGTACTACGAAATGTTAAATCGACATCTAATTGAAGAATTTTGGGACAATCTTCCTTTACATGTAGCAAGAACTCTCTTCTTTCAGCAAGATGGTTTATAACATCAGGACCGTTTCAGAATTATTAAATATTAACTTTGGAAATACTTGGAAAAGAAGTAATGGACCAGTGAGGTGGTCATCATGATAACCAGATCTAACGCCACTGGATTGTTTTCTTTTGGGGATATATTAAAGACAAAGTATATAAGAAAACCAATAATTTGTTTGAAGGTTGTAGACAATGTTGAAGGTTGACTAAAATGTGGTTGTCGGACTTGCATTCTCATTATTTTTTTTTAAGTAAGGAGCTTAATTTCGCAGTAACACCAAAAAGTATACCTGTTCTAGATATCATAAGCTCTATAGAATCTATATAAGTCGACGAAAACCATTCGGACGAGTTTAGGTGGAAAATAAAATCAACTTTGGAAGACAAGAAAAATCCAGTTCAAAATCTCTCCAAGCTAGGAGCATCAGCCTTAAAAGAACTTCATAAGGATGAATCCATAAAGATTTTACCAGCGAACAAGGGAAATGCAATGGTGATAATGGATATCGTAACGTACAACAAAAAAATTGGAGATATCCTGGAAAAAGGAAAATAAAAACAATTACCTCGTGACCCCATTAAATCTATAGAGTCAAAAATCTACAGAATACTAAGGAAATACCAAGACCATATACCTGACAACATATGATCGGCGCTCACACTACACTACAGTAAGCCACCACATCTTTACGGACTACCAAAAATTCATAAAACGAACATACCATTGAGGCCAATAACCAGCTCCAGAGGATCCCCAACAAATGCATTGGCGAAGTTTCTTTTAAAAATTATACAACCTTTAGAAGGTAAGACGAACACATATGTTAAAAATTCCACACATTTCGTGAACATCATTAGTAGCATCAATCTAGAACCAGACAACAGACTAATAAGCTTTGATGTGGAAAGTCTGTATACTAATGTTCCGTTAGGGGAATCACTAGACATAATCAAAACTAGACTTTTAAATGATACTACTTTGTCAGATCGAACCATGTTACCACTGAAGTGTTGACTACGTAGTGCTTACTTTCAAGTAAAGGACAGGTTCTACGCTCAGGACGATGGGCTTCCGATGGGTTTTTCACTCTCTCCAGTCGTCGCTAATATATAAATGGAATGGTTCGAAACTCATGCCATAGAAACGGCAACAGTAAAACCGAAAGTCTGGTTGAGATATGTCGATGATACTTTCATCGTATCGAAAGGCAATGATCAAGAACTTAATGATTTCTTGAAACATCTAAATAACATTCGACCTACAATTAAGTTTACCATGGATAAAGAGGTAAATGATCAATTGCCTTTCCTAGATGTCATGGTGAATCGCTCAAACGAAACTATTAAAACTTCAGTATACAGAAAGTCAACACATACAATATCTTAATCATAGTTCCAGTCATTCTGTTGTAACAAAATGAGAAATAATACACAACCTTTATAATCGCGCTCTATCTATATGCAAAAATGCCGATTCATTTGAAAAAGAGGTAGCAGATATAAAATCTGATTTACAACAGAATGATTATCCTTTGAAACTAATTGACGATGTTATAAATAACTTCTTCAATAAACCGAGTGTTGAGATATCTAATCTTTGGCAACCACTACTTTGTAACATCAAATCATTGAGGTGTGTGCAGTGAAGCGAAACTTTGAGCTTCAGTGGACACAGTCCGTATATAAGCTGGTAGTCTTAAGACAAAACATTCAGTTTATACTTGATAACGATATTTGATACAACTTGATAATCTGTTTGAACATTTGCTTTAATTAGAATTTTATTGATATTACAAATATACTGGTTTTTTAATTTATTATACTTAAAATACATGTAAATATCAAAATTTTTATTTGCTTCTGACTTGCTGAATGTTACATAATTAAAAAATTTAAAATTACACAATATTGATTAATTATAAAGATACAAATTAATGAAAAATCCTTAAACATCAAAAGAAAAAGCTTTGATTTAGATGGCATACGCCTACCAAGATAAAATAATTCCTTATTCAATTTACTAAAATTAAAGCAAAATTTTGTAAAGGTTGAGGACTTACGATAATAAGAAATATCAACTATGATATATCATTTCAAAGGAAAAAACAAATGCAAGCTATTAAGCTAAAAATATATAGGGTGTTCCATTTAAAAAAATAAAACTTTAAGTTGTATCCCACAGATTGCAAACGAATCAAGATAGCCACGTTCTGTTTTTTAAATTGTTTTGATGGCAAGAATTTTCTAAACAAAATGTCAGGTTACAGTGAAGTTTATTATCTTGAAATTGTACCTTAAATATAAAGACATCTTTCTCAGATAATGGAGTCAAAAGACAGTTGACCCATCGTGTTTAGACTCACTTGATTTATCGAAAAGAGACCTTGACGAGAAGTTGTGTTCGGGTTCTGATGATGAAGTAAGAAGGTAGTTATTGTTTAACTAGGAATAGATCTGTAGCATTTAAAATCAACGAATTATACAGCAGATATTATGAACATTACAATTCTTGAATATGAATTCCCTAAAGATATTTCCGATGACCTACCCTTAATGAAACCTATAACAATATATAAAAATTGTGTATTGATTCAGAAAAAAATCACATTCTAGTGATGTAGGTAGGCATGCATCTTTTTATGATGTTTGATCTTCGTAAAGCATTTTGTATGCTAATAAACAATCCTTTCTTCAAAATACTGTATTTTAAATCGTTAGCCTTTCCTTTTTAAAACATTAAAAAATACATAAACCCGTTAAAATTAAAAATGAAGAGAATTTTAAAATAATATTCTTAAACTCCTTAAACGAATTTTAGAAAATTCTTTTCCTCCTACACATATTTTATAAATCCCCGAATCCGGATTGGCTTAATAAAAATGTTAATTCTCAAAAT
This sequence comes from Diaprepes abbreviatus, assembly GCA_034092305.1. Lineage (NCBI taxonomy): Eukaryota > Metazoa > Arthropoda > Insecta > Coleoptera > Curculionidae > Diaprepes > Diaprepes abbreviatus. The sequence goes on along the minus strand of JASJET010000142.1, from coordinate 1,575,598 downwards.
ACACGTAACAAACGCTTCGGAAGTCTACTTTTTAGTTTATAACTATAAGCATAAAAGTTTTGCAAGTCGAAGAGAGACTGAAAACTTTTTAATAAGAAATATATACACATCTTTGAACCGCAAGCCTCACAAATATTTGTGTTTGAAATAATTTCAGCCGGGTATGGTTGAGGTTTTCGAAGAATTTTAATCAATTTTTGCATTGAACATATATTGAGTATGGACGCAGGTGGTTGCTGCAGATAATTTTCGAGTCAGACAAGAGAGCAATGGAGAATAAAAGACAGTTAAACATTACATATATCATGGTCCTTCATAAGTTCTCTTATTTGTGGGTTTACAAATATACACTCTATTATTTCAGTCTCGCTGATCGTATGGAATTGTTGTTTAAGTACAATAAACCTGGACCACTTTTATCCATTGCCTTAATGAAATTTTTCGTTAATTTGTGTTAGATATGCTACGTAAACACATATATGTGTTAAGGATTTATAAGTGGTTAAGAAGTTATCTTTTTTTTTGATCAAGTATCTTTTCTTTTTAGGTCATTGCTTCTTGATTGATTTTTGTGATCTTTGCTATCCCAATCTCATAGAAAACAATAAAATTTAGTATAGCCTGGTTGGAAACCTAACAAAGAGTGATGTTGGTATTGTTTCTCATTTGCAATAAGAAAAAGCATGGCTTTTAAACTGAATTTAGGGAAATATAAAAACAATATCTATTCCTTAGAATCATAACGGTCCCTTAACTCAATAACGAATTAACAATAGTACAATACACTAAATTGATTTCTTAGATCTTATTCCCGTCGACGGTAAAAAGAAATTCTACTTCTCTTCTCAAGAAGATTCCTACGTTTAATTTGGACGCCAATGATTCTGTCTGATTTTTGACAAGTTTAGGTCATTGAGTTCAGAGTGATTAATTTTATGAGGTTCTGTAGATGTTCGACCGAAAACTGGGTATTCTATATCGTCGTTTTCTGCCCTTAATTGTGAATGTTCATCTCTAGAGTTTTCTGAATGTAAATCTAATTTTCAGGTGACATTCGGAATAGAGAGTCGTCGCTGTGAGTAACAAGCTTGATAGCTGAAAGGACGTTGGGATATTTAATGATCCTCTTGGTCTTGCTTGTTATGACAGCAATTTTTGTAATGCAGAAATAACAGTCCCTGGAGTGGTCTTCTGGTTCCTATTGGAATTGCAAATTCCATATGTCTCGACATTTTATTAAGCCAAACCTTCAGTATTATTACACAAGAAACACAGCAGATATGAGAGGCACAAAACTATAAGCTAGAATATTTCACATTTTTATCTTTGTGAGTGAAAGTATGAGTAAATGGAACTGTTCATAATGGTTGCAATGAAAAAAGTATGGCTTAAAGATATGCGAAAGTAGGTTTCAGATGACAATGTTTTAACCAATTTACTTGAGACCTGTAGTATTCGAAATGACAAAGTTTACCAGTTTATTTAAAGGAGACAAATCTAGAAAAAAGTTTCTTACATACTAAATTTATTCAGTAACCTCATCACTTTTACTACTAATAATATTAACCTGTAGTAATCATAAAAATATTATCCGTCTTACATTTTTGTGCTTACAAATATTTTGCATTTGATGATCCCGAAATCAAAATGCTAAATACACATAAAGGCATTTATAAATTCAAATTTTAGTTTAGATTATCAAAATCGAAAACACGATGTTAATAAATTCCCCTGTTTATTCATTCAGGTTAAAATTTAAAATTTTAACACATTTTTAACCGTAAGAGGGAGGCTGGAATTATTATTTATCACTTAATATTTAATAACATTGTGATCCAACCCTACGCTAAAATAACGAAAACAAAAACAAAATAAGGATTAAAAACACATTTGCTTCGCCGCTTATTAATGCAAAGCTCGCCAACAATAAAACATTTTCCGTTCTTTCGACCAGAAGCTTCTTTGCATATTCTCTCGGCATTGAATTAATTTATTTTTAAGGTTTTAAGGACTCACATATATTGTGTTTTTTCTCCATAAAAGTACAAATTTATAAATAAGCAAAAAAAAAACATTGTAACATTGATGCTCATGAGATACTAAAAACTGTTGTTAGCTCCTAAGTTAACAGCAGTTAGCATGTACTTATTTTTTAACGAACGTTGGCCTCTTTCCATACTCCTTGCCAGAACGCAAAATCTATTTCTTAGTACTTCTTAGGAAAGCCTCTTTGTATATATGTTGTAACAGCTTAGTATTTCGTGACTTTTACTTCGGTTAAGAATCATCTTCTCAATGTATTTTGGATGTTACGATTTTATTGTTAATTAATTATCTTGAAATAAATGTCAAATGCTAGCTGACAGAAAAAGACACGTTTGGATTTCCTCTATGGAAAGTAGAATATCTGTACTGGAAGGACAGACTTGTATATATTAAAAACACGGAAAGGATATAACGGAACGAAGGTTGCATTTACTGTTTGCATTTTACTTCATATATATATATATATATATATATATATATATATATATATATATATATATATATATATATATATATATATATACAGTGCCTTCATTTCAAAACGAACCAACCTTAATAACTTTGTTAAATAGAAAAATTTAAAAAAAAGAAAAAACACGTCAATTTAGATATACAGGGGGAAGTTTAATTTTGCATTTGTTAAAAGTCTGTCAATCACCTCCTCACCTCCAGCTAACCTCACTTTGATATGTCAAATGGGAACCCCCACCTTGTGACATATCATTGTAAGCAGCATAAAATTGTCTATCCAACTGTATAAAAAAAAATTAAATCGGTTGACGTACAAGCGAACAGTGTGCAAAAATGTCTTGTAATAATGCATAATATATCGGCCTCGAACTTTGGTATGTCAAATGATTACCCTATAGTGTGATACATCATTTTAAAGGACGTACGATCTGCTATCCAATGATGTCAAAAAAAATTAAGTTAATAGACGTTATAGGCAATTAGGATGCAAAAATGTGTGTTAAATATAAGCAGTTTATTCAGTTTTATTCAGTTGAAGGAAATTATTTTATTAAATGTTCAAAATGTGCGCCGTTATTAGCGAGACAATAAAAAAGCCTTTTTTGAAATTCCCCACGAACATTGGCAAGGGTTTCTCTGCTAATTCCTCTACATTCCCGAACAATTCGATCTTTTAAATCGTCAATATTTTCAGGTGGGGTTTTATAAACCTTGCTTTTTAAATACCCCCAAAGAAAAAAGTCTAGAGGGGTTAGGTCTGGAGACCGTGCTGGCCATTCAATTGCACCACGTTTGCCAATCCACGTCCCTGGAAAATGTTCATCAAGCCACTCTCGAATTGCCAAAGCGTAGTGCGGGGGAGCTCCATCTTGCTGGAAATGCAAATTATTTTCATTTAGTACCATAACAGCATTTTCATCCACTTGATTTTCTAAAGATTGCACAATGGCAGGGTATATTGTGTTTTCTAAAAGGTTTAAATAAATTTGCCCAGTTAAATTATCTTCCAAAAAAAATGGCCCGATGATTTCATTGCCATAAATTCCTGCCCACACGTTAATTTTTTCGGGATATTGAGTATGCCCTTCTCGGAAAAGGTGCGGATTTTCATTATCCCAGTATCTGCAGTTATGTCTGTTAACCAGTCCATTTAGAAAAAAAGTTGATTCATCACTAAATCAGATATTCTTAGGTAAATGGGGGTCCTCGTCAATTCGTTGGCACATTAATTCGCAAAATTGAATTCTCCTATCAAAATCGTCTTCTCCGAGTTCTTGAAGAATTTCAATTTTGTAGGGAAAAAACTTATTTTGTTTTAAAACTTTATGCACAGAGCCAGCAGAAATGTTGGTTAAATTTGCGACCTTTGAGATGGATAAAGTTGGATCTATTGCAAACTGTCCTAGTACCTCGATTTGGCATGCTTCATCTACAACCCTTTTCTCAATAGATTTTTTATTACAAACGGATCCCGTTTCTTCAAACTTTCGTACCAATTCGAGTACATATTTATGGCCCACGTTTTTGTCTTGATGCCTCTCGTTAAATGCTCTGGCGGTTCTACGAGCGCACCGATCTTCAGCTCCATAGAGAAAAATTATTTCTATTCTTTCGGCTAGTGTATACACCATTTATATTCACGTTGCAACTAGGCGTCACAATGACAATTTTAACAATAATAAACAACTGGTGTTTAAAGATCTTAAAAATTTTATTTATTGCAGTGATTTCTTGTACCTATCAGGTACCGCAAAAAATATCATTGAAATAAATACACTAGATTGATTAGACTGCAATGAATTTTGCGATGAATTTTAAAACAGGCTTAGTTTTTTTCTCGCAAATATTTTAACTGTTTATTATTTTAAAAAAATATTTATCTTAAATTTAAAATAATATTTTACTCTATGAAGTAGCCATTTGACATAATAAAGTTTAATGTGATAAGGTGTCTATTATTACCACACATCTTTTCTTACTATTCGCTTGTACATCAACAGATTTTGTTTTTTTTATTGGCTAAATAGGAGATAGTATGCCCTTTAAAATGATGTATCACACTATAGGGTAATCATTTGACATACTAAAGTTCGAGGCCGATATATTATGCGTTATTACAAGACATTTTTGCACACTGTTCGCTTGTACGTCAACCGATTTAATTTTTTTTATACGGTTGGATAGACAATTTTATGCTGCTTACAATGATGTGTCACAAGGTGGGGGTTCCCATTTGACATATCAAAGTGAGGTTAGCTGGAGGTGAGGAGGTGATTGACAGACTTTTAACAAATGCAAAATTAAACTTCCCCTGTATATTTAAATTGACGTGTTTTTTCTTTTTTTTTTAATTTTTCTATTTAACAAAGTTATTAAGGATGGTTCGTTTTGAAATGAAGGCACTGTATATATATATATATATATATATATATATATATATATATATATATATATATATATATATATATATATATATATATATATATATATGTATATATGTATAAGAGCAATTACGTGGAAAAATTTAACAAAGTCATATCTAGGTGGAAAATATATCAATTTTCGTTGTAAAATGAAATTGAGCAGTAAGATAGTTAAAACCTTGTGAAGTCATGTTGAAAAATTGCAGTCTTGAAACCACCCGTATCTATTAAAATATCTGAAAAGTCTTTTACAAGGTAGAACGTTTAAAGTATTTCTAATTTTAAAATATCAAGCAAAGCATTAAAATTTACTTTTGACTTTAAAAGAACTGAGGAATGAGGTCTATAGAACTACAGAATACAATCAAATACGACGTCTAGGTACGTAAAATATAAATGCTCTTGGAAGTTTTCAAAGGACTTGTTTGAATTATATCAAGAATATATATTTTGCCAGAAATTTACCTCATTCTTGGAAATGTTGTTTTTCTTCTTTTTTTTTTTGCTAATTTACGAGTCAAATGAAAATAAATACAAGAAATGAACGTTTTAAAGTTGGAATTCTTTGTGTTGCACAATGGTTTTTTAATGGGTATTTTCATTACGCATTTTTTTTATTCCTGATGGGCAATAAATTTAACTTTTACACATACGTAGTTAAGATAGTGACAAAGTTTTTTGAACAGGTCTTTCAACAGCAGCAAATATTTGGCGCCGACAGCGGCCTGCAGCAGCTATTTTCGAATAGATTGGGCCCAATTTTCGAAGGTTCACAGATCGTATGGAAGTGTATTTCTTGTATCCAAAAATTCACAGGTAAAGTTCAAATATTAAAAAGCATCTTCTGCATACTTGAGCCCTTAATATTCATTTGCCACGCCATTATGAATTTTTGAAAAAAAAAACGTTTTTTTTTCCAAAATTAATTTTTTTTTGAGATCGGAAATGATACATTTAAATCCACCACACGCATTAAAATTTTTTTATCTCCATTCGGTGAAAAGTTATAGCAATTTCTTTGGTGCAAAAATTGGTTTTTGCAAGATTTCTTGGCCCAGGATTGAAAAAAAAATTCTTTAATAGATCTTTAAAATATAAAACAATACAAAGAATTTCCATTAAAATGGAGCATTGTATCTTAATGAGGAAAGCGAAAAATTGAGGTTGAATTTTCAACTTTGACATCGAATTTCTCGGAAAATAAAAAACTCACAGATTCCGGGATTGACGTACTTTTTTAGAATGATAATACCTATATTTATGTTAAATTTTAAATTGGTAATTTGTTAATAAATGTCTTTTTTTAAAAAACCAAAAACCGTAAATTTTGCCGAAATAAAATAAATTATGACTAACCTATTTTGAACCACACTCAACATCTTTAATAACTGAAAAATAAAAATTCACTTCACAAAAGTCTATGCATTTACTGAAAAATATTATCTGCTTTACTATATAAAGAAAAGAATTTCTATTCTAAAAATTTAATAACGAAAGAACAGTGCGCGTGAAAAGGAAGTAAGGCTGTAGCTGGCTGTAGGTAAAGAACCATTTATAAGCAAATACTTGTTACTTAATTAAGGTAGAAGGTTTTCTATTTTCAGTTCTTTTCTTATTTTCAGCCACTGAAAATATTTGTATCTTGAGAAATTTGCTTTTTAAAGTGCACCGTTGCAAAAATAACTAAGCTTTCTTGATTTTCTTTTAATAATTGAATACAGTAAATTATCTAGTGGTTTATGCTTTTATTCATTTTGAAAATGGATTTGCAAGCAACCTTATTTTTAGTTTATTATTAACCTCTTCTATATACGCGGAAACAATATGTATTTAATATGCCGTGTATTTCACAATAATGTTCACAAAGTCTTCCAGAGGAAAACCACATTTTGTAAATTAGTAAAAAGGTTGTGACAAGGACTTATTTTAAACATTTCATTACCAAAAACAAAAAAGAAATTGTGGTTTAGGGGAGAAAAATTATCAGTTAATATTAGCTTTGTTCGCGGTAAGGATTTAGAACCGATTCTGAACTAATATGCATGCGCAGTTGAAATAGCAGCGTTCGCGGATAACAAAGTTCAGAATTTTTAGTTACAGTCCCATGTTCGCGGAAAAAATAATTCGGTTCGAAATCGATTCTGAACCAGTCCTACCAGTTCTAAGGATTGAAGAAGAACTGTAAGTTCGGAATTTTAGGCAGCGCCAGCTTTCATGCTGCGGCCGCAATGTGCAACTATTTGACAATTGTTTTTATTTTATTTTAGGTTTTTCTCTTGTTTATGTCATTCGTTGCATTTGATGTTCCAGTATATATTTTATTATATTATATTGGTTTTACTTTAATTAGTGTTAATCGACCTAGAATCTTAAATAATAAATTAAAAAAGTGTTATTTTGAACGTAAAAAAAATATATTTTTAGTGAATACTCCCATTATGTCAAATCATTTATCATACAGCGATGAGGACTTAAAGGAAATTTTAGAGTTACTCAAAATTCCTAAAAGTGCTAATTATTTTGAGGAAATTTTGCCCCCCATTTTCAGTTAAGCTGCGATAAATGAAGTTGCATCGTATAGGGACGTACCAGACCGGTTTTTAGTTTTATTAAAAATGTTTTTTTTAATCAAAAAAAAAAAAAAAAATGGACCTAAAACTATTGCGTTTTATTTTTTGTTTAGAAAAACCTCCATCTTTTTATTAGGCGTATGTTTAGAATTAGATTTACTTTGAGGCTCCCGAAATATGAACTTAACAAAAAATAAAGAGTAAACAATAGATATCTGTTAAAATATATATTTGTTTATCAAAAATTCTATTCAGCAAAAAACAAGACGCTTTATTCCAAAAGGAACTGACAGACTTTATATTATATAAGAATAACAATTATAATTCAATATTTCTTGAAAATAATACAAATAATAAAACCTAATAAAAGACAGTTTTAAGTTATTTAAAACAAAAAAAAACAACTAGTTTAATCAGCATTTAATACCGTATGCATATCAGAGTGGATGATTCAAAGTTCCAAAATCGTTCGCGGTAAAAACAAATCCTGAACCGGTTAATAACTGAACATGCGCTGTACGGCAATCCTGAACTAATTCCGTACTAGTTCTGAATCGGTTCGGAAAGTGACCCCATAACAAAGCTATTATGTTACCGTTGCTGGGATTTATCACTTAGAATTAGGTTTTATGCGTCTTCTTCATGCAAGTAAAAAATCTCAAACTGAAAAGACACCAGTAGTAAAGAAAGGAAATGTTAAATTTTTATGTTTGTACGTCGATTACTTTGGAACGGTGGATTTAAATGAAATTTTTACCAGGAAGTTTCAGCGGTGGTCCCATATGACTTTGATGAAATCAGTTAGGTAGAATCCAAAATGACACTAAAGATATGGACAATTATTTTGTTCGATTTTCTCCAAAATTGATATGGTAAAATTTTCGGGGTTACCTATAACGAATCTAAAATTAGTTTCAGAAAATTCAATACGGTGGATACAATATGGTGGATTAAATGTTAAATTAAATCTCTCGATTTCGTTTAACATTTGTAGTGGAAGCGGGGAAGGGTTCTAAAGACGTAAATAACAAATTTAAAATTATTGAAACAAATTTAATATGCAATTTCCTGATTATACTCAAAATTGGTAAGTTGATATGAAAGTTTTTCATATTGCTTGTCTATCTGACAATATGTATATTTTGTCCTTTTTAGTGTTTGTAGTGAGACACTTGTCAGCGCAGATTTGGATTGCATGCATTTCTGCTTGTAAGATAGTGGGGGTGTTTTCTAGAGATTTGGCTTAATACTCGTAATCCAACCCCTTCTTTTATCTTGGATCCGTCAGTAAACCACACCAATGAATCCTTCTCTTGTCGAGGTAATCCTTTTCCGTTCGCTTGATAGCAATCAGATACTATTTAAAAGTTTATGTCAAAATCGTATTTGATAGACATGATATCTGTTGGTTTTGATATGGATTTCAAATTGAGACTTTCAATTTGGAACAGAGGTTCCGTATTGTCTCTATTGCTGCGGTGAAGCATGATGGCATGCCCCTTATAACTCTTATATAGACTCACCTCTGTATTTTTGCAGCCTTTTTGAGCTGCTACTTGCCACCACACTAGAGAGACATATGTAACCATAGATTTGATGATCATTTCATATGACCATAAAATCATTTTCAGCCTCAAATTTGCGGCTATTGCCCTTTGTAGAATATTCTCAATATGGCTGTTCCAGGTTAGTTTCTGGCCTATTATTATTCCCAGATATTTAAACTCTATGGAAATGCTCAGTGTTGTTCCATTGAAAGTTGGCGCGTTGCAGTTTAATCTTCTTCTTCTTGTAAATGGCACGAGGGCTGTTTTGTTGGAATTAACGTGTAATCCTTTTTTTGCGTACCAGTTACTTATTTGTTTCAAGGCCGTTAACATAAGGTTTATAATAGTTCCTTCATTTTTGCCTCTAATAATGACAACTACGTCTTCAGCATAATTTGGCGTTATGAACCCTGAGTTGTTCTGTTGTTTCTGCAGACTGTCCATGACCAGTAACCATAGTAGAGGTGATAAAACTCCCACTTGGAGGCATTCTCTGATTGTGGTATTCGTCGGCATTTCAGTGACGAGAGAGACAATGATGAATCTGCTTTTTAGTATCGATTGAATCCATCTTGGAGGCTCCGTTTGTGTTACATTCAGAGTTCTGGCTATGAATTCATGTGAAGTGTTGCCAAGAGCTCCCTCTATATCAATAAAAGCACTTTAAGATTACCCACTTGACAGTATAGAGCACTGATTGCTGATTTGCAGGCCTGATAAGTAAATTATTTTCTGTAAAACTGTTTCAGTTTCAGTGTTTTACTACTTAATTTCTTCATTGTTTTTAGGAGAAAATATGTGAGGCCAATTGGGTGGTACGATTTTGGTTCATCTGATGGGCGTCTTCCCGTCTTCGGTATGAACGTCACACTAACTTCTCTCCATGTTTAAGATCTATAACCTAAGGCGCAGTTGGACTTGAACAACTCCTTCAGCAGGGGGTTATTATTTTCACACACTTCTATAATAAAGCTGGAAAAATTCCATTATTCCCGGGCGACTTGAAGAATTTAAAGCTTCTAATTGCCCATTTTATTATGTTCCAAGTGAAAATTTTTCCTGTTAGGTCTCTACTAAAATTGCTGTCTTTCTTTTAGGCTTCCTGCAGTTCATCTTCATTTAGAAGGTTGAATCCTTTGAAGTGAGTCTGTAAAAGGACTCTTAAACTTTCTTTTTGATTTTCTGTATACTCTCCATTTGTCTTTTTATTAAATCTTATGTGATTAGTGTGTTCTTTTGAGAGGACTACTTGGAGGCACTGTGCTGGGGCAAGTTTTGTAATCTCTCACATTCGTTGCCACATCCTCCTTTTGGAATGTATAAGTTCTTTATTATACATAGAACTGTTTTATATTCCTCCCAAATTCCTAAATTTTTTGCATTTTTGAAGAGTAGCCTTGATTTGGCATTGAACTTTACCAGTTCCTTGTTCCACCAAGACACAAGTTCTTTTAAACATTGTTGTCATTCTTTGATTTTTGTGAAATTAATAAGTATCTTATTTTTGTCGTCTGTTCTTAGTAATTTGAGCATCTGATGATTTGGTTTTTCACAAGAATGGGTCCACTTCCCTCTCTAGTTTTATTTTTATTTTGGGTAATCCTTCTTTAAAATTAGTTGTAAAATTTTAAAACTTAAAAATGAAAAATTTTGATAATTTTCAGGAAACAACTGTTCTTGTTACCGACTCATAGATTTCTTTAGTTTTTCTACATAATAATACCATAAATAAATTTAAAAGATCTAAGTTAAGTGAAAACTATATCCAGTTTCAAATTTAAACAACCTCATACCAAATGTACACCTTGATAAATACTTTTTATTATAGAACTCATTATTTTAAAGCCCACTTAATAATTTATGTAGTCCTACATTGGAACTCAAGCAGTAACTCCTTTAAAAGTCAAAAATAAAATGTAATGCCTTTGTCGATTTTCCACTCTAATAATACATCGAATTTTCTAGCTTATTGTACGCTTACTCAATTGTTAACCTTTACGGTAGTGCTTTAGAGGTATTTCTATTAAAATCATATTCCGACTGGTTATATGCCTTTCTTTTAGATATTTGGTTTGATTAAAGTAATTAAAATAATTAATTTCATGCAATGAAAAGCCAATATCTGGAAAATGTGTGTTTTTACTCAAATACCTTTATAATAATTTTTCAGAATTATCATTACTATAGGCCAAAAGAATAGTACAGTTAACACCTGATTACATAAACGTTGTAATTATACATGAATGCCAAAATCTCAATTAAAGTAGTGAATAGAAAAAAAATCCTAGTGAGGCCAAAAGATGTTTTACAAAAAAAAAATTAATTAAGTAATAAATAATCAAACTTTTTTGCATTATTATCTATAAGTAATTATTTCCGCTGTTTTGACTACTAAGTTTAGTCACGGAATTTAAACACATCAGTATATGTTTGGATAAACAAGTCATAGGAACAAATTTATACAACTTTTAACTTTTACCTAAAATTTTAGAATTTTTCCATGAAGAAATATCAACTGAGATGATTACTAAAAAATAAAAAATCATAAAATGAGACAACCCCCAATTATTATTTTATTACATTATATTATTTTGTTCCTTGACAGCAAAAGTTAATCTTTTCTTTAATATATTTGATTCACAACTCTTCTGATTATTTTAATTTAAATATTTCAATAAAAACGATAAAAATTGCAATTTGAAAGATAAACTCACAAATAATATTAAGCCACATAACTTAAAAATCCGTCTAGAAAATTAATTTTACTTAGTTTTTTACTTTTGACACAAATTCCGCCACGAACTGATCAAAATAATTGTATGAAATAATCCTAACTATTTAAAAAAAAAGACATTTTCACCGATACTTAAATTTTTCTATCTAGAGACAACATTTCAGAAGAAAAGTTAGTAAGATCCACAAGTACGTACGATAGTATTTAAAACAGGCTCTCTGATTTTTTTGAATTTCTCTAAATAATGTTGTTTTGTTAAATCTGAGTTTTACTTGTGCATGTTGAGAATAAACTGCAGAATTCAGTGATATTAAAATGACTCTACAAATTTACTTAAATTGTTGCAAATACTTTCGTTTTACTGTTAATTTTAAATACCGTTGAAATTAAGTCAAAATTAAGTAAAAAAGAAAAAAGATAAATCTTTATGAATCTTAAATGCTTAAAGGAATTCTCAACTTTATCAATAGTCTATTGTGATTTTTTGTTTCATGGAATTCCCTTTGTATTAGGGATCTTCACATTCTGAATAGACAGAACCGGACTAAAATTTTGTTAAAAGTGTATATCGACTGAACTCAATAGATTCATGTCGTATTTGTGGGCATTTAATGGGATCTATGAAAGGGGCGATTGAATGCTCTGGATGTTGTGCTTGAATACATAAAGGGTGCCCGAAATTGTCGACCAAAGAATTTGATAAAGTAACCCTTCTTTCTCAGAGAACCGGATCACATTTACAGAAAAACTTGGAAGAGCTTAAAAGTAACACCAACAATTTGAGACTATCGGCTGTGGAACAGCAGCCTTTTAGGAGGCGTTATAGTAAAAAAAAATCAATTTGGGAACTAATGGGCACCCTAGTATAGATGTCTTTTGACTGTTGATATTTTTGCAGTATGGCTTCCAAAATGGCTGCTGACAAGACTATAAGGTTGTCGAAAGGTCTACAGAGAAAAAATAAGAGTGGTATTTGCAGAAAATAAACTGCCTATTTTTTTCCTTTAATGGTCTGAAGGAGAACAACCGTAACTTATTAAACCTATTTTAATTTTTATGATTCTAGTATATTATTTGAACTATAATCAGTGAAACATTACAAATAATTAAAGCTTTCCAAATTTAAAGTAGGTAAAATAATAAGAAAATATTTATTTAATAAAAAGTTATATTTACAGTATTTTCTAAACTAATTCTAAGTCTAACCAAAAGCGGCCAGAGCTGCGGCATGTTCAGCTTTAGCCTTGGCAACTTCTGGTGTATCTTGAACCTGCTGACCTGGCAAATTAAGATATTGAGGCACAGGTACAACTTGCTGAGCTTGATGGTAAGCTTGTTGAACGTTTTGCATCAACTGATTATAGGTGTCAACAAGATGGGGTAACACAGCAGCCGCTTCTTGAACAGCTTTTAAATGAGCTACACGCGCAGCATGGACTTCTGGTACCTCACCGATCGGGCTTCTTGGAATCTCTTCAGCTAAAATTTTCGGTTCTTCAACATGGTGAGTTGGGAAAAGTCCTTGTTGTACTTGCGGAACAATATTGTGGTGATTAAAGAACGGGTTATTAGGATATACTACCGCTGGAAAATTGAGAACTGGCGCATGTTGCTTTGGTACATTGTTTTCCTTGTAATGCTCTTCTGGAGGTAGTGTTGGAAGAACGGCCAATACCTAGAATACGTATGTAAAATATTTTGATTTGTGCATTTTTCTCGTTCAAAGACATTTTAATCTCAGTGAATTTCATGGTGGCTCTCTTTCCATGAGCGTTTTGACTACCTGATAATCTTTCGAACCAAGAGTGAAATTAACTGTAAACAAATGCCTTTTTAAAATCACCGTTTCGACCTGCAGACATTTTAATGTCAGATTGTAAAATATTAACATTCAAACTGCGTCCGTTACATTTTGCGTTTTTTTATATAGAGAGAACGATAAAATATTTTAAAAGTATTTTTGATAAGGAATATCTATTGGGACAATATTTTAAAATTATTTTCAAGTATACACAGTGGCTCAAAAACAAGTTTTACGATAAAGTTGTTGTCAGAACTTAAATGGATTGCCCTGTATATTATTACATATTTTGATAGCGGGAGCCAAATAAGGGCAAGTTGCTCTTATGTTTTATATACCGAACAGAAATTTTACTATTGTTGAAATTGTAGACCAAAATTTAAGAGACGTACCTGCTTTGTCTACTGAAATTAAATGTTTTAAATTGTGTTTATTTCTTAGTAAATTTATTACAATTGATTGTAAAATAAAAATTATACAGAGTTGAACAAAACTTAAATTTAATTTTTATTAACCGACTTCTAAAAGAAGGAGGTTCTCAATCGTCGACTATGTATTTTTTTTATGTATGTACACCGATTACTCCGGAATGGCTGCACCGATTTGAATAAAATTTTTTACGTTATATTCAGGAAATTTCTGCGGTGATCTCATATTTTTTTAAATGAAATTGGTGCAGTGAAATCCAAAATGGCGCTTACAATAAATTCTATTCTTAATTTGATAAAGTTTCACTAATAAGAATAATAAATAGTTAAGATAATTATTTTTATAATGTTTGTATTCGAAGTTAAACTGGAAGGCATTAGGTCATAATATTTTTATGAAAATATTTTTGTTTCTAAATGTCTTAACTTCACTTACTTGGGCATAGGCTTGGTTGAGGGCTTGCTTTGCTGCTGCTACTTCAGGGGTATCTTTAGGAGGTATTCCGTTGATGTGATCAGCAATAGGTCCCTGCCATGGGGGAGGCATTACTCCAGGGATGTCTAGGTAGGCTGGTGGTGGAGGAAATTGAGCAGATGAGAGGACAACGAGTCCAAGATAAAAAATCTATGCAAAAACAAAATTAATTAGAGTGGAAAAAGCATTATAAAAAAATATAGTACACTAACGACCCGCCCCGGCTTCGCACGGGTGCAATGCTGATACTAAATACACTACAGAAAAACTGTGACTATTTATTTTATTTTTACAACAATTATTACATCGGCCTCCGACGCGCTATTTATAGGCACGCTGCCGCCGCCCCGGTCGGCCAGTACCGCCGCAAGCGCTACTTCCCGCAATTTTAAATCTGTAATATCTTCGAAAATATTCATTTAAATCTTGTGCTGTAAAGGACCATATAGATCTATATTAAATCAACAATGTATTTAAGCTATTTAATTGGATAAGGATTAATGCTGTATTGGTTAAAATCGCTTCAAAATTTGCCATTATTTGTCGTAAAAAGTAAATGACAAAAAAATGTTATTGTGGGATATCCATGAGAGATAGACATATACCATCGCGGAGTTTTCTGTAGACCTTTTCAATGTGTACAAATAATTAGTACATTATTTTGATAAATCTCTTAGGGTTCAGCCTGCGTTTGCAATATAAGCGGAAAAAAATATGATAATTAACGACATCACATTAGAAACCTCAAAAATAACAGTATTTCTCCACTATTTAATGGATGTTATTATACATATAAACCTTCCTCTTGAATCACTCTATCTATTGAAAAAAACCGCATCAAAATCCGGTGCGTAGTTTTAAAGATTTAAGCATACAAAGGGACATAGGGACAGAGAAAGCGACTTTGTTTTATACTATGTAGTGATTACTTTTTTACTGGAGATCTTATTTTAAGTATAAATTATTTATCTAAAATTTTAATATAAAATAAATATATTGAATTGATTAAGCAATTTGGTTAAAATGAATAATAAAAAATAAAAGTGGTTTACGAAAAATATATAACTTAAAAAAAAATATGTAACTTACAATTTTCTGCATTATGATTGTATTGTTTAGCCCAGTGTAGTAACTAAAGTGTAGATTTTAGATAATATTTTATTATTTATAAGTTTAAAATTTAATTAAAAAGTCGCCCTTCTTGGTACTACTTTTAACAAACCACCAAGGGCGACTGGTAAAAACAAACTAGTTAGTTAACGTAATTTCGAAATTTTAGTAACGGCAAATAACAATTTCATTATTGGTTAAGAACTATTAAAAAGTAATTAACATTAAAATTTACTTAATGCATGGAACATTTTATCCAAATATTCAATTTTATTTTGCTGTAATAAATGAATATAAGAAACTAGTCTGTAGGTGTAATATCCTGCCGATACATTATGGTTCGTTACGGCTCCACTGACGATATCATTCTGTCCTTTCTTAAATGGTTTTAGGGAGGAAAAGCTGCTTTTTAAAGGGTGTAGGTCGTGAAACTATTTTATTCTTATATCTGGAAAAGTACTGAAAGAAAAAATTAGTTTAAACCAAAATAAGTAAAAAAAATAGTTTTAATATTCTTTAGAGAACGAAAGAAATATATTCTTGAACTTAAAAACTATTATCTTAATTCAAAATCTTCAAAGTATATTACCAAGGTCATGATTAACGTGACTGTTTATAAATCTTTGAGGAAAGTTAGTTTAAAAAAAGTTTCACTACCAGACAGTTGTCACTCGGTGCGCCGTTTGCTGGAAATATATCATTATATATTAGTTCCCAAAGGGAAAAGTTTCTAGCAATTCAGGTATCACATCTAAAATTTCTAGGCAGTGGTTTGCTGTCAGGCTTCTGTCATGTTCTGCTAATTGCCATGTTCTCTAATCCAATTCAAGATATAGGATATTTTAGTTTCCAATATACTTTTCTGTCATTGTTTAGGTCTACTCAATTTTAATAAGGCTATTTGATAAACATCTTTACGTGGTAGAGATAGCCAGTACTGTTCTGCCTTCTCCTCTGCCAAGGTTGATTTAGCATCTTTAGCAGTATTGTATCTAATTCCAAATTTTGTTTCTGGTCCTAGGAAAGTTACCTCTGCCCCTCTTTTGACAAGTTAAGCTATTAATTTATTGTCTTTAGTTCAGATTGTCCGGATACCACATCAATCCGATTTAGCCACTTTAAGCGACTATCTGGACATATTTTTATGAGCATGAGGTCTCTTTATATATTTATTGCGAAAATTCTTCATACCGTATTGATAGCCTTAGTAAGAGAATACAATTTTTTGACCCATTTTTTATTTTTAAAGAATACCACGAATTTTTTAAATTCACTATTGGTAAATAGCATAAATTTGTTTAATATTCCGTCAGCAGCAACCTATAATGTTGATATATAACGCCAAATAAACAAGAAATTCGCTTTTGGAAAAATATTACTAATTTTTATTTCCGACGCTCAGCTTCAATGTTCATTTTAATATATTAAACAATTTCTCTTAACTTAACTTATCAAAGTGACGCCTATCTATAAACGACAATGATATTAAGGCCATTCACTTTTGATATCGTCGAATCATAGTTGTTGCGATCTGCCAGTGTTTCTCTTAGTTTTCCATGATCGTGCCATCTTGTCATTTTTCTGCTTCAGCTGCTGGTGTTCCTGGCAACATGCCGAGCCCAGTTCCATTTTAGGGTGCTTATTTGTCTTGCTATAACCGCGACTTTAATTTTGTCTCTTATCCACTCACTGGTTTTATGGTCTTTAAGTATTATTCACAGCATTCTTTAGAACCCATGTTTCGCTGGCATATGTTCTTATTAGGAGAATCTATTCCATGTGTACTTTAGTTTTGAGTTTTAAACTTGGTTTTTGTAACGTTCATTTCTAGGTCAAACTTCCTTGCTTTCATGTCACTTAATTTCGCCGAGTTTATGGCAAAAACGACTATATCACCTGCAAATCTAAGGTTGTTGCCTTTCTCCTGCTACATTCCTTTACTCTCCCGGTGCTGATCTTTGAATATAATCTCCACGACCAGGGTATAGAGTAAATAATTGAGGTGATATAATATCCCCTCGTCTAATTTAAATCTTTATATAAAATTTATATTTATTGTAAGATAATATCCAATATTTAAGGGTTATTCTGCTATAAATAAGCTTTCCGAGATTTTTAGATTTTTCCACAGAAATAGAATTAACAAGAAATTGTGTTGACATTTTTATTTTATTTTTTTGCGTTGTATTGTAGAATGTGGTTTATTTTGCCCTTTAAAATCGTGAAACTTATATAGACCTTTTTACCTTTAAAAATCCTCGTATTAGAAAGAATTAGAAAAAAAGGTCATAAAAACCTTTTTTTATCGTAAGGATTTTTGTGCTAAGGTAGATTTGCTGGGGTAAAAGCAATGGCCGCACCGAATTAACGTGTAAGGGCTCTTGCACGAAAATTTCTTTTTTTGTGGTTTATTACACCATAAATGATTAGGAATCGAAATAGAGGTTTTACCATACATGATTTAATATTTATTAACAAAAAAACACTAAATTTTTGACCTTGACAACTTGACTGTAGTCGACGAGCAATATACAGTAGCGGTCATTACTTGTTAAGATCAGAAATACTATTTCCAGGAAAAGCACGTTAGAGATTGCCAGAAAATAAGTAAAGAACAAAATGTAAAGCAATCAGAATAAAATCTAAATAGTTTAAAGTAAGAGAGAATAAGGTAATTACACAAAAAAGGCGATACGAAAAGCAAAAATAGGAAATATTTTTAACACTGCCAAAAAACTACACATTCATGTGATAATTTACGAAGCAGCTTTTGAAGCCTCGCTGGTCTCATATGGAAAAAAAAAGTATAAAGTGAGTATAAAAAAGGACAAGCCCAAGTCTGACAAAAACAACAAAAACAAAAAAAAAACGAATCATGACAAAAAATGCATCTTAATACGAGAAGTAAAAAAGTTCTTATGGCTGAAAATTTCATAAAAGCCTAATATAATACAAAAATAGATAGAAATATCATTTAAAAGAACATACTACATGTCTGGGTTTAAAAAAAAAATCATGATTAAAAAAAAAACAAATATCAATGATTTTTTCAAAAAATTTTAAAAAAATTATGATTATTTTGATTTTTTTTTCTTTTTTTACATTTCTTATCGGATTATTACTGAAAACAAGTATAAATAATAATAACAATTATTAACAATCTATCTAATGATGGACAAAAATTATAAAGTTAGTAATAAGTGCCAACGACTACCGCAGGCAAGCGCATAAGTAAATCGAGACCCCTCATCTCAGCCGAAAACCCGGGAAGTTCCTCGTCGACCGTGTGGGAAACCCAGACGATCCAAGCGAATTTAAACAATCAAACTGTATAAAATAAGCACGTGCGTAAAGTAAATAAGTTTAAAATAAAAATGAGTGGACGGAAAAAAGATTATATTTGGGAATATTTTATAGAAAAAACAAAAAAAGGAAAGACTGATAATAGAGCAAGGTTTTTCTTATAAGATTATATTATCGTAAGCTACCGATATATACAAATAATTAAAGCTTGTGTCCTAGAGGGATTGCACCAAAGTTAATGAAATAGCAGTGACGATAGATATGCAGGTGGGAGTATACGGGTAAATAACGTGTCTTAGGAAGTTCTTACCAACTGGGAATTTTTTCAATTTCGATTTTAGAGAAAAAAATACCTCTTCATTATAAGTTCTGCTGAGAAAACAACTTTGAGTAGGAAAAATTGATGTAGGACATTCATGGAGGCTTAGAAAAGTTAAAGTGTTAGTTAAGTATAACTTAAAATAAAGAAACACTATATCTAAAAGTGGATTTTGACACACGATATATTTTGAAAAAATAACACTAACATTTAAATAGTTACTTTAGAACATACTCAAAAATGGAAGTGTAAACCAATACTACACAAGGCTAGTCTAAATTTCATTTAGTTTACACAAAAGCAGGAATTAAGTTTTAAGTTAGTCTAGAACAAGTAATGAAATTTATAGGGTGGTGAAAAAACAGCATAACTATAAATAGTTAACTTATGAGTCAAAGACTTGCAAGTATCTCAAATATCTTTTAGGTCTCCACAAACCCTTCATCTTTTGCTTTACAAGTTACTGCCTTTCTAGAAAATGCTGATATAATATTCCTACTATTATTCCTTCAATCGCCTCCGTAAGTAAAAATCTAATTTAACAGATACGACTCCATCATATAATATTGTATTTTTTATCCTTTATTAGTTGATCTTTGTAAACGAATAATGTCGTTTTTATCCAAGTAAATTCTGATTGGTACATTTTTATACCTTCTGTAGACCTCAAGCTTAATTTTCTTACATGCATTGTCGCAATTAGCAATGCCCCTGGTGGTAGGGACATGTAGCTAGCGATCTATTTTCGACCACCGTAGTAAATGTATGGATGTTTCGTCCCGATACCGATGGTGGACTCATCAGTGGGATCCACCGGTATCTTTCCCAGACATCCTTGTACTTTCCACAAACTTGGATCTCTATTTAAGTCGAGTTTTGCCGGAAAGCGGTGGTAGGATGTTAAGTTCCACAACAGTATAAATAAAAAGTCATGTTTCATCTACTATCAAAATTTATTTTTTCTGTATTTTTAACTTTATTGAATTACGTCTTTTACTTTTTAAGGTCGTCACACTAGTGGCGTAACTAAGAGTATGTGCGCCCCCCCCCCCCCCCCGGAGATCTTTGAACACTCCCTATTATTTTGCACCCATATTGATCTTTCGTATTTATTCATTTTCATTATTGGACTTGAGGGCGCTACTGGATTGGCTACGCCCCACTACACCGCGGTGTCTGCGGGGTCGTTATTTACGCTACTGCATCACACTCTGTTTTACATCAATTTTTTTCTAACTTAAACTACTATGTATGCGTTAGAACAGGCGTATTTTTTTTCGAACACGGTCACAGACAAATCACTACTTGATTGTAAGAAATTACCAGGAAAGGGTGGTGAGCGCATCAAACCACAAAAATGGCGAATCCTTTAAGCAACCTATATAGTACAAAATAAAAAGTCCAATATAGGCACAGCCATCTTTCTACGTTCCACGTAATTTGAATATATAATCTCCTAAGAGAGTGACTTTGAATTTTTTGTCACTTATTTATTAATAGTAACATGTTATTATGAGAATTTAGTTAGATACAGTATTCTTATAGCGTCGACATCAAGATCCTTTTGTTAATAAAACCCATCAAAACCAAAATCATGATAATAATAAAATATTGGATTTTTATCCCATTTTTAACTATTAATGATTAAAAAATATAACTAATAAATACAATTATTCTTCTGGTATGGATAGAAAATACAATGACAGATTAGGTAAATTTGTGTTCATTAAGATCAGTCTATTAGTTTTGGAGATATCATGTCCACCGGTTCGAAAAAACAATTTCGAAACAAAACGGATTTAAAGGTTTGGGTAATTTAGGTTACTAAAAAATATATAGAACATTTCAGATTTATAGTTTTTTAAATTGATATGTTTTTAAGTATTTCCAACAAAAATTAACATTTATTGCTAAAAGTTGAAGAAGAAATGATAAATAATAAGCCAAAAAGCTCTTTCTAAGGATACTTATTTAGGTCAATTTGCATTAACGAATTTTTTTGAGCAAAAAAGGAAAATTCTTGATATAAAATTTTTATAACTTTTAAAGTTTTCAACTTTTTGATACAATTATTTCAACGACATATTCTAAAAAGATTGTCGAAAATTTGATGCTAAAGAATTTTAACCCAAAGATAAGAATAAATCTTTAAATAAGATAGTTTCTCGAAAAAACAAAATGAGCTTTTAATCGCTAAATCTTCATTTTAAGTCAACATTATTCCAGTCTATTATTTTCTATTTTAATTAAACACGTGTGCTTATGTATTTACTAAGACGGGATTAAACCCACACAATTACGAGTATTTCAACTTTCTGTGTTATGAGCTAAATCACACAACGTTCGTTCTTACTGAAGGAGATTTATACAATTTCTAAGAGATGTCTAGGATGTTAGAAGCCAATATTGTTACAGCTGGTATTTTAACTTAATGATTCGCAAAGAAATAAATACAGAGGATGATCCATAAAAATCAGAGTAGCATATTCAATTATTGAAATACTCAAGTAATTTTATTAATGTCTGGATCTAGGTAGATCATTAACATAAACCAAAAAGAAGAGAGGCCCCAAAACCGATCCTTGTTGCACACCTAAGGTGACTCTCCTGTCATTTGATTACCTTGTTTGCACTGGACAAACAAAATAAATAGTTTTATGGGATATATACAAATCAATAAGATTCAAGACATTCAGTTTTCTCAATAAGAACTCTCTACTCATAGTCTCCACATTAAACACATCACATACTTGTTGACAAACGATTATTACTGAAATTTGATTAAGAAAATCTACTAAATTTTTGTACATTATTTTTTCACACCTCAGAAAATACATCCACTATAGATATTTGCCTATAATTGATTGGGTGCTGCCTAGTTTAATATTTGAAGAAAAAGCCTTCTGAAGGTTACCTGTTTATTAAATACATCAAAGAAAATGTAACAAATCCTAATAATTTTAAAATTTGAGGGCTCGTGCTATCGAAACTAGAAGAGCGTTTGTTATTCAATCAATTGATAGTCGACACTATTCTTTCTTGGATCCCCGGAACTCTTCGACTTCTGAACTTGCCAAACTTCTTCTTCCAATCCTGAGACCATTACAAGGAAATACATCGTCCTGGGTTAAGAACTCGTAACATTTCGTAGAAATTATACGTGAAATAGAAGTACAACCAGAAGACCATTTTATTAGCTTTGACGTGGAAAGCCTATACACCAACGTTCCAGTTAAGGACTCACTAAAAATCATAAGAAAGACCAGACCTTAGCAGAAAGAACATCTTTACCACCGCACACCATTTTGGACTTATTGGAAAGTTGTTTGACTAATTCCTAATTTCAAGAAAAGGAAAAATTCTACATCCAGGATGATGGACTACCGATGACATCTTCACTCTCACCGGTGGTCGCAAATATTTTTATGGAACGGTTCGAGACGTTTGCAATTGAATCCACATCTAAGAAACCAAAGTTATGGCTCAGATACGTAGACGATACATTTATTATTTGGAGTGGAAATGACAAAGAACTTCGAAACTTCCTTTTTCATCTCAACAACATCAGCCCAACTATTAAACTCACTATGGAGAAAGAAGTAGAAAATAAATTACCATTTTTAGATGTCTTGGTTGAAAGAAATGGCAGACAAATTCGAACTTCGGTTTACAGAAAAGCCACGAACACAGGACAATACCTTAATTATTCATCTAATCACTCCAACAACACCAAACAAGAAATTATAAGAAATCTCGTAGATAGAGCTTTAACTCTCTGCAACTCCAATGAGAACTTGATGAAAGAGATAGATTACATTAAAAATGATCTGACAGCCAACGGATATCCAGTATATCTAGTGGATAAATTTCTTGAACAACGCAGAAATAGGACAATATCGACAACGAATGAAGAACGAAAACCAGTATTGAACATCCCCTATGTTAAAGGCATTTCAGAAGAAGTTAGAAGGATAGGAAAACAATATAAAATCAACGTTGTTTTCAATTCAAATAACTGTCTGAGAAGTCGGCTCACTAGGGTCAAACCAACAACTCAAAGAGACATGAAGAACTGTATATATCAGATACCATGTGAATGTGGCAATTCCTACATTGGTGAAACAAAGACACCTCTTGGCGTAAAGATCAAAGAAGACCAAAAATGCACATCTCGAGGAGAAACAGAAAAATTTGGTGCCGTCAACCACGCCTGGACTCATGGACACCACATAAAATGATCTGAAGCTAAAATACTACACCGAGAACAATATTGGAGAAAACGGAAAGCCGCGGTTATACATCAGTACCCCAGTTGTTTTAGTAAACCATCTTTAGATATAAGAGAAGTGTGGAAACCACTTCTTAGTAATTGTAAACTAAAATTAAATGCAGCATAAAAAATATGATTTTGCCATAGCAGGCAAGACTGCACCCATCTCAGTCATACTCTACTTCATTTACTTTTAGTATAAATAGTCATGTAGCTAAGGGATTGATTTAGTTTCACTTGAAAACAGCTAGAGATAACTACTAGCCGAAACGTCGTGATATTCAACAAAAATAAAGACAATGGAACTCCAACAGATATCTACTACTTCGCAAAAAACATCATTGTCTATGACCTTCAAACAAATACTAAATCCTAATAATTTTAAAATTTGAGGGCTCGTGCTATCGGAATTAGAAGATCGTTTGTTATTCAATCAATTGATAGTCGACACTATCCTGTCTTGGATCTCCGCAAATATTGCTATTGTTTGGGGAACTGGTTTTTAGGCAGTTTCTTTTAAAATGGTTAACCAGGAGTTTGTTAAAATGACAATACAGGTGGAAAATATGGACGAAAATTGTTGCTTAATAAAAAAAAATGGTTGTTTGAGTGAGAAAATAACCCTTCCAGATACAAATATTTTTAAATTAACAGATGTTGATTGGCTGTCAGTTGTGACTTTGTTAAATAAATAATCAGTCTTTCATAACCAAACATTTTATAGATTTTAGAAAACATACTCAAGACATAAATCGACCTTAAAGTTCTCACAGAAAAGCTTTTTGTTGTTAAACAGAAATATAACAACAATTTATAATTACACGTAACACGATCCGAGAAAGCATTAATAGGGCAAACAATACCTAAAACACGTCATTATATTTCAATTTGTTTTCGCCTAAAGATAGAAATCCCAAACTCGAAGCCTGTAGCTAGTAAAAGTTTAATTTTAAAACATCACTTTCTACTT
Organism: Diaprepes abbreviatus; assembly: GCA_034092305.1. Lineage (NCBI taxonomy): Eukaryota > Metazoa > Arthropoda > Insecta > Coleoptera > Curculionidae > Diaprepes > Diaprepes abbreviatus. The sequence continues at coordinate 1,551,131 of JASJET010000142.1, read as the reverse complement.
TAAGTATAAAAGCTTTTGCCAGCTAAGTAAAGCCACACTATCCTATCAGCTTTCCAGTTAGTTTGAGTCTGAGTTAAACAAAATGAACAAGTTTTGGGTACGTAGAAAATTTTACATTCCTTGTTTATAGAGAATACTGGTTTACCTTTGGAGGAGAAAAGCGATACTTTTATTGATTCTATGGCATTCGTTTTAGTTTTGATTGCTTTTTTCTAGATGTTGATAGTATTTATTAATTTAATGCTATAAAAACTTATCTTAACGAGATATACATGATGCCTTTTTGTTTTTTTTTTTAATTTCCATTATAAAGTCAAATTAAAATAAAAATTATTATAATCGGGGGTTTCGTAGCTGATATAGAGACATAGCTCCGCCAAAGTTTTTATATGTATTTTTAACCTCTGATTACAAATACCAGGGATATGGGCAGGTAATTTATTTTTCGTAAAATAAAAAATATATTCATGTTCTTCAGTTGATTCAAAGTAAAAAGTGTCTCTGCAGTTATTATAAATATAGCATAAGGAACTGCAATTATATTTTGGCATATGTAAGTGCGGTCCTTATATATATATATATATATATATATATATATATATATATATATATATATATATATATATATTTTAATTTTAATATTTTCTTTCGTACGATATAAAACAATGAGCTTGATATTTGATTTTAAAATTAATAAAGTTTCTGGTAAAAGCATTAACACAGTTTTGTTGCAAATGTGATCTGTAAATAATCGGAATGCTGTCTATAATTTTTCAGTAACGAACCCATGATTGCATCGGATACAGTTGAGAATTTTCTTTGTACGATATTTTCTCGCAAATAATACTTTTGTTAGTATCTATCACATAACTATTAGAGCATTTCGTTGTTTAGATTTTGATTTTTAACTTTTAGACTGTCTAAGGCTTTTTATGTGTAAATTTTTTATAGTACTCATTGGTCATGTGGTACTTGAACAAATCTAAAAATTACATCAGTCGCATTCAATAATCACATCTTATATTGAATTGGGGTTTGTTTAAAGTTGTTTGAAACGAATTATAATGTTTGAAGTATAGAATTATATGTATAAAGTTAGTTACAAAATAATTTTTTTTTTTTGCTATTACATCCAAACGACAAAACGCAGTGCCCGTAAAATACAAATCGACAGCGTCGCGCATTCGACACCTGCCTTTGTCAGTTTTCGTTAAAGAGTTTAGTTGATTAAGAGGGTTGGAACTGCTCCCTCGGTAATAAAAAAATAAAAAACACCCGGTTGTTCTACATCAAAAAATACCCATACAAAAAATCTTTAGCCACTCTTATCGTCACATAACCTCAAAAAAAAAATAAAATAAAACGTCTTGTTTCCTTTTTTGACGATATCTTCGGTTCTAATTATCATAGAAACTTGTTTTTTTTTTCATTTTGTAGGTTTCTTTAGTGCCTATAACAAGATATTTTTTACAAAAATTTTTGGCGCGAAATTCAAATTTTTATGGGTGTTCGAAAATTTTTAAATTTAATAAAATAAAAACGAGAATAAGAGCAAGGCCCAAAAAAATATGTTGTTTCTTAGACGCCAATCTATGTCCATGAATATTTTCAGATTTTTAAAAGTGGTGAAACATAGTCAAAATGGCAAAAAACAGCATATATTAGCATTTTTTCACATTTTTATCGAATTTTGAAGCATAGAATTTTTTTATAAAACCTCAGTTGTTTTAAATTAATATATATATATATATATATATATATATATATATATATATATATATATATATATATATATATATATATATATATATATATATATATATATTAAGACAACTAAGGACTTATAAAAAAAATTTCATATTTCAAAATTATATTTTTCGGATTTACTCGAATTTCTACCCTCAACAACTTGTCTCTTTCCAATATAAAACTTAACATGAACGAAGGTATAGACAGTAGCGTCATTAACAAGTTGCAACCTAACTAGTTATTAACTCCCGGAGACACTAATGAGACCTTAATTATTCTAATAGCTGAATCTCATCTTAAAAATACTGTCTAACTTATGAGCTATTAATAAAATATTTGCAATATACTTACTAGAGTAGGATGTTGTATTTTATTCAATATGCGACATTTTAAGCCGGGATTGTTATTAACTTCGTCCGCTCTTAACCTAGTTATAATAACTGAAATTCTTTTTGCTAATGTATTTTTTTATTTTGTGATTGGGTGCTTATGATTATTAAATAAAAATATATTTTCGCAGTGCGATTAATCCCTGTTTGTAGTTCTTGACTGGAACTATGCACTATTGGACGCAGAATTGAAAAATAATTATTTAATTAGAAGCTATTTATTGTTAAAAGAGGCAAAAAATGCTATTTTTCAAATGTTTAATGTGCTTTAACTCTAAAAATATGCTCGAATGGGAAAATCATGAGATACACTTTTACTTCGAATTGAGCAAAGGACATTTCTATTTAAAAAAAAAACAATTTTTTTATTCATGATAATTTACCTAACCATTTTTCAAGAATCCACCTCCGATATTCGTGAATATTGAGTCGAAATACTTAAAAAACTTTAGTGGAGCGACGTCTCTTTATCGGTTATGAAAACCCACTAGGCATGTTTATGAAATATAATAAGCTGAAAAAGGCGACGGCTCAAAAAAATAAGTTCGCCAACAAAAAATTTTGTCAGCTTTTAATTTCTACCTACTTACCTGTTATAAGAACTTTCTTTTAGATATTCTTTACAACATGCTGAAAATCTCTAATCAAAATCTGTTATTATGAACCATTTTGCATAAACCTAACATAGAAATATTTTTACAGAATCCCCTTGAGAGTATTCTCTACAGTATACGAAAATCCTCAACAAAATATCATATCAAAATTTATGGATCAAAAAATTGCTTATCAACAATTTTTTCGAGGATTTTCAGTTTTAATCTCCTTTAAACCCATGTTTGAAACATTTTTAGAAACCATCACAGAAAACTGCTTATAAAATGCTGAAGAGTTCTTAAAATATCTGTCTCTTAAAAAAAATTATGCATAATGGTATTATATAAATATAAAAAAAAAAACATTATCTTGTTTCCAAGTGGGTTTAAAAGTCCTATTGTGGAACTCAAATAAATTGAATTTTAATCGAAAACAAATCTACATCTTTTTAGGTATTTACTTCAATCATTGCTATCGCTGTTGCTCGTCCAGATGTTCTACCCCGCGATAGCGAAGGACACGTATCAGTTACTCAAAGCTCCATTGGAACATACAAATATAAAGTTCTTCTAAGAGATTCATACAGAACTGAAGAACGTTTTCCCGATGGCTCAGTTGTAGGCGAATACACGGTTAATGATGCCAACGGAGTGCCTCAAACTTTCAAATACACTGCTGGTAAAGACGGTTTTAAAATCATCGAGGGATCTCTCCCAGTTGCTCCTCTACCTGTTGCTGAGACTCCTGAGGTTATTGCCGCTCGCAATGTTGTTCCTGTCAGCCAAGATGTACCCGCTGTCCCAGTTGAACAAGCCGTTCCTAGCGGTCTTCTTCTTCCGGTACAGGATACTGAAGAAGTTAAAGCTGCTAAAGCAAAATTCTTTGCTACGTACAATGGAGCTGTATAACTAAGTTTACTTTAATAGTATATGTAAATAAAAAATAATTTATTATTAGAACGTTTTATTTATATCCATTGAATTATGGATTGTTTATAAACAATTATTATTTCTATTTATTCTGTTGCGGTCAATTAAACCATTTTCAGAATAATTTTTATATTATAACTAAAAAAGGAAAACATTATATTTTTAATGGAAAATTTTAAAAGGTAAATAAAATTTTCTTATCTTAAAGGATAAAGGATGTAACTTTTAAAATTCTCTATCAAAAAAGATCCCTGAAGATGCCTCGTGCAACCGTGGGCGAAACGTCGGATTATAATTTCAATTTGACACGATCTAAACCCAAGAACCATGAATTTCAACTTGACCAATGCCGTGAAAACTTTCGTTCTTTATAAGTCATTAAATAAATTATGTATCGCAACAAACCTAAGACAGTTTCTTGAGGTACTTTAGAGTTATCAAAAATTTAATGTCATAGGTTGTGCATTGTTTTGGATTCTTGTTAATAATTTACACACATTAAAACGTACTTCTGATGTTGACAGTATATTAGAAAACCTCCGGTACAGCCGCGAAAACTATAATATATTAAAATATTACCCTTTCAGTAGCAACGATTTTTCATTTTTCGCATATTGTTTTGTCGTGGCTGCCGAGACGACAAATAAATAATCTGCAGAGGAAATCTTACGCGAGTAACTTTTCTTTAAGAACGACAGTTTTCCTGGAAGCGTCCTGTGTTTGCGAACCTGGTATGGGGTTCCTTTTGAAATATTGCGCGGACGTGCATTATACGACTCGTATTGTCGCCCAGAATAATATATTTTGTATTTATCCCGAGCTGCACAGCACTTGTCAGCGCCAGCGATCATTCATTGCCTCCGAAAGGAGTTCTAGAAAGAATTTTTCTTTCTTTATGGAAAATTTACTGAATCTCCATTCAATGTTATTCTCTTCGAGGCAGTATAATGGAGTATATATTAATACCACATGGTAAAATAATGGTAATAGTTTAAATATATTTTAGGTTATCATAAAATAACAACCGATTTAAAAAAATAAAAACCCTACTGCTATAATGTTGAGCTAACGGAAAAGAGAAAAAAATTGTTAAATGCGTGCTGGATAACTAATGATCTAAGCTAATGCCATTTGAGGTTATATGTTTGAAAGTTCTGAAGAAACTGAACTAAAATTCTGCGAATATTGACAAAAGTATATTGCAAATATGGTAGAATATTTTTTAACCTGTTGACACGTAAACACTTACGATTATGTTTCTGTGCATTTATTTAAGGTTATGTATGACTCTTATTAACGTGAACTGGTTACTTCGTTTATTTAGCGTATGGGGTTTACAATACAATGTATTGAACAATACATCAAGGTTAGTATTAAAATAAAATTGTTGAGTATATATCAAACATAGAATAGAATAGAATAGAATAAAATAGTTTATTCATGTTAGTCGCAACAAGTGTATCATACGTCAAAGGTGGCATAAAGTAAGTATAATAAAAATCTATAATAAAAGAAAAATTAAAAACAAAGATATACATTTTAAGATAGATTTAAAATACAAATACAGTTTAAAGATTAAAATTACACAAATCACATGGTTAAAGGAAAGGTATCGTGGATTGAAAGTAGCTTAGACAAAGTAGTAATTCAAAAATTCTTCTGTGCTATAAAACGTATTTTGAACTAAAATACTCTTTATGGTCATCCATATATTTAATTTCTTCCGGTAATATATTGAAACATTTTATTCCCAGTATCCTGTTCCAGTTTGGCGCCTCTTTAACCTCCAGTAGGCAGGAACAATGTTTTGTTTGGGTCTAGTCTCATAGTGAATGTCATGGTGAGTTTTATAACTCATAATATATTTTTTTTAAATAACGGAGGTTTTCAAAAATATACTATGCTGAAACTGTCAAGATTTTAAGATTTTTAAATGCCTCACGACAGTCATCTCTAAACTCAAGAGTTGTTAAAACTCTTACTGCCTTACGTTGAAGGGCAAAGACTCACTTGGCAAGTGCTGCGTGTCCCCATGCCAAAATAGAATATGACAAGTGAGAGTGGAATAGAGAAAAAAACGCAGTCCTCAATGTCTTCCGAGACACACTGTTGGAGAGATTTCGCAGAAGGAAAAGATACTTATTTAATTTTTTGCATAATAGCTCGATGTAAGGTTTCCAAAGTAGTTTTGGGTCCAAGTTCACTCTCAAAAACCTAATATAGTTCTCATTCACTCTCTGATTCGTATTTCCCAAATTTCTTACTGAGAAGATGACCCTGTTGGTTTTGTTATTATTGCGGATAAGTCTATTTGCTTCAAACCACTCTTCTTCTCTCTGTTGTGCCTCCAAAGTACCCCCAAGCACCTCCCCCGCAGTAACAGCCGTACAGGATATTGCGGCGTCATCGGCAAAAAGTGTGTATTTCGCCCCAGAATCCATCTTGGGTAGATCATTGATATATACCATACATACATAATACAAATACTAACAATAATATAGTGGCTGATCTAGGTCAAGAAACTATTGAACAGCTTCCAGGGTGCAGACTTCTAGATCTTCCAAATCTCCAGAGTATGCACGGGTTGAGCATCTGTGGCTATATGTTGCATGGTTTGTCTAGGCACCTAACAAATACAATTGGAAAACTTTGCTCTTCCCCATAAGTGTAGCGAATCCATAGATTCCGATATGGATTCGATTTAGTTTTGTCCATAAAGCTCGTGAACGATCGCATCCATTAAATTCTTAGGATATATCTACTAGTTTTATATGGTCTTGTTCTGTATCCACGAATTATTCCAAAAGTTTTGTTGTTTTAAATCTACAACTTGGCTATTTGGTAGGGTTCTGGATTTTAATCCGGAGTGATGTATTACGAGATAGTCCATGTCCTAATGAATGGATAAAAGTGGATTTGCATTTATCCTGTGGTATTTTTGAACAAGAGCTAAGAATCTATGGAGATCTGGCGAGGCAATGTTGCTTAGAACTAGAAATCATCAAGTGGAGTGCTTTTGGTACCACTTATTAACATCATATAGTTGAATTGTGTGTAAACTTTAGAGACTATTCATCCACGCAGGAGTACAATATTCTGCAGCTGAGTAGGGAGACGCCAGAGCAGTTTTTTAAAGCATAAATGCATAATCTTCTGAAGAAATTCCAGCAATCCATTCAAGCCTACCGCCTTGCCGCTCTTAGTTGTTTTTATATTTTATTCAATCACTGCCACAGTAAATTAATTTGGAGTTGTTCACCTTGGAGCTAAAATATGGTTGAAGCTGGTTGTTATCTCTTCAAGCCAGATTTGTATCTAGCTACTTTAAATTACTCCTTTTCCTGTAATAATTGCGTGAACCCCAAGTTTAAATTTATAGATTTTGAGATTTGATAGTTCTGAAAATAAACACAGGAAGATGTCTTACATATAAAAATAGATCTTTCTCAGTAAGACAAATCGCAATAACTTTTTACTAAATATTGCTTGCTTGCTTGCTTGTTTGTTTTGGCTTTGCTGCAGGGCAATTGCCAGATTATTAAATATTATATTGCACTTTGAACTGAGGTTATGCATGATTGTTCTCCACAACACCGCTGTGGGGCACATTCACAATGATATTTACAAGTAATATAAGAAAAGTTTTAGCTAAATCGATGACGATTTGATTTGGTGGCAAATTTCTGAATAAAAAACTACATTTTTGCTCACTGTGCACCTAAGGCAGGTGACTCTAGTTAAGAAATAAAACTCATTTATTTGAAAATAATTCCAATTAAATTATACTTGCATCACTTGTAACCTTCTAATTTTTAAAATATTTAACACCTTTTGTGGAATTTTCTTTAATTTACAGGTAAATACTCAGGTAAACCCATTAAACACACTTTCACATCTAATTTTTAAAAATGGTTCCCTAATGACATGCCTTTAATACATTATTAACGGTCTAACGCAAAGTTGCCTCTACACTTAATTTATTTTACATTAAAAATTCTTTTTGACCCTGTATTTTGTGGTTTTTCAGTCATACTTTAACCACTGATAAGTAAAAGTTTATATTTTCAGCAATATGTTAATATTTACTGTAAGTAATTTGATAATTTATTATTTGCTCTGAATTGTTTTTTTTTACTTAAACTGACATCAACTATACTTTATTATATATATATATATATATATATATATATATATATATATATATATATATATATATTATTACATTTATTGCTATAGAAATCTTTTTGCATAGTTCTTGCCAATATAACTTTGGTAAAATTATTATGAGCCTTATGAGAGTTATTACGAGCTAAATCTATTTCAATGTAGATTTTATTACTTTACCTTTTCAAACTTACTTCAAATCAAACGTTTACCAAAAATGTTTGTGAATTTTACAGATATAGAATACATCGAAAGCTGTGAAAAAATTACATTATTGATATAGAAGTGAAACTGGGTAAAAATATCAATTCGTACAGAATTACTTTTAAAATAACGTCTTTAACTTAACTACTGCTAGTGTAATCAAATAACGGTCTGCACAAACGGTAATTATATACAAAGATTGGTACTAAGTGGTTATCTATGTATCATAAAAAAGATGTTTTTTTGGAAAATATTTCAGATAAAAATTGGACGCATTTAAAAAACCAACAAAATAAGTTAAAGAACAACATCAATATCGTTTAATTTGTTTAAAAGTTATTGGAAAAAAAACAGTTCAAAAATATTAACAAATAAAATTAATTATGGCTAATAAAAACTTTTTTACATGTGCCAGGATTTTATAGTATAAAATGATGACTCAAAATTTTGGGTTAATCTATAGACTTGTTTCCCAAGGAGGTTCATTTTTTTTACAGCAAACAAGACTTTTATATTCAATTCAATCAATTTTATCAATTTTATTTTTAAAATATTTTTATGCATGATGGTATCATTTCACACTTAAGTGTTATGTCCTATAAATAACTATTACTCTTTGAATTTGCTAGATTTTGTTAAATAAAATATTTTTAAACTTTTATTAGAACAAATACAAAAGGTTACTTCTAAAAATACACTACAGAACAAAAGTAAAGTAAAGCAACATTTTTGAAACATGTACAAACCCTAATATTATTTGAATTTTAAACTTAATTCTCGCTGTTTTATATCAGATGGCGTAACTAGTATTATTTTCATGAAAGTAACACCAAAACAATACTGTCTTGAAGTATTGGACATACAATATTCGGTATTCAAGAGTGAATTCACTTGTACATATTAATTTTTTTATAAAATCAAAAAGGTTATGTTTTGAACGAACCAAACAGCCCATGCGGGAAGGTTTGCTTTAATAATAATATGTATAAATATGTCGCTTTGCCATATAAAACTATATATTAAAAGAAAAAAATTACATCACAAAGAGTACCCAGATTATACACAGTATGTATGTACGCAAACAATTTAAAACAGAACAGTTTAGGCCCAAGTGCAACCCTGAATAAACATGCCATTATACATTAAAGAAACAACTAAAAAAAGCTATCTAGATAACAATTACAAAGATAATAATTTAAGTAACGCAATTTTTCTTTGTGTAGGTATCTACTCTACTTTATTCTACCTTGGCAAATGCTTTACCTACAAATATTGGCTTGGACTTTTTGGATCCCATCCTCTACCAAGAACATATTCAGTCACCGAATGGTCATTATAGGTATGGATATGAATCTAACAAGGCCATAGCACAGCAAATTCATGATTCAGATGGTACATCGAGGGGATTCTACTCTTATTTAGATGATCAGGGTAGATTACAACATGTAGAGTATATTGCTGGTCATGACGGATATAAAGTATTGGGAAACAGCGGCTCTCCAAGAGTACCTGTTTATACTCCAGAAGTTGAAGCAGCTAGGAAAGCTCATTTGGATGCTTATCTTGAAGCTCAGAAAAGAGCTCTTGCAGATCAAAAAGCAGTAGCAATAAGCAAACCCATGGCATTGGAGAATATTAAACAGACTATAAATACTGAAAGGCCATTAACAATTGATATACCTCTTAGGTATAAAGTAAATTCTATACCAAATCCTGCCGTTCAGCCCCAAACTATTTTTGTCGAACCAAGAATTAACCTGTTTAGTGGACAACCAATAAAACCAATTTATCAAAATAGTTTTCTTCATTCTTCACTGCAGAATACCTTTCCAGCAACCACTCCTAAACCTTTTCAGGATTCTACAGTACCTAACGTTGACAACAAAGTTTTTATTCTCCCTCCACCAAAAGTTCATCATTATGAAAAAATTTGGCCATTACGGCCTCTTAGGTACATAAATTTGGAAGTTCAAATAAATGGACAGAACTTGTACGATCCTAAAACAAACTACTTGAATAGAAATGTGGATTATAGTTCAAGGTCCACAGAATTGCCTCAGAATATTTTTGTGCCACAATACACGACACCTCAGTCCTTGAACTATAACGGTAACGTTTTTTCTATCCCGACACATGAAGACATATCTCAAAGTATCGTACAACCATCAAATTTCCCCAGTCATGTGGCAACTTATCAAAATGAAAATATTCAACAAATATCTTCACCAGTTGTTAGTGAAATGCAACATTTTCCACAACCTATCACCTCTGGTTTGACAGCGCATCAAATTGATTTTATCAACCATCAACAAGGATATTTAACGGAAAATTTTGCACCAGACGCAGCTGTTGTAAAGCAAAATAATACTAAACCTGCAGATAATTCAGTGTCAAAAATTATTGTAACTAAAAGCAACGTTAGCGTTGAAAAAAATATTGCTGCACCTGCAGCAAAAAAGGCTTTTGATATTCTTAAAGAAAAATATAATTTAAGTTGACTTTAATTAAGGTTGTTCATTTTATTTATTGATTTTGCTGCATAATTTAGTTTTGTAATAAAATTGTTAGTCCAAAAGTTGTTTTTTTTTTCATTTTTATATATTAACACCTTATGTATTTGTAATACAAGATATTTAGATTAGTTTTCATTTCATTGATGTTATAAGGTAAATATATGGATTTTCCGCATTTTTAATCGATTTTAAAGAAAAAGCAAATTATTTATCAATTCGTCCATGTCCATTTATTTATTTTTAGGTATGATATGAATTTTTAAACTGTGATCCCAAAAATATTTTATATATTTATATAAGATACTATCAAAGGGTTTAAAAGTAAATACAATTTTCGCTAGTGAACTTTTTAACCAACTTCTTTGGTATATAATTTTTGATAGGGGTGAAATATTTTGATGAATGTTTCTGTGTGTTCTCTTAAGTGGTTATGTAAAAATATGTTCTTCTTTATGTATTATCTCCTTTCAAAAGGTTAACATTCGTCATGCATATTCTTATTTTTTATATTGCAGCAGGGAGGTTCGATTTGTTCCATTTTCTTCTCAAATTATGCAACCTAGAAATGCTACTTCTTCTAATGTTCATTATATCATGTATCTTACTTTGTATTATAATATGTAGCAATACATATCTATTTCCTCTCACCACCTGATCCTGATAATTTTGTTAAATTAATTATACTTATTATTTCCTTCCCTTTTTCGTTATTTTCAGCACCTTAATCTTTGTTACTCTATTCACCCAATGTATTTTTAATAATAATTAGACGCATATTTTAAATACTTCCAGTTGGACACTAATATCTTTCTTTAAGATTCAAGCCTTCATTCCATAAAATAGCACAAAAAACACAACTCTACTTGTCCAATTCTCGACTTTATTTCCTCTATAAAGTCGTTATTTTCGATTTTTCTACATAAATATCTATATTTATTTACTTTTTCTACAGATATTCCTCTTATTTAAAAATTCATATCATTGTGCTTATGCAGTTATCAAAAATTTGGCTTTCCTAATGTTAATTCACCTTCTTCACTATTTTCTACAACCTTATCGAGGATTCTGCGTTGTTTTCTTTAAAGCCTTCTGAATTATTTCTTCCGAATTTAAATTATAATGTTTAAGCACGCCATCTTGTCTTGCTCGTCATTGTATTTTCATTTCCTCCGAAAATTCCTTTTCCACTTTAACATTGGCGGTCTTGTTAAAATACAGATCAATTATTATTCCAATATCCTTCATATTAATGTTTTGTCGCTATGCAGCTAAATTATGACAAACCTTATCAAAGACTTTATAGTAGTCAATTCAACAAGCATACAATGGTTAATTAGCATCCATACCCCTTTGCATCAGCACATTAAAGCCAAACAAAGTCTCTTTTATATACACTGCATTTCTAAAGCCAAACTGGGAATCGGTAGTATCCTGTTCCAGTTTCCTGAAAATTATTAGAGTAAAATCTTTAAGATTATTTTAAGGGTATGATTCATTAAACTGATTATTCTATGGTCAGCATTCATTCGCATTTGATTTTTTTGGAAGGATAATAAATGTTGATTGAAGCCATTTCCTAAAGATAATTGCAGCATTATAGAGGTGTGGAAAATCCAAAACAGAACCTCTAAAAAAAGGGAATGTAACAGAAAGTGACGGACAACCCGTTTAGCCATGTTGAAGAAGTGAAATGAAGCATACTGTTGTATCGTAGCTTGCTTTCTGGTTTCCAGCAAAGATGGTTGGCGGGGTCGTTAAAACACAGTGGGTTGAAAGCACGGATTTAATATTAAAAATAAAAATCGGATCCAACAATAGCAGACTGAATCTTTAAAATCATGAAAATAAATTCGAAAAACGTCTAATGTGGTCCAATAGCTGATAAATATGCAGTTTAAAAACAAAACAAAAAAATAATTGTATTTCCATGAATAAAATATTGCGCTTGAGTCCAAAGTGCATTTTAAAAATAATACTATAATAATAAATACGTGGATATCGATAATCGTTAAAAAGGCAAAAGTACTTTTTCCTCTATGCTTAGAACTTCTTAACAAACACCAATGCAAATAATTTGCAAGTAATATAATATTTATTGATTTGCACAAATGAATAAATAATACGACTGTAATAAAAATAATAAAAGAACTTTTTAATAATTGCCTTCTTTATTAACAGCTCTTTTCTCATTCTCCAATACGTGCGAATTGTTGTCCGAATCCTTACGATGTCAAAAACAGTGTAAGGATCCATCGACGTCAAAAGTTTTAGAACACATCCTCCATATTTTTCTCTAGGCGATAGTTTCTTATTAACTTGTCCGTTGATTTTTGTGCATCTTTCGATAGTTTACCTATCGGTAATATTACAAAAGCTATAATATCTGGTCAGTGGAGTAAGTACTTTCAGGATTCCTGTTGGCATGTTGTACCAAGAATATCCTTTGAAGAATAATCTTGCTGTTTGAAGTTTGTATTCCCAAATCATCTCTATTGCAGTTTAATGTTCGCTTCCAATAGTTTGCAAAATGACTGAAAACCGGAGGATCAGTTTTCGCTTTACTCTTGTTACAATGACTGTAGCTTGAAATACTCTGTATTTACTGAGACACAGTATCAATGTTGTTGAACTGAGATATTGGTTGGCAGAGGTAACAACGTTGGACCGATTTCGCTCCAGCCAAAGCATTCACCTAGCCGTCTATCATCGTCATAGATAAGTTGTACTGTACTGAAGCTCGAGTGGCAAAGAAAACTCTATTATATGGTGCAAGTTGTCTGGTTCGAGTTCACAATTTTCTAATTTCGTTAAAGACTTTTGTACGGTTTTCTTAATAAATTCAAATTTCAAAGGTCCGCAATTCATAGTAGACGAGGGTTTGGAATTGTACAACACAATCTGTTCTTGTTGAGTTTGCGTGTTAATACCTGTTAATTGAAGTGGAATAAGAGAGGTTAGGAATAAGTTTGTATCAAAAATATTCGGATCAGTGAATTTCTTTTTGTACTGGCTCTGACCTGACGTTCCATCGAAGCCCCATTTGCAAATGAAACTCATATCTACAAATCTAATTTATCGATTTGTTCAAGGGCGTCTAATTGAAGCAATATAATTCGATCCATTGTATGATCCAGTAAGGAAAACTTTAAGATTATCCTGCGAAAAGAAGCCAAGAGGGTTTAAGTCTGAAGACCTCGGTGGCCACACAATAAATCTTCTTTCAATCCACTGGTCGGTGAAAACATTATTAAGAAAGTTGTTTATATGTATTATCCTTTCAAGTAGAGAAATGTAAAGAATATATACAAACAGTTTGTTTCCTGCAAATACAACTCGGTCCTCTCTCCATACGTGTTTCAACCACCTTATGGAGCTGTATCGAACTGAGAGCAACATGGGCAGGAAACAACTGCTATATAAAATATAAATGCCAAAGTATGTTGGTAGGATATAAAAAACCTGCACACTGCGAGGCCAGACTGAAAAATATCGCTAGTTAAACGACATCTATGAACATCCTACTGTTAACTCTTTGTTAATTTTGAAAATAATTTTATTATATAATATTGCGATAATCGGTTCTTAGAACATGCCATTGACATTTATTTTCTCAAATTAAAAAAAAAACAAAATTAATTAAAAAGCAATTTTAGGGGTAAACAAAGCAAAAATTATTTTTAATAAATGTCTCTTTCAGATTTTGTATTATAATGGCTTCGGCTTTAAGAGGGTTATTATTTAATAAATAATTTTAATTAACTAAACGAGTTTTGTAAAATAAAAACGGCAAAGGAAAAATTTCTATTTATAACCGTTAAAAATTTTTAAGAACGTTTTATAAAAAAAATCGTATTTCTTTAAGATCGAGAAGGGATTTGGTATTCTGCAAAGCTTAAAAAAATAAATAATACCTTTATAATACAAAAAAACATAAAAATCTAATAAAATGCACTTATTTGAGGAAGAGAAATGCTTAATATATAGTCTCTATATTTTTGATTAACAGAACGTTAAAAAATAATATTGTAATTTCTGTAAATATCGTTCTTTAAAAGCCTTTCCGGAAAAATTACTTTTTTCCCTATGATAACTCAGAAACTAAGTACTTATTTTCTTCGTTATACCTTTATTTTTTAATCAGGCATGCAATATTCAAACAGTTTTATTTTTTGATTGATTTCAATCCTCTAAAGACAAAAGAAATTATACAAAATGTATATTTTTTTTAATGGAATTTTTTCAAAAATTTTCCTTTTGAACGATCCCCATATTTTTGCTGAATTATTTGCTTTTTTTTGACAAGTATAACAGCTCCAGTTGTGGAAATTGTAGATCCCCTCCATGTGCGGATATATATGAGTTAGCCCCATTAAACTAGTTTTCGCATTAAATTATTCGTACTGACTACCGGCAGAAAACGATTTCTACAATATTATCTGTTTTTGCAGATTCAACGAATATTTTTGGTATTGAGTTTAACATTCAAATTAATGAAATTTCGGTTAGGAATTGTGATAAGTTAGGGTTCCATAAGTTAAAGATCTCTAAATCATGGCGCTCTTATGGTGCTACTGTGTTAATCGATCCGATAAATAAGGTTCACTGAATGTATGCTACGATGAAGAATAAATCGTTCCCAAATAGAACGTGAAGAATTAAATCCATTGAATATATTCATAATAAAAGTGCAGAAGTTTACGAGAATCATTAAAAAACCAATTTAGTTTAAAGAGTGGAGAGCGTCTATGAAATACGATTATATTCTTTACATCAGCACTCTAACATTTTGCATTTTCTGAAGTCGCGTGCAACTCCCACAGTAGTTAAAATTAGAAAAAACTATTGGTTCACCGCAAAGCATTTTCTCTATTTATAGGTTTGTCTATTATTATACATATACAATCTTTAATGCCAAATATGATTTATGATATAACTTTTATAAAAGATCTTTAAATCTTATTTCTACTGTCTACGCTCCCTACATTTCTCGCACTTTTCATAACTGACAATTTTACATCATAAAAAATTAAATTATTATTATTCCTTAGATTATCTACTATGTTTGTAAGGGATTAATTCAAGTTATGATTGGTAACATGTTCAGTCAATGTCTGTAATTTTTTATTAACTATTGCTCTTCAAAATTAAAACATAAATATATCTGAATGTCATCTACACATGTTTGAATTTTACTAAATTTTACAGATTTTAGAATATCAGATGTATATACAACAAATAATGACGGTTCTAAAATAGAGTCTTGTGGCACTTCCTTTTGAAACTCTAACATTTTAAATCTTGATATTAAAAACACATTATTTTATGAATTCCTTAGAAATTTTTACTGGCATATACTCTCACAATAGTCGGCTTAGACCTTCAATTTAAAAAAATCAAGGAAATAAATCCAAACACTAGTGCTACACCAATATAAAGACAATACAAAAATAGTGTTATTATTGCATCGTATTGAAAATTTGTAATAATCCATTGTCTCGTATTCGTCTTTACTCAAACTGAAATATATCGTCTTGTCGTTGTTTTCATGGTTTTAATTTTAAAAAATATATTTTATAGAATTTTTAATATAATTAATATTCAAATTCAAATTATATTATTTTTAATTAAATTACACTTTTTTCAAATCCACTCATTAATCCTTCGACAAACTTTTAATGATTACGTAACAGATGGATAATTGCTATCGATAAAAACTTTTTCGCCCATTTCTAAAGACCAATACATTAATAAATTTTAAAGAATTATTTTGAAGACTTATTTTCTGTTTCATAAGCTATGACTCAAATGTACGCATAAACAATATATATGAAATATTGAGCAGTATCATAGAAAAAGTACACTTTGTCTATGGCATATTGGTACTATCCTAAGAAAATCATATGTCAAATATTTACAATAAATTGCTCATTCAGCTTAATTCAGCGGATGCTTTGTAAAAATCATAAATCATTATATATATATATATATATATATATATATATATATATATAAAGGGTGTTTTTTATAGGGGTATAGAACTTTAAGTTGGCAACACTTTTTTAACTGGCGGCCATTTTGTCAGCTGCCAAGTGATTTATATTTAGTTTGACTGACGCCTGAACAACGCTTCTAAATTGTGCAAATTTATTTTCAAAATCATGGTTCTGTTCGAATTACGTATCGCGCACTACGTCCATTTTACGATCAACATAATCGTCCATCAGAGCAATTAATTCGATTAACTATGGAACGTTTTCGCACCACGTTTACTCTAAATGATAATACGCATCCACAGAGACGTCGTACAGTGCGTACAGAAGAAGTCATTGCTGCTGTAGAGCGTAGCGTATAGGAAGACCCGAATCAGTCTATCCGCCATCGTGCACAGGGATTGGATATATGTCCATTCACTTTATGGAAGATTTTGTGGAAATATCTTGGTTTGCGTGCTTACAAAATCCAACTCGTGCAAGAATTGAAGCCACACGATCACCTAGCAAGGCGTAGATTCGGTGAATGAGCCCAAAACATGATTGCCGTTGATCCCGATTTTCATAAGCGAATTTTGTTTAGCGATGAAGCTCACTTTTGTTTGAATGGATACATCAATAAACAAAACTGCCGTATTTGGAGTGATGATAATCCTCAAGTGTATGTTGAGACACCGTTACATCCAAAAAAACTGACTGTTTGGTGTGCTTTATGGGCTGGCGGTTCGTACTTCTTTAAAAACGATGCTGGTCAGAACGTTACAGTCAATGGTGACCGCTATAGAGCCATGATTACTGACTTTTTCGTTCATCAATTGAACAACCATGATGTGCAGGAGCTGTGGTTTCAACAAGACGGCGCAACATGTCACACAGCTCGTGCCACAATTGATTTATTGAAAGAAACGTTTGGTAACCGCATAGTTTCACGTTTTGGACCCGTAAATTGGCCTCCAAGGTCGTGCGACTTAACGCCGCTAGACTATTTTCTGTGGGGATATGTGAAGTCGCTAGTCTGCGCCGATAAGCCCGAAATGATTGATCACTTGGAGGACAAAATTCGTCGCGTTATTACCGATATACGGCCACAAATGTTGGAAAAAGTCATCGAAAATTGGACCTCTAGATTAGACTACGTCCGAGCCAGCCGTGGCGGTCATATGCCAGAAGTCATATTTAAATTATAATGCCAGAAGGTTATCTTTCGAATAAAGTAAATTTCATGTCAATTTAAAAAATTCATTTTTGTTTTATTCCATTTAAAAGTTCTATACCTCTATAAAAAACACCCTTTATATATATATATATATATATATATATATATATATATATATATATATATATATATATATATAGGTTCATGATTATGCTTACTTTTTCTTAAAAATCTTCTCACGTTAATGCTCTTAAATTGAATCAAAAATATTTTTAAGCCTAAAAAATAAATTATTATTGTCAAGAGTGACCTGAGAACGTTTTTAAAAACTTAATTGCTTTAACTTGCGGTGGAACAGGTATCAGTTACGATCATTCTATGCAATTTTTGTCAAAAAGAGTTTGTCTACATGCCACAGTAGCGATTGTCACTGGTAGCCACTCAAGCTTCTCTAATATTTTCAGAACAGTATGGTCCGCTGATGCCTCCTGTCCATATGCTTTACTTAATTATCACATTTTGAGAATGCTTAGGAAGTTCTGACAAAACCTGTGAATTAGCTGTGTCTCAAATCGGAGAATTCCATTTATTCATGAAGCCGTTGAGGTGACAGTGACCCTATCATCAATGTAGAAGAGTAGTGGGGATTCCACTACTCTTTGACTTTCACGTGTTATATCGTTTTCCGTTATGTTTGCTAGCATTTTTCAAGTATTTCACAGACTTTTTGGTGTTTGTTTCAAGGTTGTAGACAATGCTGCTGAAGATTCACTAAAATGTAGTTGTCGGACGCATTGTATTTTTTTTTTTGTTTTTACGATGTTTCGATTAGTTTGTATCTCTAATCGTTATGAAGTATAAACAGAATGTTTTGTCTTTAGGCTACGAGCTTATATAGGAACTGAATCCATTGAAGCGCAAAGTTTCGCTTCACTGTACACACCTCAATGATTTGATATTACGAAGTAGTGGTTGCCAAAGATTAGATATCTCAACACTCGGTTTACTGAAGATACCATTATTATTTTTAATGTACTACATAAAGGAAAATAAAGTTCTTAAAATATGAGTCAACTTATCTAATTGTCATAAAAACCACAAAAATACTATTAATGTAAGATTTTTAATAGTTCTGATAAAGTGCGGTAAATTAAACTTTAAGGTTTACATAATACGGTATAATCACAGGAGTTTCAATCTTGGCATTTCGATATTTCTAGTCGATCTGTTAGGACCAAAATGAGTAAGGTTTTTCTATTCTTTCAACTAAAATGGTCGATATGCAATATATAAAAACGAATATACAAATTTGTAATTTTCGCTAGGAGTTAAAATTTATCTATAATTGAATTAATGAATTGGGAAAATTAAAATATTATTCCACATGAATAAAAAATTACATAAAACATTTTCTAACAATGCGCAAAATATATTAAAACCTGCAATATTATTTAAATTTAAATAGAAAGCAAACATCAAAGCAACATTACCATTTTAATACATTTTGAATAGAATGCAATTTTAAAGATTAAAATATGTACGCCAAATAAATATTGTAAAATAAATAGGCCAGGAAAAGTTGGCAATAATTCACATCCAATTCATTAAATATATTTATTTTTCCCTAATGGAAATATTTAAACTCTTATGCCTTTAAAATTGTTTGCAGCGACATCTAGTAGAGGTTTTTAAAAGTAAAGCCCAACTTTTCTTCTCGCCTACGACGGCGAATCGATTACATTTTGTCCTTGATATTAATAAATTACTAATTTGAAAGTTCCCTAGAAAAAATTAAAATCAATAATCCTATTGACTGGTGATTCGGTAAAATTGATTTTTCAGAGAAAGAGTATTAGAGTTTCCTAGAAAAAGTTTGCATAGTCAATAATTGAAAAGTGGTTTTATATGTGTTCACTAGGAGAAGAAATATGATTTTTATGATAACCCATTCCGTGATTCATTCTCACTAGAATGACAGCAAAAGAGACGCATGTAGCTACATAGGATTTGAATGGTCTGAAGAAACGCTTTTACTACTGCGTGAGAGATAGATATTATAATTATACGATGATAATACGAGGGTGGCAGTCTATATTACGGGAGAAACAAACAAACACAAATATTTACCATTCTATTGTTTTTCGAAATATTCTACACGATGATCAATATCCTTTTACATGATTTTGAACCAATCAAAATATGACTTTACGACTGTGATTGAAAATATTAAGTTTAGGAGTATAACATAAATTAACGAACTACACACACACACACATATATATATATATATATATATATATATATATATATATATATATATATATATATATATATATATATATATATATATATATATATACAGGGTGTCCAAGATAAGGATCCTAACCATGGGGATCTTGGAAACAGTTGGAGATACGAGGTCGGTTAAATTAGAGAAAAGTTGCGCAATTTAGTGCTAAATTAAACGCAATTTAAAAATTTTAAAAATTCAAAATACTTCCAGAGATTTCCGGAAAAAAACCGAATTTTGGCAAAATCGTTTTTAATTTTTGTAGGCTTTATTTAAAGAGATATCAAAAAATAAAAGGTAGATTCTTCTTGCCACTTTTTATTTTTTATAATTTGGTCTAAACAAAATTTAAATCCGACGTTTCGTTTCTGAGATACCATCATGAACTTTCATTTTTTATATGGAACAAAAAAAAGTATCCCATGTATTTGATAGCATTTTTTATTACAAATTCAACGGTGTATCACACTTGCATATCAAGTGTGTAGTTCATTGGCTTTTATAAAACTGATATACCTTTCTCTCTCGCTCTCATGGAGCTCTTATGGAAAGTACTTGAACTACGTATTCGATATGCAAGGGTGATACATCGTTGAATTTGTAATAAAAAATGCTATCAAATACATGGGATACTTTTTTTTGTTCCATATAAAAAATGAAAGTTCATGATGGTATCTCAGAAACGAAACGTCGGATTTAAATTTTGTTTAGACCATATTATAAAAAATAAAAAGTGGCAATGAGAATCTACCTTTTATTTTCTGATATCCCTTTAAATAAAGCCTGCAAAAATTAAAAACGATTTTGCCAAATTTCGTTTTTTTCCGGAAATCTCCGGAAGTGTTTGAAATTTTTATATTTTTTTAACTGCGTTTAATTTAGCACTAAATTGCGCAACTTTTCTCTAATTTAACCGACCTCGTATCTCCAACTGTTTCCGAGATCCCCATGCTTAGGATCCTTATCTTGGACACCCTGTATATATATATATATATATATATATATATATATATATATATATATATATATATATATATATATATATATATATATATATATATATATATTGTACCGTAGGTTTTCACGGATTATGGAATGTGTACTGGTGTTTTTCCGGTTTTCAATCCGTTCGTCAGTAGAAATATCTTCACGAAGTTTCGTCAACATCTCAGCTGGCATTTTCAAGTGATGCTTCCTCGACGGCTACTCGAAAGTCGTGCAACCTCTAACACGGAAAGGATATGGTTGGAACGAAGTTTGCATTTACTGTTTGCATTTTACTTCATTCATATACGGAGTTGCATATAGTTGTACGTTTGCTGAATGTGATTTCAGCACTACAACGGCATAATGTGGATATATCCACTGCTATTGCATCTCACACGGAGGAATCCGTGAAAGCCGCATAAACTATAAAATATAACATCAAATAGCAAGAACTCGAAGACCTTTAAAAATTAGGAAATGATCGATATTGGTCTGTATGGCACAGTTTCAGTTTTCTACAAATCTGTAGTATACCTTTTGGAAATGACTAAATATTTTTCGATGAGGTTTTATAAAACTTGCTTATAATTATTGATTAAGTTAAAAATACAGGAACAAAATCAGGTTCAGTTGTAAGCAAACCAATCATAATTTAAAACTCGTAAAACGTTTGTAAAGATAGAATAACTAACTGATAATGTGTAACTGGACATTTTTTGGAATGAACACGCAATAATAATAAGGTTAAGGAAGTAACTCAGTCTGCAGACCTCTTAAGTAAGGTTTCTTAAAATTTTTTTGTTTAATAGAATATTGGTTAGGTTTATATATGGTTAAAGTCAGATGTAGCCAATATACAATCAGTAAATTGAATAAATTATCTCTATTTCTCTTGCAAAGCGTCGTTTTTGATACCTAAGCACTTTCTTAAAATACTTTTACTAAGCAGAGATGCTTGGAAGGAAGAGCAATTTCTTCCGAAAAATGAAACCTGGGGGTTTACAGACAGGTCTGTAATAAAGTAAAGGGTATTGTTCGATCGGAGCATGGGAGTCAGAGAGCCTTATTTTCTCGAATAACATACAAGTGCCCTTCAAGCGGAAATTTATACAATTCTGCAATGTGACCATTTCGTTGAGAGGGATATAAACAGAGACAAGACTGTTAACATATGTATGTTCAGGCAGATGGGCTACAATATTGGCATTAAAGTCTAACGCCGTAGCTTTGCGACAGGTTTCTAAGTGCAAAGATGTACTTGATAATATGACCAAGAAGGACTGTATCATTAGACTCTTGTGGTTCCCGGGTTAGTCAAGTATACATGCAAACGAGAAAGCACATCGTTAAATCATATGGACCCCAACCAATTGCACCCATTTCAATTATTGTTGGTAAAAGGAAAGAAAACTGATGCTGGAAAGCAAATTTGTTGAATAGTAGACCAAAGTCCCTGAAATGAGATGTGTAAAGAAACATATAATTGTACCTAATGCGCGACTTGGGAGCTTCTTTCTCTGATTAGGAAAGAGCTGCAAATTATAACGGGATAAATGACAGGACATTGTCATAACAATGTACATAGGATTAACATCACAGATGACCCCAAATGTAAATGATGCTTAGAGGAGGATAAAACTGTTCATCATGTTCTGAAAGAGTGGCTAGCACTAAATGAACCCCGGAAGAGATATTTCAAATATATAGTAATGTTACTCGAAGCAGTCAGTCAAGTCCAGATGACCATAATGCTTGAATTTGCAAGTCAATAGGTCTTAAATGACGTTAACAATGAGTTGTAAAGGGCCCAACGAGGTATACGCATTGAAGATCTCAACACTCATATTCATTTTTCATTCATTCGATCTACGGCAGGTGTAATATCCTGCCGACATATCTTGAAATTTATGGTTCATATATCCGTTATTTCCTGCTAATGTTGCTCTCGGTCCGATACAGCTCCACTGACGAGATCATGAGGTGATCGAAACGTGTATGGAGAGAGGACCATAGCGATATTTGCAGGAAATAAACTGTTTGTACATATATTTTTCATATTCTTTGCCTGAAAAGAGAATTACATATATAACAAACTATTTAAATACGGCAGAAAGATTTCTTTATTTCTTACTGAAATTTTGATTGTTTATATATTGATGTTATTTAATCAATAGAATTTATATTTTGGTTTTGTTTACTCTTTAATACCTTAATTTTACGTACGAATTCAAATTTTTGCGTAATTGTTTAGAATATTACCAGTAATATATAAACAAATTGTAAATATGGATAATTTTTATAAGTTTATTGCTTTAATCTTATCTACAATCCCACAGTACGCGATCTAAGATTAAAATGGTAGGAGTAACATTTTTAAAAGTGGAAATAATGACCAAAAATGTAGTGCAACGATATCGGTGTGATTTTTTTAACAATTAACTGAATGCTAGTAAGTAGAAATTTGGTATTTATTAATATATTTGTTAGATACTAACGGGCGAAATGAAGTTAGGACCATTTTAAAATTTCTTCGGAAGGTTTCTATGCTTTTGGAAGTGTACGAGAACTACATATTTAATAAAAAATTTACGATATTTGGTAGAGAAGATACGAATTTAAAAATTTCAGTTTGATGAGTATCAAAGACCAAATACGTTTAACTTTTACAAAATAGAATCGGTTGTGTCGTTATAATATTGGTATAAATTTAGTCAGGGAGCCCAGTGGCTTTTCGTAGCTGATCTATAGACCTGACTCCAGCAAAGTTTTGTATATTTATATTTTAAACTCCTGATTACAAATATCAAGGGTGGATTCCCAAAAAAATGATCAGATAATTTGTTATAAAGAAGAAACACTAGTAATAATTTAAAAAACTGTTTTTTGTATAATAGAAAAATAGTTTCGTATTCCACGACCGATTCTAAGCAAAATGTGTCTCCTGACTCCGCATAGTTTTTGAGTTAAACATGGTTCAACATTTAAAAAATGGCATTTTTTCATTTTTCAACATAAATAACATTTGACTGAATAAATATTTTCAAATTCTGCGTCCAGCAAATAATAATTCAACTATTAGCGAGGCGCTTTAATAGGAATGTGATAGATACCAACAAATGTATTTGCGAGAAAACGTCGTACAAAGAAAATTTTTAACTACATAAAATGGAATCATAAATACATGCTGAAAAATTATATTCATCTTCCCGATTACTTGAAGATCACATTTAAAACTGTATATATTTGGTGACAAAAATTTATTAACTTTCATACGCGTCACGTTCAATTCTTTATATCGTATGGAAAAAAAATATATGGAGACTTAAAATTTAAAAATCGAAACAGCGCACCAACACATGCAAAAATAGTCATAATAACGGAAGGACGCTTTATAATTAATACACTCCAACATTCAAAAAGAATTGAATGGGTGCTTTGTATATAATATATCGTTAAACACTGACTGCTATATTTTGAGAAAATTAGTACATCCAAACATATTAAACACTGTAAAAAAACATTAAGATCTCCATAAATCTCTTGAAATTGACTTTCTTTCTCTCAGGATGTTTGTAAAGTAATTGAGGATAAGATCAGATAGATTGTGGGTACACTGACTTTAATAAGGCATTCGATATGATCAGCCATGACTGGTTGATTGAGAGGCTTGCTGAGGTGGGTGCTTGCATGAGTCATGTGCTATCGGGTGCACATCGTTGTAGTGGATGGTTATCATTCTTCTCCTTCCCAGGCTACGTTTGAAGTTTCCCAAGAAAATCATCATTCATCATATTCATAATATAAGAGAATGTTTTAAAAATAGCAAATATCTTTTATACCGATGGGGGCTACGAAAAAAACCGTGCGGCGAAAAAATTCTTTCTTCTCAGTGCCGTGTAAATAATCACACCACAGTAAGATTCGTCGATCATTGTCCTCATTTTTTGGGAGTGATTATTTTCACGGTACCCATTTAGGGAGGATTTTCCTCGCCGCACAATTTTTTAGAGGGATTTTTTATGCCGACACAGTAAGGGTCGGTGTAAAAAGATTGATGAAAAGTAATAAATATCTCTTTAGGTTAAAAAACTTCTATAACTTTAGTTAATAAAAATGGTCATTTGCCTAAAGATTATTATGATCATTTTATCTCTTTTTTTTTAGATTTGATGGTGATATTTCACAATTTCACCATTTTCTAAAAATTGGCCTGATATAGACATATTTCAATACGATTAATTTTTTGGCATATCCCATGTGTATTTTTATTAACTAAACAAATATTTAGCATAACAATTCCTGTCGAAGATAAAAAACGTCATTATCGTGTCTGCCTCCCACGCCTACGAGCACCATGTCAATGATATATTACAAAAATATAACGCAAAAAATCAGTTTCTATAAGGTCATGCGCCTGAAACTCTGGATTTCAATGATTTCGGCAGTTTTTGCGGGAAGTGTTGTGTTAGCGTTAACGTGGTTTTGAAAGTTAGTTATTGTTTTCAATAAAAGACTGTGGAAAAGTATTTTATTTTGGAAAACGCGTTTTATAACATAATTTTGTGAATTTTTGGAACATCAAGAGAATATTTTTTAAATACAAGGTGAGTTCTAAAATTTTTTTTCTTCCTCGCTGGCAAATGAAGCTGCTAATATAAACCATCTCACCGCAATTATTCATTAGATAGTCGGAGAAATTCAAACCTCTTTTTTAGAATTATTTTGGCTTTTCAGTATGCATGTTTACTAATGAATAACTTTTGATTGGAATGAAGTATTTTAATAAAATTTCCAGCATGTTCTAAGGAGTTATCCGTAACAGTCTTGTAGAAATATTTTCAAGATAAGAATATTGCAAGAGAATTGAAAAGTGAAAAATGTTCGTAAATTTTTAGATTTGCGGACGTTTTTTTAATTCGCATTAAATTTTGATAGGTTGAACACATTTGGACGCTACGTATTTAGACTGATATTGCCTAAAAAGTTTTACAAAAATAGAAACCGACTTACTTGAACATCTGTTTATACAGTGTGTCCGAATTGGCGATGACAGCATTGTAATTTCAAAAACTATAAGAAATAAAGAGCGGTTAAGTGGGAAACGTTTTAGACAATTATGTTAGTAGGTTATTGATGCTTGTGAATTGGTTCTGGTTTGTTGCATTTTGAGAAAAGTAAAATCTTGCATATATTTTGATCGGGTATAACCTTTTTATTTCCCAATATTTTTTTAAATCTGCATTTTTTATGCAGAATATGTCTATTTAATCAAATTGTCATTAAAACGTCTTAGTTTTCCGAAACCATCATGCACTTTGTTTTTCCTTATGACCGCCATGGATTTCTTATTCATCGAAAAGTACTTAGTTTTTTTTTATAACAGTGTGTGAAAAGCTAATGCAAAAAATAACATTATAACCTAAGAATAATCAAAAATACATTTTTAATGAAAATTTGAGTATTTGACGACACCGAAATTTTAAATAGTTCTTTTACTTAAGAATAAAGCCAAATTAATTACAATATTTCTTTATCCTGGGTTCATTCTAAGTGAAGATTTTCCAAAAGTATAGTAGTTTCGATAAATCTTTTTAAATATTTTAACGCGGGCTACAGGAATTGCTGACACCGAGCTTAACATTCCAAAATAAACTGTTTATGATGTTTTAAAAGTTACTAAATACCATCCTTATAAACCAACAATTGTTGTTATTGGTATGTTGATAAAAGTCTAGATAAAGATAAAATGAAATACATTTCAAAAAAGGAATCATTATTATTAGGCTCTTGAAAACCCGCGATTAAGCGATTGTAAGTACGATTGGTTTTAATGTGAGGTGTGGACCGATCGGTAAGAAATATCCTATTTAGATTTAAATGGTTAACATTTTTGTGAAATGCTTTAATTATTTATCTCAAAATGTATTTATTAATAACGATTACGATTTAGCTTTTTAATATTTTCCATTATTTTTGACAAATCGTTGATTGGCCAATTTATTTATGACCAAATATTAATAGGTCACAGATATCTTGCAAAATTGGAATATCAAATTATTTGTGCCGTTCAAGAAGTTCTACCAAATGATCAGTTTGATAATGTGTGGTTTCAGCAAAACGGCTGCCTCGCACAAAATTGTAAGGAAGTACAAACCTTTTTAACGGTGAATAAATTATCACTGCATTAGTATTTCACATAGTACGTATTCTGCGTAAAAAGGGGCCTTACAAGAGTGTTTACAAATTTAAAAAGTGTTGAGAAATAAAAAAGTTTTACCGATCTAAAAAAATAAAACATTTTACTTTTTTTTTAATATCTTAAAAACGCACAAAATCAGAACCGATTCACTAGCACCAATAACTTATTAGACATAGTTGTGAGAATGAATTGGAAGTAAAACTTATAAAACATTCAAATTTGCGAATTTTAGGAAGCATAAATTTTGCAACATTTGGTGAAAACTGTACAAAAAAAGCTTGTGCAAAGCAAATTTCCGGACATGATAATTTTCCTGAAATAAACTTGTTTTCACAATCGCTAGAATCGAATCTGAAATAAAAATTTGCAAAATCATGACTAAAATTTGTTCTTATACGTCTTTGAAGTTGTTGAAACTGAATTTATTTTAAGCATTCCTAGTCGGGGAGCTGGGGGCGGGAGTGTATACATTGAAAATTCCCCTCGATAACTTTGTGTTACTTTATGTTTTTCGGTGCGCTGAATCCATTTTTCGTGGTTACCAATCCCAAATTTGGTCCAATTTTGAACTATGACCCCTTTTTGGTCAAAAATGGTAGCTTTTCCGAGTTTTCCGAAAAAATACAAAAAAATACGATAGGTAACCCAATTTTTATTACACATTATTAAACTCTGAATATTGTTCGTCTCCTGTATCTATGTTAATCTAATATTTTAAGCATAATTTGATAAAATAGATTAAAATCTCTCACACACGGTTTTAAATGAGGGATTAGTATACGTTTTCATACTGTTACTTAGCATTGCGTATTTAGCCAATCTTTCAAGATACTAACACTTCTTTTATTAAAAATTAAACGTTTCTGTTTACTTCTTTAAATTTTAAATAACTTTTCTTAATAGTAATTTATATGTTTATATTTATTTATATCTATATAAAATGTATACATAGTGATACAACTTATTGAAGTCAAATTAGAAATAAAATACCTGTAAGCTACTACCTAATGGTACCAGATTGGTCAATCTGGTACCTAGTGGAAATATCAATATTGAAGACAACGAAGTGGAGCTTGTGGACATATACCTTGGACACGAAATAAAGATCACAAGAGATAATCAAACCTGCGAGCTACGGAGAAGAGTAAATCTCGCATAGGCAGCCTATGGAAAACTTAGACATCTTTAAAAGCGTTCCACCAATTTATTTAAAACGTAAAGCATTTGACCAATGTGTGTTACCGGTTATGACCTACGGCGCCGAAACTTTGACATTGACCACAGCAACTTCTAAAACGCTGCAAATAGCTCAGAGAAAGATGGAAAGGTCAATGCTAGGTATATCGCTGCGTGATCCAGTTAGAAATGAAGACCTGAGACGAAAGACAGGAGTTACCGAAGTAATTTCCCGAATTGCCGCACTCAAATGGGCCGGACATGTTGCCCGAATCAGTGATGGAAGGTGGACGAAAAGATTACTCGAGTGGAGGCCGAGATTAGACAAAAGAAGCAGAGGAAGACCCCCTACTCGTTGGACTGACGATCTCAAAAGAATTGCAGCAAATTGGAAGCAAATCGCTCAAGATAGAGCACAATGGACAAGAATGAGGGAGGCCTATGTCCAGCAGTGGTCGCAAAAGGCTGGATGAAAAAGAAGAATACTACCTAATAAAAATAATATATTTTGCTAATGTTTTTTATACTTATCTTTAAAAAAATTGTTTACTTAATTAAAATTAATTGAAACCGAAAGACGATCTTACTAGTTTTTTTGAATAGTTTTATTGACAATACCGATATTTAAGTCTAAAATAAAGAATATTGTAAACTTGTGAATGATATACCGTTTTTAAAACTTTATTTAGATTATACACTAAAATTTGGGAATTAAAACCATCTTCTTATAAAGTGTCAAATACAACAAAAGAAAGCAAGCGCGCTAAACGAGTGAGCGTTTACAAACGCAGGTTTGAGCTTGCACGGACTCTCGCTTTTTAACATGTTGCACGCTTGCATACGATTTAGTTTTATGCTCTCTTAATTGCAATACATCGTTTGTATGTAAAAGTTGTTATTGGACAAAGTTAGATTTTACGTAAAATGTTTAAAAATGATTGTATTTTGTGTTTAAAGCGAGGAAAATTAAATAGTATAATAGTTGGCTGTCAATAAGTGTGATGGGCCGCAAACATTGACGTAAATAACGACCCCGCGGTGCGAGAGGGCGCAGCAAATCCTGGGGCGCCCTCAAGTCCCTTGATGAAAATGAATACATACGAAGAATCAAGATGGGTGCAAAGTAGTAGGGCGCATTCAAAGATCTGCGAGGGGGGGGGGCGCACATACTCTTAGTTACACCACTGACCGTAAATATAAGAGAAGAAAATATTTTTGAAAATTTTCAGGATTAGAAACAGGTAATTCTATTGTATGATATGAAAAGTCACTATGGAAATTTTCAATCGTTGATTTGCCATCGAGGAGTAATTAAGACCTTTTTACGCAATGTATCAATAAATAAATTTATTGCAATCTGAATGTGAAAAGTTAAATCCATTACAGACTGGTTGTTGCCAAAAACAGTATCCTCATTATTTTCACCAAGCAAGAAATTAGTGTTTTAATGTAACTGAAAAAAATTCACAATGAAATTTTGTATTCATGATCGTGAGTATCCTATACAACTCTTTGTATTTGTCACTTGAATGGTACTTGTGAATGTGTGAATCAAAGTATTTATCATAATAAGTAATTATTTTAATAGCTTAAAATAGTTCTATTAAATGTAAGTAGAAAAAGCATTGGCACATTATATTATTTTTAATAATATAAATTATTATTAAACAAAAGTAATTAAAAAATTTAGGGACGTAAACAGTAACTTTAAGGAGTGTTACTATCTTGGCGAAACATGCAGTGCTAAGTAGCAATACAAAAACGTATACTAATCCCATTTAAGATCGAGTCAAATTCCGTTTAACGTAAAATTTTAGAATCAAATAATAGGTAATAAAAACTAGGTAATAAAAACTAGGTTCTCTATCGTGAATTTTTATTTTTCCAGAAGAGTCGGAAAAACAATAATTTTGTCCAAAAACGAGCTTAAAATAGTACCAAATTTGTGTTTGATAACCACGAAACATGAATTCAATGCACCGAAAAACACGAGGGGAACTTTCAATGTATACTCAATCCCCCCCCCCTCCCTCAGCTTACGGATTATTTATAATTTGCGTCTTACAGTGGTATGATATAACAATCGATATTAAGCAAATAAATTGAGTTTTTACTGGAAATGTAAAAAATATAAGAATTTTTTTCGCCAGCATCATTAGATTAACCCAATTTCTATTTAATAATGCTGCATTATCACATTGAAAATTAGAGATTAGAAACTACTCAACATATATTTACTTTTCCGTATGACATCCTGTGATTTCTAGAATAAAAATTTGTTTACGCTCGATTTTGTACGAACACCCACTACCGGTTGATTTTTTTGCCAGAAAATTCACTGAAGTTCGCTTGGAGTCGAGATATTTAACCAAATCGATTCATGATTTCTTCACTAGTAGATGATATGAATTTAGTCACTATGTTGTGCGGGATTTTGTAACGTTTTCATTAAATAAAATAAAATTTTATTGAAATTAGAGTTGATTCATTATCAACAGACGAACACAAGTTTCTAAATTAAAGTGATTAAAATGTTTACTTTTTTAAGGTGGATTCATTTTACACAATGGAAATTGGCAATTTACACTGAATATACCACTGTCTCAAAATGGCCGTGTGGCTTACAATTTCTTTGGAGGTACACGCATCGACGTTCAGAAATATATACGTTCGCATTTTCATATTTCGAATTTTGCACCACTTTTCAGGCAATATCAACTAATGTGCGGTTTAGAGTATATTTGAATATTTGTGCTCTCGATTTATGGAAGAAGGCTAAAATTAAGAAAAAAACGACAAAAATGTTCCTAAGCGAAATTTTAAGAAAAACAGAAATAAGTAAGAACTTAATTTATTTCACAGTAAAGTTTTGCTGAGAATTCTTTTCTTTTATTGAGTTTTCTGCTGGACTACCTACTGCCTGCAACTTGTACTAATGGGTCGAAATAGAGGACTTACAAAAATGTATAGTTTCTCCTTAAACTTTTTAATTACTTCTTAAAAATGACTAAATAATGGGTTTGTTTGAAGGTTGTAGGCAATGTTGAAGATTGACTAAAATGTGATTATTGGACTTGCATTATCTTTATTTTTATTTATTTTTGCAACATTTCGATTAGGTTGTATCTATCTCTAGCCGTTATTAAGTATAAACTGAATGTTTTGTCTTAAGACTACGAGCTTATATAGAGACTGTGTCCATTGAAGCGCAATAAATTTTCTTTTCTTCATGTTGCCGCAGCTTCAGACCATTTCAGGCGTGTGCTGCAACACCTGATCTCGACATTTCCCCTTTTTGTGTATGAGTTTTATGTTCCCTAATTCTAGCTTCCAGTGGTCGTTTTGTTACTCCAATATACGTTTCACCACACGCACATGGTACTTTGTAAAGAAATTCTTCCTTATCTGTAGTTTTTAGTTTTGTTTTTGTTTGGCGAAGTTTATTTTTAAACTCATACAACCTTTAGAAGGTAAGACGAACACATATGTTGAATATTATACACATTTCGTGAACATTATTAGTATCATCAATCTAAAGCTAGACGACAGACTAATAAGCTTTGATGTGAAAAGTCTGTATACTAATGTAGCATTAGGGGAATCACTAGACATAATCAAAACTAAAATTTCAAATGATACTACTTTATCAGATCGAATCAGGTTACCATTGGATGGAGTGATGGACCTTTGGGAGTGTTGCCTGCGTTGTGCTTACTTTCATGTAAAGGACAAATTCTACGCTCAGGACGACGGGCTTCCGATGGGTTCTTCACTCTCTCCAGTCGTCAACAATATATATATATATATATATATATATATATATATATATATATATATATATATATATATATATATATAAATAAGTAGATAAGTTTTTGTCCGTGTAATTTAAAATAAAATAGAATAAAATATTGGCGAAGCGGACGTGAAAATTTGTCAATCTACATGATTCTCGTATTAAAAAGTACGGAGCACTCCAAAATATGGAAAAACTCCGGGTCCGACAGATGGCGACAGCGCTGTTTCGTCCTAATATGGGACTCGTCAGGCCACCGCATTCGGTACAAACCATTATCTCGCCTTTGTATCCTATAAAGCTGAATTTAAAATCAAAAAACAGCAAACAAGACGACAAAGGCGACATCTCGATGGTCCACTTGATAATACAAGAACTACACAGATTAACAAAGTTTGTCGTCTTGTTTGCTGTTTTTTGATTTTAAATTCAGCTTTATAGGATGCAAAGGCGAGATGATGGTTTGTACCGAATGCGGTGGCCTGACGAGTCCCATATTAGGACGAAACAGCGCTGTCGCCATCTGTCGGACCCGGAGTTTTTCCATATTTTGGAGTGCTCCGTACTTTTTAGTACGAGAATCATGTAGATTGACAAATTTTCACGTCCGCTTCGCCAATATTTTATTCTGTTTTATTTTAAATTACACGGACAAAAACTTATCTACATATTTATTTACTTGTTTGGCTTTTAAACACGCTAAGCGATGCTCTCATGGTGGGATCGTTTGGTGCGGCACGTGGCTTTGGCTGCTTAAATAGCGGTAGGCTTGCTTGCCAGTACCGAAAAATGCGACCCCTATCCGTTGGGCAGCGCGTTTCGTGTACTCGATTTTACATATTTCTGTTTTAATTCACCGTCGCGCCACCATATGACGGTTCTTTTACAAACTTTGTTAATCTGTGTGGTTCTTGTATTATCAAGTGGACCATCGAGATGTCGCCTTTGTCGTCTTGTTTGCTGTTTTTTGATTTTAAATTCAGCTTTATAGGATGCAAAGGCGAGATGATGGTTTGTACCGAATGCGGTGGCCTGACGAGTCCCATATTAGGACGAAACAGCGCTGTCGCCATCTGTCGGACCCGGAGTTTTTCCATATTTTGGAGTGCTCCGTACTTTTTAATACGAGAATCATGTAGATTGACAAACTTTCACGTCCGCTTCGCCAATATTTTATTCTATTTTATTATATATATATATATATATATATATATATATATATATATATATATATATATATATATATATATATATATATATATATATATATATGGAATGGTTCGAAACTCATGCCATAGAAACAGCAACGGTAAAACCAAAAGTCTGGTTAAAATATGTCGATGATACCTTCATCGTATGGAAGGGCAATGATCAAGAACTTAATGATTTCTTGAAGAAAAGAAAATTTATAGAAGCAGCTTATATTAAAAACAGTAATGGAATGTTTAGTAAACCGAGTGTTGAGATATCTAATCTTTGGCAACCACTACTTAAGAGGTGTACAGTGAAGCGAAATTTTGCGCTTCAATGGACACAACGATTAGAGATACAACCTAATCGAAACATCGTAATAATAAATAAAAATAAAGACAATGCAAGTCCGATAACCACCTTTTAATCTAAATAATAGGTGTTTTAATTATAATATCAATTTTACTAAGATATGGCGTCACCAATATTGTTGGTATATACTAGTGACATCTATGGCGTTTCGAAATAAAAACCAATTTGTCATAATTGACATTGTTCAAAAAACATAGTTCTTTGTAGGTTTGAAAATGTCGATATTTGTATCAGAGAAAGATATTTCCGGGAAAGTTTAATAATATTTTTCCATTTAAAGAAAGCAGCTGCTGAAAGTTATTGATTGTTGGTTCACGCTTATGGTGAGAATATTCAAACCTAAAAAACTTGTTAATGATAGTTTAAATGCTTCTCTTACATCTTTACTAAAATAATAAGTAAGTAGTGATATAGCGCCATTTATTATTATTTATTTCTTCTATTTAACACTAAAATAAAAAAATAATCAAATAAAAAAAAACACTATTTCAAAATTGCAACTTCACAAATCATAATGAAAATACCGTAAAGCTGGTAAAAGTGGAAAACCTCTTCACAACTGTCCTGCGTAAAACAATCCGATGGAAATTATCGATTATCCTGAGCTTGGCAGGGTGCTGTCGGTAGCCATATTGCCGAGTTCGAACATTTGTCCCTTGCTACGAAATCTCGAAAAAGTGAAAAATTATTAAAAACGTTAAAAATATTAATACATTATATAATGTGTCGGAATTATTGTTAAAACACTTGGGAAGTAATACATAACATGTAAGTTTTTCTTATATTATTTTTTTATTTTTAAATGAACTGTGTACGAGATGATTAGATGTATGTGTATGTATAATGATTTTATAAATAAAATGACTTTAAATGATAAGCTATTCTCAAAAATATAATTATGTAATATTTTAAAGTATAATCAATATTAAAAGGATTTTTCACTGCGGTAAATGTCCACCAGCCAAATTTGTGACCTTTGGTTATCATTTATAAATAGTCAAATCAAATTTATGTAAGTTTCAGACCACAAGACACCAACTTAAGTGGAAGTTTGTGTAAGAAAACATTAAGTAGGTTAATATTTATTTTATATAGACATAGAAATGCTCCTTCCTATTTCTTAGAGCCTCTTTCCTTAGCATTGAACTGATATTGATTTTGTAATATAAGAATAGATGCTTCTAATTATTTTTAGATTAATTCTACAGGAATGAGTAAACAAAATTATTTCATTTTAAATGTGAAAATCCATAATTACAGCAAAAAATGTCCCGGTTGTTACATTGTAAAAATAACTATATAAACTTGATGTATTTTTTAAACTGAATTTCTGAAAATACTTTCAGAATATTTAGATGCATTAGTTGATTACGCACAGTATTAAATTAATATTTGTTGTATTTTTGTAGAAGTAATTACATCGTGAATAGCAATACACAAAAGTATAGGTAACGTTTCGCTTAGTTATCTAAAAGCAAGAAATTTGTTTCGCCTTTCCAATTTTCAACTTTTTCATGGTAAATGCTGATAGAAAAGTAAATTTATGTTACGTACAGGAAAGCAAATAAAAGAGTTGAAAATATTTGGGGAGTTCTTATTATAAGATATATTTAAGTTTTGACTTTTAAAAGTACTATATAAAAAAAAGAGTCTAGTTCGTGTACTACACACACACAATGACAATATTTAAAAGCAGTTATTGACGTTGTTAGTTTTCTCTGCAAGTTCGTTCCTTGAGTTTATAGTAAGTATTTACTAAATTCAGCTATGTCGAATTTTTTCAGATAGTCAAAATCTATCTTTGGAAAATAAATGGGGCAAGTAACATTTCAGATTTATGTTAACAATGAAAATGACTTAACTGAAATAATACAATAAATAAAAATACTCTTAAAGGCAGACAAAGTTTTACAAACAGCTTACTTTTAACCCATAATTGCATTTAAAAAAATATTATAATTTTGACTGTCCTGTATCAATTATTCAAACTATTATTCAATAAACTTCTTTATAAGTAATTAAAAATGCACAAATAATATAAACTTTTAATTAAAAGTATCAAATTAGTTTGTATTATTTTAGAATATATAATATTTAGGTAAAACAACATTTACACATTGTAACTGAAGTCACATTCCTACTAAAATGGGGCGTGGCAATTATAAGCATCTTCGAAGGCTAGTTTTTCTTGAATAAGACGACATGTACAGTATCCACACATATATTAATTTTAAGCATATGCAATTTATATGCTATAGTTACAGTTTTTTGTTCTTATAACTACAGTCTAACTGCAGATTTTATGTAATTCTGCTGCAGTAATCTCTTGTAGTATGCGCTGTAGTTTCTGCTGTACTATTGTTGCAGTATTATTTTTAATGTATTTTCAAAAGGGTCCCTGACTAACCATGATTGGGGTGCAGAATTACCATTTAATCCGAGAATTTCGGCGTTTTGGATAATTTTCGCTTTTTCACAAAAAATTTTGATCTAATAATGTAATTTGGACAATGAATTAGGGTTCAGAACATTTACGAACATAGAAATAGAAGGGTCTAGTCATAAAGTTCATTTGATACGAGTAATTTGAGTTGTAAAAATTACCATTAAAATCAAGAAATGGCCAATTTCAGTGTTTTGGGATATTTTTCGCGAGTTACAGATAACCCTGACCTGATAGGACAATCTGTAGCCTAGATTCGGATTCAACGCATCTGAATACATAGAAGTAGGGGGACTTAGTTACAAGGATAATCTGATAGAAGTAATTTTAGTTGTCAGAATTACCATTCAATCCGAAAAATTGCCAATTTTAGCATTTTTCGAATATTTTCGCGGGTTTACGAAATACCCTGTCCTGCTAGAGTCATTTGAACTCCAAATTTAGATTCAGCATATCAGGTGATATAGAGATAGAACCCTTTACTACTCTTCTTTTGTGTGCGGCTGTACTTTTTGAAACAAAAAACTAAATCAACTTCGGTAAGTTGCACTAAAAATGAAAAAAAAAAACAAATTAAGAACTGTTTTATATTGCAAAAATTTTACAGTTCTATATTTCCATTTTTACTCATCACTTTCCTGAAGTCAATGTCAAATAAAAAATTTATAGCAAATCTTGACAAACCGTCAAATAATTACGATTAAATTAAGAATACCTCCTTCAGTTACGGCGTCACTACCTTCACAAAAGTGATAAGTAATAAGAAAGCCGATATTATTAATTTAATTACAATTATTTCAATTACTTGAATATTTCTATGACTTTGATAACTGATCTCACTAATGTTATCGCAATCAATTCTATTTCTCTAAAAGTATCCACTCCATTATCCGATTAAGATCACAAATTTTATAATATACAGAAAAACAATGCCGTTAAAATTTTGAACTAAAATACTGCATGATCACGGTGTTTTCAGTTTTTCGAATTTTGAACGTGCCAACTCATTCGTTTTGGCTCAGACGTCATTATCTAGGCCAAAAATAAACGCTCCCCTACAAAGCCCTGCTAAATAAATAAAATTGTTCCTTTGCCATTTTAGGTCCGAAATTTTGCTGTGTTGTCAAGCTTAACATTACCAATTTTGCGTATTATATTTCAACAGCATATAAAAATTTTATACATAGATCTATAAAAAGAAAATACAAAAACTTTTTTACTTTCTTTTTTAATATTGCTAATTGCACAGGATTGTTTTGTATTTTTTTCTTATCTTATCATTCATTCATAATAATAAAAACTGAGATGAGAGTAGGGCATTTAAACTGCAACAAAACAAAGTCTAGTGGACTGAACATGCCCTTGCACACACTGGTAGTGAAGGTATGGTGACGAATTCATTGTTGGAGATGAACACCTAACTGGAAAGCAGAATCTGATCCAGAAAACCTCGTTTGATTTACCAGACGGGTCCACAACTGACTATGGTAAAGGAGCAGAAATACACATAGCAACACCCAACGCAATAAGACCATGGACTTACAATTGATACATATTTTCGAAAGAATCTAACGAAGGATTATAGAGTTGGGCAACGCTAAAAAGGCGCAAATGTCATAAGAAAACATCAACATAGGTCTGGGATTGTCTTCAAAATCTTATCACTCAAGGTTAGCACAAGAAGGTAACTCTTGCGTGGATACCCAGGACACAAAGGCATTTTAAGCAATGAAAAAGGAAACCAGCTTGCAAGACAAGGGTTTGCTACCTTATTTATTGCATCAGAACCAGTATTTGGCATTACTAAGGCTGCTTTTCGTGAGTGGATATCCTGGTAGATAAACCATCAATACGAGAATCACTAGAACTACATTGTGGGCCCCAAGCACAACAAACTATTGTTGAGTAAACCATCGAACCAACTAAGGCGCGAAATCCTGCCTTTAAGTAGATAATAGCTTAGGCTGGTGACAGGACTAATAACGCTCTCCTATAGCTTAAAAACATCTACACACAATAGGAATCTATAATAAAAACTCAACACGTAGACTATGTGGCGAAAAGATGAAACAGCCTCGTATATCATCTTCAAATGCTACGGTCTAACCACGGTCGATTAATCCCTTACACCCAGAATACGACTAGTGAACAGGCTTGTAAACGTGATTAAGACAACCAACCTGTTCACATAGAAAAGATATAACAGGCAACATAAAAAATCACTAGACTGCCGTATAAGAGTTTCTCAATCCTAGACAGATATATCCTTCAATTAATCCATCATTAATTCATTCATTCATTTTAGCTTTCATTCATTCAAGCCTCCCCTTCTATTCCCCATCAGTCGCGGCTTTGTATTTTTCTTATCCAAGCTGTTCTTTTATTTGTAGTCTTCCTCTCGGTCTCTTACCTGTCCAAGACCTCTTTACATGATTTTATCCCACCTACCATCTAGTTGCCGCATGATATGGCTAGCCCATCGCCATTTTAGATTTGTAGTACATTCTGTGGCATTTATTTGTTTGGTTCTTCGTCTTATTCGTTCGATTCTTATTCTATCTTTTATTTCTATATTCAACATCCTTCATTCCGTGGCACTTTGGGTCTTGCTAAGATTTTCCAATATTTTTTTTAGATTCGGTGGGATTTTTTTGTTCGCCAGAATATGTTTTTGTCGACCAAAGCCGGCCTATGCCATTCTGATTCTCCGTTCAATTTCAGCGGTTATTTAACTTTCCGGCCCTTTATCAGCTGTCCTAATAGCTGTATTCTTCAACATAATTCCGTTATATTTTGCCGATTTTCTGGGTTTATCATGCCTTTTGTTTTTTGTTAATTTAGTTATAAACCTACACTCTTTGAGCTCTACTGGATTTTGATTATCATTTGCTCTACATCGTCGTAGTTATCTGTAATTATCACTACATAGTGGCTATATCTCAAATAACTGAGTATTGAGACTTTTTTTCCTTACCTTAATTCTTTAAACATTTCTTCAAGCGCTGTATTAAGTAATTTAGGACTCATTATATCTTGTCTGACTCCACGTTTTATTGGGATTCATCTTATTATCGTTTAAGTTTCCACAATTATATGCGCATTACTGTAATTTTTTTTATGATTTGTGTACAATTAAAATCAATTCTGTTATAGTTTAGTAGTATTTGGACCGCCCAATACTATCAAACATCTTTATATAGTTCGTGACTTCTTCGATTAAGGTACTGATAGTCGGAAGTTGTATAATTGTAATAGTATTGCTATAGGTTGATAGCTGTCCAGTGAGGACTTTTCTCCCTTTTTAAAAAGTAGGATTATTGTTAGATATTTTCCAAGTTTAAGGTATAGTATTTTGTTTTGCCATTTGTTCAACAATATTTTTAAAGCTTTCACCCCTGTCCAGTACCATTACAACCCTAAATATTTAACATTCATTAGGACGAATATTTCCTAAATTGAGATAAAATAGATTCCCAAGCAGATTATTGCGGGATGAAATAAATTTTTTACCATTATAACTGTTCCGTATAGTAAAGGTCCGCTTTTTTAAATACATATTTAAAGCCATGTATCATAATAAAGATATTAACAAGATTTTAATAACTTTATATAAGAAGTTAATAAGTGTTGGATAGATAGATAGATGGAATGACTTGTTATGTGAAAGTAATAAAAGTAAATTAAACCCGATTCCTTTCGGATTTATCTGAAATTGGTCGGATTGTTCATACTTTTGAAGCAGCACTAAATTGCCCAACTTAATTTAATCTTTGTCTTGCGATGTACGAGAATATAATAGCGAGTCAGGAAAGAAAGAAAATTAACTTTTCCTTATTTCTGTGAAAAACAATTACTTTTATTGTTGATACAGGAGAAGAATTTTTTAATCAAGACAAACATCTTCTGGTTTTTATCATATTCTTAAAGGCTTGGTACAATCTTAGAAAAAATTTTGATGAGTTTTTAATATCATTTTAAAAAATGCTTTTTTCTACTATACTTTTTACTTTTATATGTCACGACTCTATTAACCTTCCAGAAAAATTTTACTCGAAATACCACAACTTTTGTGAGGTCAACGATACACCTTTTAAAAATATTTCTTGTCAGCGGTCGATATGCCTTTCTCGGATATTTGATATTCTGCGTTCGTGCATAGTTATTATGCTTCATTCCAAAAATATAGTCGTTTCTTTGATAAGTCTACTACACTTATGGAAAAAATTAGAATATTTATAAATTTTCAGAACTTCTATTTGAAAAAATAAAGTTGGATGCATTAAAACACTTTGTATTATGGTCGGAGAGTTCAACGGGTTTTCGACCCTCGATATTTGTAATCAGGGAGTCAAAAAATATATAAAAAAGCATGTCTCATCATCGGCCAGAAAAATCTACTGGGGTCCTCGACTAGTTATCTTCAGTTACGACAAAGTGACTTGCTACATTAAATATGGATTATTTTATTTGTATTGCACACATGTATATAACTAAAAATGTAAAAAAAAATTACGATTTTTTTAGCATGCATCTTAAAAGGTTCATTTTCTTCTTAAGACGATTAACAGAAAAGGAACAGCTTGCGAACTGCGAATTTTCTTCCTGTTTTCTTTCTATATGCGTTTCAACTATCTTAACATTACGTCAATGAAACTATAAGTAAGAGTGAACTTCGCAGAAACTACCACCTATTAAAAATCACTTTTGTCAGGATATTGCAACGTGCAGAACTGATGCTCAATTATAACATATCGTTAATAAAATGGCACGAAAAAATAAAAAGCTTCGAAGGAAATTTCAAGCGTTCAACAGCAATTTACTAAAGATATACTTAATATTTGTGTAATATATCCTAAAATGACACACATCTTCTTATACTGCACACAATACTACAGCTAAAGTTCAAGAACTATTCGACGTATACCAAATAAGCTGCATAATAAATAAAACGGTGGCATATGCAAATAACATTCTGTTTAAGTTTGCTACATTCGAGATTCCTATTTCAGTAGGAAACTCTGTTCCTTAGTCCTATGTTACGAGAAAATTGATTTTCCTGAAGGCGTGTGAATTATCTTCGCATATAAAATTAGTCTTTTAATACTTAATGTGTGAAAATTACTTGAAGATTTATAATATATTGTTATTATTTGAGTAGACATGGGTGATTAGATTTAATTGCAACTCCAATTTTCTGCAAACAACAATTTCAAAAACAACTTAATGCTAGGTTTTAAGTCTTTTGCGTCATTTTATTCTGTTGTTACTAGGAGCAATATTGATGCCGATGCAGCAAAGTCATGTTTATACTTTCCCCAAAGTATGTTCGGGTGATATGAAAATATTTATTTTTTGTACTACCTCGTCAAAGAGGGATATTAACTTCTGTTTGATTTGATACGCGCTCTGTTCGAATTAGCTGAAACATTGCTATTTTATTTATTAAGCAATGGGAACATCACCTACAATTTCAACAAAAACTCTGATAGAAAGGCAGGGTCTGATTTAAATTCAATATAAATGGGGTACTGGGGCACACCACTATATTTTAGGCAGAAATGCAAGCAATTGAGATTCGAGATCATGTCAGCTGCCTAAGGCATCTCGAATCCCAACCACTCTCTTGAGATACTTTTGCCAAGTAGAGAGGATTAGGAGGGGAAGCAGAATCTTCTGATAAATGGATCCTGGTACTGTACAGATCGATCTCAACAAGGTGAAAGAGCAGGAGTCGCAGTGTTCGACAGGAGCACAAGCGTCCGAGAGTTTTACTTTTTCGGACAACGTGCGACGATTAATACAGCGGAAATTTATGCTATTCTGCAGTGCGGCCAACTCAATGAGAGGGACATAAACAGGAATAGGGTAATAAACATATACAACGATAATTATGGCACTAAAGTTCAGTGTGTAACTTCGCAACTAGTGTCTGAGTGCAAGGATGTACTGGAGATTCTGACAAGGAATGGTTGCACACGAGTCTGCGTGAGTCTCGGGTCACTCGGATATACATGGGAATAAGGAAGCGGATCCTCTGGCAAAGATGGGGCCCCCAACTGAACCATATGGATAAAAGTGTTGTTGTTGTCCTTTTCAGCTGGTGACCTCCATATATAGAGACGACGTTTAGGTAGCTTAAAAAAGGTATTTGTTACTACTAGATTATGCTCTTGACAGAATTCTATAAGACGATCTCCTCTATCATTGCGCACTCCAAGG
Source organism: Diaprepes abbreviatus (assembly GCA_034092305.1). Lineage (NCBI taxonomy): Eukaryota > Metazoa > Arthropoda > Insecta > Coleoptera > Curculionidae > Diaprepes > Diaprepes abbreviatus. The sequence continues at coordinate 1,508,770 of JASJET010000142.1, read as the reverse complement.
CCGTATGGCCCGAGAATGGAATCATATTTACTCTGGCCGATTTTTGCGTTAAAATCCCCCATTACAACAGTAATGTCTCTAGATTTTGTGAGGCGTAGTGTCTGTTGGAGCTCGTTATAAAAGTTTTCTATTTCGTCTTCCATTTTATCAGCAGTCGGTGCATAAGTCTGTAATAGATTGAATTTACCGTGGGTTGTCATCAGCTGTAGCATTATAATTCTTTCTGATACTGGAATGAATCCTATTACCGATTTTGCTACCTTGTCACTAAGAATAATAGCTACTCCATATCTGTGTTGAGTGTCGCTGCTGTTAGAGTAATAGATTCTTCCGTTCTCCGACTTGAGTTCTCCAGAACTGACCCATCTTGTGTCGCTGATACCCAGTATGTCGATCTTAAGTCTCGATATTTCTCGTTGAATGTTTCTCAGTTTTCCAGGTTCATACATGCCTCTTACGTTCCATGTTGCAATTTTAAGATTTGTTTTGTATATTTCCAGTAGACACGGATTTCGCTGGATTACGACCTGGGAAGCCCCACCGTCCTTGTTCTCACTTCCCCTGCTGAATCTTGGTCTCCGAGAACCATGATTAGTACGTTGTAAATTGTCATCTTCCTCAGCCATTACGATTACTAGGGAAATATGATGAGGTGGTTTCCCCTTGCCTTCCTCATCCCTGTGCAGACGCCTTTTTGTGGGTACCTCTCCGCCGTTTGCTGTCTGAATCATGACCAGTGAAGTTCTCTGAACCCTTGCTCATGATCAGTTTTGAGCCAGCCAGCTGCCACTGCTCAATACTAGTTTTGGTCCACCCCGGGTATTTCATTTCCCCGCTACCACACATATCTGGGAGGCATTCCCTTATCCGCCACTTGGGGAGGCGCCCGATGGAGGACTAGCAACCCCGCACGCTATATTATCTGAATTTAATTCTTCGCCTGAATCATCAGAATTTATTGCGGAGTTATAAGCGATCAAAGTCTGTTTTCTTAATAAATTTAATTCTTCTTAACTTAACAAATTTCAAATTGACATTATCAAAATTAAAAAACCTTTCAAATAGGTATCAGAGCATTTCTCTTTCGTCTTGGCTTTATTTTCCTGACACGATATCAAGTTTATATGAAAGACAACTATAAACAATATGTGGTATTGTTCAACCTCTGAAAACGGACGGGGGAGACACAGAGGAAGGAAACAAGAAAACCAGCTTTCATTGGGATGAACTTAAAAATAGACATGATACAGTTTAATCTACCTAAAATGGAATGATAAAAAGTGCTATTTATATAACATAAAAATATACAAGTCAATATGGAATTATTTCAATGTAAACAACTGTAAAGTGAAAAAATTTAACATTTCTGTTTGTGTGTGTACACAACATAATGTATTGCTCAACCCCTAAAAGTTGACGTGTGAGAAGAAAATGAAAAAAAAAACAAAAAAAAACTTTTACTGGTAAACATTTTTTAAAAATAAACGTGCTCTAGTTTAATTTACTTAAGATAAGATGAAACATATGTTATTTACGTAACGTATTATTTTGAAACACTAAGGTTTTTTTTAACATAAAATACAATGGTTTTAATATCAGTAAATTGAAGTGTTTATTAGGAAAACATTCCTCTCCACAACATAGTAAAATTTTAAAACGTAATATAATGAAGTATCGGAAGTGATCATACATTTACTTTCAAAAAAAGATATTTTTTACCTGTGAATAAATTGGTTCCATAAAAACGTGTTGATAAAATATAATTACCTAGAAAATTAAAGTACAAAGTCTTGCCGTCTTGAAGACACTAGTTTTTAGTTTAAGACGCCATTATCTCATATAATATATATCCAACTAGCGACCCGCCCCGGCTTCGCACGGGTGCAATGCTGATACTAAATACACTACAGAAAAACTGTGACTATTTATTTTATTTTTACAACAATTATTACATCGGCCTCCGACGCGCTATTTATAGGCACGCTGCCGCCGCCCCGGTCGGCCAGTACCGCCGCAAGCGCTACTTCCCGCAATTTTAAATCTGTAATATCTTCGAAAATATTCATTATATTCATTTAAATCTTGTGCTGTAAAGGACCATATAGATCTATATTAAATCAACAATGTATTTAAGCTATTTAATTGGATAAGGATTAATGCTGTATTGGTTAAAACCGCTTCAAAATTTGCCATTATTTGTCGTAAAAAGTAAATGACAAAAAAATGTTATTGTGGGATATCCATGAGAGATAGACATATACCATCGCGGAGTTTTCTGTAGACCTTTTCAATGTGTACAAATAATTAGTACATTATTTTGATAAATCCCGTAGGGTTCAGCCTGCGTTTGCAATGTAAGCGGAAAAAAATATGATAATTAACGACATCACATTAGAAACCTCAAAAATAACAGTATTTCTCCACTATTTAATGGATGTTATTATACATATAAACCTTCCTCTTGAATCACTCTATCTATTGAAAAAAACCGCATCAAAATCCGGTGCGTAGTTTTAAAGATTTAAGCATACAAAGGGACATACGGACAGAGAAAGCGACTTTGTTTTATACTATGTAGTGATGATAGATTATTTGCCATAATTCTTTCTGCAAAAATTGCAACTTACTTGTCCACGTCTCCAACAATTGAAATTAGTATTATTCATAATTGTTTTCGTTATTACTGTAAAATTATTCTTGTTTAAAAACGGGCTAAACAAGAAAAATTCTAATTATTTTTAATATTGTAAAAAGGGCAGGAAATAAATTTTTATTTATAGGAGAAATTCTACACAATAGCAAGACGAGTTCAAAGTGTATAGTCCGCCAATGCAGGTCGGTTTAACATTAGTTATAATAGTTGTTATTTTTAATGCACTGGTCAACTTGATATTGATTTTTTGGCAACAGCTGATTGTCTTGATTTGATTTTCTTTTCCGTAAATAAATAGAGAATAGTGATCATTGTCGTGTGGTAGTCCTTGTTCAAAGTGTATAATCCGCCAATGCAGGCCGGTTTAACATTAGTTATAATAGTTGTTATTTTTAATGCACTGGCCAACTTGATATTGATTTTTCGGCAACAGCTGATTCTGGAGATTTGAATTAATGTTCTTCCAAAAAAGATAGAGTAGAGAGTCGTCGTTGTGGCGTAATAAGTAATCATGGTTAAAACATAGTGTTCTGGAAAGTGTAGTCCATCAAGGCAGCTGGTGCTAAGTAAAAAAAGTAGCTAAAACAAAAATAAAATATTTGTCCCGAATAGTATTTTGTGATGGTTATTGTTGAAGTATAGTGGCAATTTGAAGAGTATAAATACAGCTCTAAGTTTAATACAAACTTGTAATTTCAATTAAAATCCAAATTCACCAGCACCTATGCAATTCAGCAAAGAAAAAATACAGTTAACGAAGGTGAGTGATAACAATGTTAGTGAACATTGGAGTACTTTAGAGTTTTCTAAAATAATAGAACTTAGTGTAGACAGTATAAAGAAATTAAAGCCTAAAAAGAGTGTTAAAACTGACAATATTTCTCCCTAATATATATATATATATATATATATATATATATATATATATATAATGACTTTGAATATAATATAAAAAATTGGACGACAGAGACCACTGCAAGGATCTCGGAGTTATGTTAGACTAATCTTAGTTTTATTCTACATTATGATCATATTGTTAGGAAAGCATACAAGATGTTGGGTTTTTTTAATTAGAAATACCAAGGAATTTTAAGAAAATTACTACATTAAAAACACTATATAATGCTCTAGTAAGACCGCACCTAGAGTAATCTCCATCCAAACTTTCCCTTGAGACTTTCAATATGAATATTTGTATACATGGAGTTCAATACAGTCGATATTATTTATATATTTTATTTTGAATAGCTTAAAGTACAAAGATTCGTTTTTAATAAACTTTATCAAATTTAATGTCCCTAAAATCAACTTAAGGCCGAAGCAGCACAATTTATTTACAACTAATCCTAGAAGTTGCTCTTCTTTAAACAGGATATTATTATTCTGTAATTGGTTACTATTGGCAGGGGAAGATATTGATATGTTTAATACAAAAAGAAACCAAATTAAGAAATTATATATTGAGTCTTAATATAAATATATGGGATATGTTAGAGTTTAGTAACCTAACGCTCAGTTTTGCAATATTTGTCTCGCTTTGAAATGGTCAAACTACGTGACTTTTTAATAAATCGATTCATCTTTATAGTTTTAACTAATAGGTATAAAATAAAAGCATCTGACAACATCGTCAGCTCTCGGCATAGTTCGTGGACCGCCAATTTCAATTTATTCTTATTTCCACCTGGTTTTGTTGCGGAAATATAAAAACGAGGCTTGACCATTAGCGTGAGGTATCTGGAGCGGTAGCTATTATAATCTTTGGTAGTATCCAGCGTCCATCAAGGCACCTGAGCCCCGTTTCTGTAAGCATATTTTTTGATATTCTCTTATCTCTTTTAGGACAGTGACATACTTATGTGTCAATACAAACCGAACAAAGATAGAAGATCCTTATTATGACATTCTCTTTCTCTTTACTCTTATAGAATCGCAGCCCTGGTGCTAAATAAAACAAGTGTATAAAACAAAAATAAAATATTTGTCCCGTATAGTATTTCGTCGTGGTAGTATCCAGCGTCCATCAAGGCACCTGAGCCCCGTTTCTGTAAGCATATTTTTTGATATTCTCTTTCCTTATCTCTTTTAGGACAGTGACATACTTATGTGTCAATACAGACCGAACAAAGATAGAAGATCCTTATTATGACATTCTCTTTCCCTTTACTCTTATAGAATCGCAGCCCTGGTGCTAAATAAAACAAGTGTATAAAACAAAAATAAAATATTTGTCTCGTATAGTATTTCGTGGTGGTTGTTGTTGAAGGACAGTAATAGTTTGAAGAATATTAATATAGTCCTAAGTTTAATACAAACTTGTAATTTCAATTCAATTCTAAATTCACCGGCACCTATTTCATTCGGGAAAGAAAAAATACAGTTAACGAAGGTGAGTGATAGCAACGTCTTATTTTGATAGCAGTTGCACAAATGTTAGTGAACATTGAGGTACTTTTGAGTCCTAAAATAATAGAACTTAGTGTAGACAGTATAAAGAAATTAAAGCCTAAAAAGAGTGTGACAATATTTCTCCCTAATATTTATATATATATATATATATATATATATATATATATATATATATATATATATAAATATATATAAATAAATAGACAAGTTTTTGTCCGTGTAATTTAAAATAAAATAGAATCAAATATTGGCGAAGCGGACGTGAAAATTTGTCAATCTACATTATTCTCGTGTTAAAAAGTGCGGAGCACTCCAAAATATGGAAAAACTCCGGGTCCGACAGATGGCGACAGCGCTGCTTCGTCCTAATATGGGACTCGTCAGGCCACCGCAGTCGATACAAACCATCATCTCGCCTTTGCATCCTATGAAGCTGAGTTTAAAATCAAAAAACAGCAAACAAGACGACAAAGGCGACATCTCGATGGTCCACTTGATAACACAAGAACCACATAGATTAACAAAGTTTGTAAATAACCGCCATATGGTGGCGCCTACTGCTCATTTCAGCAGCCAAAGCCACGTATCGCACCAAACGATCCCACCATGAGAGCAACGTTTAGCGTGTTTCAAAGCCAAACAACGGTTTGTACCGACTGCGGTGGCCTGACGAGTCCCATATTAGGACGAAACAGCGCTGTCGCCATCTGTCGGACCCGAAGTTTTTCCATATTTTGGAGTGCTCCGCACTTTTTAACACGAGAATCATGTAGATTGACAAATTTTCACGTCCGCTTCGCCAATATTTGATTCTGATCTTATTTTAAATTACACGGACAAAAACTTATCTATTTATTTATTTACTTGTTTGGCTTTGAAACACGCTAAACGTTGCTCTCATGGTGGGATCGTTTGGTGCGACACGTGGCTTTGGCTGCTGAAATGAGCAGTAGGCTTTGTTGCCAGTACCATAAAATGCGACCCCTATCCTTTGGGCAGCGCGTTTCGTGTACTCGATTTTACATATTTCTGTTTTAATTCACCGTCGCGCCACCATATGACGGTTCTTTTACAAACTTTGTTAATTTGTGTGGTTCTTGTGTTATCAAGTGGACCATCGAGATGTCGCCTTTGTCGTCTTGTTTGCTGTTTTTTGATTTTAAACTCAGCTTTATAGGATGCAAAGGCGAGATGATGGTTTGTACCGACTGCGGTGCCCTGACGATTTCCATATTAGGACGAAACAGTGCTGTCGCCATCTGTCGGACCCGGAGTTTTTCCATATTTTGGAGTGCTCCGCACTTTTTAACACGAGAATCATGTAGATTGACAAATTCGCCAATATTTGATTCTATTTTATTTTATATATATATATATATATATATATATATATATATATATATATATATATATATATATATATATATATAAGGCATTTGTGGATATTTGGAAAAAAACCAGTAGCTGCTTCATTTAACTTATGTATTTAAAAAAGGGTATCTTTCCAGACAAACTTAATAAAGCTGTGATGGTCCAGTTATTTAAAAAAGGTAATAATTGTGTTGTTGTAAAGTATTTTGAATACTTCGTTATATAGAGCGACCACTTCACTTTTCTTATAATGTGCGCTATTATTATGAATTTTCCTCAAAAAAATATGTTTTTTTAAAAATTTGAAAACGAGTTTTTCTAATTATCTTTTTGTTTCTGCCTGACCTATTTTTTCAAATGAAAATGTCACTTTACGGCGCTAGATTTTAACTGCTCTGGATAATAAAGAACTAGTAAAAATGGAATAAAGCGAAATTTATGTAGCTGACAAGGTTATTACTTTTAGCTTACTTTATAACCCAACAATTAAGGGCGAGTTATTTTTAAACATAAACATGTTAAAAATTGCGGACACACTTTTAATAAATTATTTCCTTTTTTAAAACACATTTTTTAATTATTAATGTTGTAATTTATCCGATTATTCTCATCATAACTGAAGTTTAAACTTAAATATTAAAATTAATTAACATCACTAACGATAAAATACACTTTGTCGACATAACTAACATCATAATACAAAATCTTTATAAAACTTAAATGTACCCACCTCGAGACTTCAGCTTCGATCTCTTATTGCCATTGCCTGGATTTTTCTTTATACGAGAAGTCTGTAATAATGTGTAGCGAGTGTGGAATAATTCTTGGTGGTTATACAGAGGTAAGGTATAAGTTTTTGACGATTGTATAAAAATATTTTCAGCGGATTAAATTGTGGTAAATTTGGCTTAAATTGCTTATGTCTTGTTTGTCATTTACGATATGTTGTTCTCTTTTTATATGAATAATTTCCTTCACTAGAAGTTTATGATAGTTTTTATCTTGCGTTAAAATTTTAATATTGACAAAATCACACCCATGCTTAAGATTAGTTTAATGTTTGTGTAGAGTTGTAGATGCGTTCTTTGAATATTTGTCTCCATTTAATCTATAATCTAGGTATTTGGTCGTCATTCCTATGTATTTTTTTGGGCAATTCATACATGGTATGGAGTAAAATACATTTGATCTTTTTTTAAAGGGGACTTTACTTTTTAAAGGTGTAAAAAGTGAGGATAGGCGGTTTTGGGCTTTGTGACATACAACAATATCGTGGTTCTTCAAAATATATTTGATTTTTTCAGACAATTCTTAAACGTGAGGTATTGCGATATATTTTGTAACATTATTAGTTGTCGAGACGTGGTGGACGGCTTTTTGTTGTAAAATCAATCAGAACGTTATTGAATTATTTTAATTATCTGGTCATCTAAAAAATTATTTTCTTTAAGTATTTTCTTAACTTTTATCAATGTTTCTGGCCGATATTCTGGCGAGTCCCTTCTAAAAAAACAGATCAAATGTAATTTACTCCATCCATGTATGAATTGCCCAAAAAAATACATAAGAATGACGACGTAATACCTAGACAATAGATTAAATAGACACAAATATACAGAGAACGCATCTACGGCTCTACACAAACATGAAATTAATCTTAGGAATGAGTTTGATTTTGTAAATACTAAAATTTTAATATACAATTATAAAAGAGAGTATAAAATAGTTGAGTGTATAAAATACAATCATAAAAGAGTTGAAAGCTAAGTTTCTCTTTTATAATTGTATTTTATACACTCAACTGCAAGTATATTATCAACTTTTGGTTTATATATACAGATCTCTACGAGATTATATGTTCAGATTGCATGGAATGCTGGGAGATGGCGCTACTTGTATTAGATTTCATATTTTGTCTTATATAAGCTGCTTAAAGGATTTACCTTTCCGATGCTCAAGTGAGCTAGCCTATTCTATACTGACGAGAACTAACAAGTTCGAAACCGGTCTACAGATGGCGGTGCACTACCATAGGAAAGGCTTCCACCCTTTCCTGGTACTCTTGCAATCTGAGATAGTGCTTTGTCTCTAACTGTGTTAGAACAGAGTATGTTTGTCCTTAGAGTATAAGGTTTTTTCAGTTGGTTGAGAGCTAAGTTTCTCTTTTATAATTGTATTTTATACACTCAACTGCAAGTATATTATCCACTTTTGGTTTATTTAAAATTTTAACGCAAGATGAAAACTATCTAGTGAAAGAAATGATTCATATATGAAGAGAACAACATGTCGTAAATGACAAACAAGACATAAGCAATTTAAGCCCAATTTGCCATAATTTTATCCGCTAAAAATATACAATTGTTCAAAACTTATAACTTACCTCGGTATAACCACCAAGAATTATTTCACACTCGCTACACATTTTTAGAGACTCTCCAGATATTTTAATATAGAAAAAAAAATCCATACAATGGCAGTAAGTGATTGAACATAAAGTCTTGAGGTGCGTATATTTAAGTTCTATAAAGATTTTGTATTGTGATTTTAATTATGTAGACAAAGTGTATTTTATCGTTAGTGATATTAATATTAATTTTATTATTTTAAAATATTGTTCAATTGAAGTCTCTCTCTTTTTGTAAGTTGTAAACAATACTTAATTTTAAAATAAAAATAAAAAAGAATGCCACGACAGGCGAAACGTTAAACAGCCTTGGATGTCACAAGAAATTAAAAAATTGTATTATTGAATGGTTTAAGAAGAAATATATATATATATATATATATATATATATATATATATATATATATATATATATATATATATATATATATATATGCTGGTGTTTTTCCGATTTTCAATCCTTTCGTCAGCGCCAACATCGCAGCTAGTATTTTCAAGTGATACTTCCTCGACGCAGCCGTCCATCAGATATTATTTCGATTGATACTGTTTCCTGTCCTATCCTTTATGGCTTTAATGAATTTTCAAGTTTTAGGGTATTTTCTTTGGCTAGTGCATGTGTATATTTCTTTATATTTATTATTTTTAAATTTTATTTTTTCTAAAGTTGACAGTTTTCTTACTTCTCCTCTGATTTTCTCATATGCCTCTTTTCCTCTTGGATTTTTTGTTCTTAATCATTTCGTATACATCCGTTTCTTTATTTTTGTTAGATCTTCCATTTCCTTTGTCCATCAAGGCTTGTTGTTTGTTGTTCTTTTTTTGTATTGTAATACTTTTTATATATTATCTAATATTTGGGTATAGTTCCAGGAATGATTGTTTAAATTCATCTAAGTATTGATCTGAGTAGTGGATATATGAGAGAAGGAAAGAGGAGGAGGAGGAGTAACAAGAGTAAATCATCAACACTTTTCATCCTCCTCCTATTTTCTTCTCTCATTATACTTTTCAAATCTCTCATTATACTTATTAAAAAACCTCGTATCATCAACACTTTTCATCCTCCTCCTCTTTTGTTCTCTCATTATACTTTTCAAAAAGCCTCGTATACATCACCTTGAGTTTAATCTTAAAGTTAACAACATGGCTAACCTTTCATCGAATCCGATCATAGTAGGAGATCTAACCTTATGTTTGACCTTGAGGTGGATAACCTTATTTGATCATGAAGTCGATATAAAGTCCTACCACCAATTAATTTTCACTTCAGTAAATTAACTCGAATGTATACGAGATAATTCGAATGAGAAAACAAAAGAGGAGGAGGTTTTTTAATAAGTATAATGAGAGATTTGAAAAGTATAATGAGAGAAGAAAAGAGGAGGAGGATGAAAAGTGTTGATGATTTACTCTTACTCCTCCTCCTCTTTTCTTCTCTCATATATCCACTACTGATCTGATCTGCGTTGGTATAAGTATCTAAGGCTTTCTTCATCTAAACTTTCAAGGTTGTATTTGAGGTAATTCGCTGTTTGTATCTAAATCGATGTTAATTTCCTCTGGTAGGTTATTGTTATAACTCGATAAATATACTCTTGATATTAGTAGGTAGTGATCGGATCCACAGGTAGCACATTTATAGATTCTTATATCTTGAATTCGAAGTTTTGTGTCCTGCCTTATGAATATATAGACGATAATTGATTTCTGTTGTCTTGGTATTATTACCAAGTAAATTTGCATTTTTTTTTTGTGTTGGAAGAATATTTTAAGAATGTTAGTTGTTCGGAGATCAACTAGTCGTTCACCGTTATCATTTGCGACTGTTCCTCCAAAAAGTCTTACAACGTGATCATGTGAATTTTAGGAGCTGTTCTACTATTTAGGTCTCCCAATATAATTAGTTCTCTAGTATTTCCAACTTCCGGTGCTAGTTCAATGAGATTTTTCAGAGAAAGTGTCTTTAAATGTTATAGGTCCATCATGAGGTGGAATATTTCCGCCAAAAAAAAAGGTTAACTTTATTGTCATATTCATCTTTATTATATTTTCATTAATTGTATCCCACTGAAAAAAGTGTACAGCCATTACGTAGACTTTATCTAAATTCCCTTGCCTTAAGCGCATTTTCATCTAAAGCTCACCCTAGACGAGTGATGAATTGCTGCAATCCATTGCAGAATATAACGATCGCTCAAGTAGGTGCAAATTGCTACTCGTCCTGATGGATCGCAGATTGTAATAAATTTTTTCGTAACACGCTGCTATCGATGATCATTGTCCACAATCGATAATCCTCAATTTTAGGTAATTCGAGGCATCAAAATACGTTTGTATTTGAAGATTATCACAGTCAAATAAAACTTATATAATGTTATGAATATTAGCTAATAAATAAAAAAAAATAATCGTAAAAAATGCTCATACAAATATAGAGAAATCTATGAAACTTCGAAATATGATTATTTAGCTTATTACAGAGTCCAAAAAATTGCATGACACAAAAGATACTTTTTACTTAGAAGCGTCCGAGAAACACGAAAATATTCTTTATTTTACAGAAAAAAACAATTTATTAATTAGATTTTTCGAAAGCTATCTATTAAACCGCTCTCACTATATTGAATACCGTGGTCGTAGATCTAGTAATTTTATAGTAACGTCTGGTGTTCCCCAAGAACCTGTTTTGGGTTCCGTACTTTTTAATATTTTTATTAACGATATCACGTGTGGATTGAATAACAGCTGCCTACTTTATGCAGGTGATTTAAAGATATTTGAGGACATACAGAATCCTGACGATTGCTTGAGCTTTGAACTGGATCTCATGAAATTAAATGCTTGGTGTCTAAAAAACAAACTGCCTCTGAATGTAGACAAGTGCAATGTTATGTCATTCTCAAGAAGTAGAATGCCACTGCTGCATGATTATGGGATCAACGTTGCTTTTCTAAGGCGAGTTAACTGCATTAAGGACCTGGGGGTCACGTTTGCCTGCAGACTCATATTTATCAATCATATTAATGATACAATATGGAAATCTTACCGAACGCTGGGCTTTCTAATGAGATCTAGTTATGAGTTTCAGTCGCTCCAGGTCATAAACACGTTATATTATTCTCTTGTATGAAGCAGATTGGAATGTGCCTCAGTTATCTGGCATCCGTATTATCATGTATACTCTGATAAATTAGTATCGTTTCTCAAGATGCTTAAGCTTTAAATCGGATGGATTTATCCATTGCCTATTACACCTCGCGAAAGCCTATTGACAATATTTAATTTCACAACTCTGGAGAAGCGCAGTAACGGAGCTCGTGTACTTTTTATGTATAAACTGGTTAATAAAAGGATTTTGGCAACTGATTTGCTCTCGAGAGTTCATTTTCTTGTTTCTTGTTCCAGGGATAATTAGATCTCCAGTATTTTTTTATTTGCCGAAACTAAGAACTAGTGTATTACAATTCTCCTCATTATACTCGATGTGTTCCCTTTATGATCGCTTGAAAGACAAATTTGCTATATTGTACTGCAATTATTCTGTTGTCAAATCGTTTATTTACAATTATTTGTGATGGATTTATAGGCTTTGTTACACTTATTCTACTGTCTGTTTTATGTATATAACTTTAGGATTTATGTAACTCTGTTCTTTTTCTTGCCTAATAATAGGTACTCTGGTCCTGTAGGGCAGTGTAAATAAATAAAATAAAATTTAAAAAAATAAACGATTTAAATATTGAAAATTAAATTTTTACCAGATCAGTTGACAGTGTAATAAATACCTGACGATATTTATTCAGATATATACTTCATAATGTTTCATATTTCCATTTTTCTCTTTTAGCGAAAGACATAACACTATATTTTAGTAAAATAAGAAAATCAATTCCCCTAAAAGCATTTTGTTTATTTTGCGTAGGTCTACTGTTACCAATAATTCCAGAAATATAAAACCTAATAACTAAAGGTATTAAACACTGTTTACTCACTAAATTTCTATATCTTACAGAGTGTTTGGTAGATTTTTATTTACATTTTATACATTCTTATATTCTTATTTAAGAACAATAATGAATTGTAAGTCAACTTTTGTTTCCCTTCCAGCCAAATCAATAGATAAAATTAGTTTCAACAGATAACTCCTTTTAAATAATCTTTAATAACATTATGTATCGTTTTCTGTACATGATACATAGAATATGCATCTATCAATTTGATCCCAGTCTTTTTTTTAATTAATATATAATATGGGAGTAATTTCTTTAGCACTCAGTATATTTTCTAGTATTATTAAACTACATATACTCCTGTAATAAAATGGTTCATTGATCAGTTTACTATAGTTTTCTAACCGTTATGTCAAGTAATATGCCTAAAAATGGGATAGTTTCCTGGTATAAAGTAAATATTATAATTTTAGAATTATGTATATATGAACCACTTGCCTATGAACGCTACGAACGCTACTATTTTGTAGACAAAAGAATCATTGAAATCATTCATAGGAAATTAATATCTAATATTATTCTAAATAAGATGTTTTGTTTCAGTAAACATGGCCCCACGCGCAAGCCATCTCTTCAAACGGGGGCTCAATGAAACCAAAACGCCCATTATTGAAGAAACACCGAAATCGCCAAATATAACTTCAGAGTCTGGATCTTCTTCGTCGGCACCAGTTTCCTCATCAGAAGGTCCACATATCTTTAATAATAGATCTTATCATCCATCTCGTGGTCGTACGACTCCATTTGTGGTAGAGCCAGGTAGAGCTTAATGTGTCTCTTAAAGATGTGTGTTACACAAAAACACTAAAACACGAACTTCTTACAAACACATTACACTGATCTGTATAGTTTAAATTAAGTAATTATTTAAAATAGACTGATATATTGATTTATTTAATTTTCTCGACATGTTGGTGGTTATAAAGAAGAATATTCTGATGCTCAAACGTAATTTTTAACATGTTATAAATAATCTCGGTGTCTCAAGGTGACCTTTTATTAGAATAACTCGGGAAGTAATGCGATATGTATTCTGCAATTTTATATAATGGGGTTTTCGGTATCGCTCTGTTCAGATAAAGTAACAGTGACCTTGTGCGCTTGCGGTTTTACCGGAAGTTGTCCAAAATTTACTAATTTTAAATAGATTACTCTGTATGTTTTTTTTTGTATTCCTTTCTTCATTTCCGAGAACTTTTAATTAAAGTTTTTTTGCCCTACTTTAGCCGTTTTTGAGGAAAAAATATTTTTTTTCCAAATGTTGACCTTTCACAGGGTATAGCTTAAAAGTGTATATCGTTTTGAAAAATGAAATAGTGAAACTCAGCACTTCAGTTGTGACTTTAGGTTCTATTGAGCTCGAACGGGAAATGACTGGAGAGACCATCATTGAAAACCGCATTCTTCAAATTTTGAGAATTCAAGTCGCATTAGTTCCCGAGATATTCTAAGAGCCGATAACCGTGAAAAACCCTGTATATACAGTTATTCACTGGTGGCTTGCAGGGATAATTTTCGTAAAAAAAATCGATACATGACTTTTTCGTCTCTACCCGAATGGGGTAAAAACTACAATAAACCTAAAAAAATTATATAAAAAACCTGAACCGATTTTAAAAAATTTGGATACAATGAGTACAAAAAAATACTCATTGTATCCAAAATTGTAGACCACACTACATTGAATAGCAAAAAAATCTTTGATTCCCAGAACTCTGCAAATGCCAGTTTTGTATGAAATTGTACCAAACAAATATTTATTCTGTTATCGTAAATAAGCTATCTTGAATTTTATTAAATTAATTTTAGATTTATCACGGTTTTCAAAACCCCCCTTAGTTCGACATATTTTATCTTGCATGTTGAGTTTGAAGAAATTAATTTAACATCTGTAATATAGCCCCAAGAATCCGCAAATATTAATTTGGACAAAATTGGAAAAATGTAAAAATTTTAGTCCCCTTTATTGTATCTTCCATATTAATGTAAAGAAACAATTTCAGATTCGTAACTTACGATTCCCAAAACCCCCTAATACCAATTTTCAAAAAATGTAAATAACTTTAAATTTTCAATTCACCTTATTGAATTTGCCATATTGATTTAAAAAAAAAACTCTTAATCCAATCTTAATTCACGCTATCGAAGTCCCCAAAAAAACTAATTTTAGAGATAATCCGGAAATATAAAATTTATAGAACGTCATATTGCATTTGCTATAATGAATTTTTTTAATACGCTTTTAAATTTCTTTATTTACGCTCTCAGAAGCTCTCTAGTAATAATTTTGAACAAAATCAAGAGAGTTAAATTTTTAGTTCGCTATGTTGAAATTTTTAAAATAATTTTAAATTCTAAGTTTACACCTTCAAACACTCTTCTTATACCAGTTTGAATAAAATCCAGACATATTACATTTTTGGTCCGTCATATTGTTTTATCTTAAATAATTTTAAATTCGTAATTTAAATCTTCAAATTCCCTCCACACTAATTTTGAACAAAATCAAGAAATGTAAAATTTTTTAGTTATCCTACTAAATATTTTAAAAATAATTTTAAGTTCGTAATCTACACCCTTAAAAACCCCCTGTGCTAATATAGAATAAAATCGAGAGATACAAAATTTTTAATCCACCAGTTTTTTAAAAATAATTTTCTTCTTCTTCTTCTACCTTCTATGCTAGGTCCCTGACCTGTTCCTTCTTCGATTTTACTCATTCTGGACTTAAATTATCGCTCCACCTTTTCCGTGGTCGACCTCTACTGCGTGTACCACTAGGCGATTTATCTCGTGCGATCCTTACCAGTCTATCCTCTGTCATTCGGCTTGTGTATTTGTTCCATTGTGTCTTACGTTGTAGGACCCACTCATTAATGCAATCTGTGTTGCATGATTGCCTGATGTTATCGCCTCTTTCTCTGTCTAGTAGCGTTTTTCCTGTTATTCGTTGAAGTATTCTCATTTCTGTAGTCTCCAATAGTTGTTTCGTTTTTGTCGTCTCTGGCCGTGTTTCTGAGGTGTATGTCATAATAGGTCTAATTGTGGTTTTGTAGATCCGAACCTTTGTTTCTTGTTGTAAGTGTTTGTTTTGCCAGATCACGTCGTTGAGGCAACCCGCCACTTTGTTTGCTTTGGCCACCTGCCCTCTAACTTCATCTTCGATGTTGCCATAACTAGTTATATCGATTCCTAGATATTTGAAACTCATTTCTTGTTGTATTATTCGACCGTCTAGTTCTAGTTTGCATCGGAGGGGTTCTTTTGAGGTTGTCATAAATTTAGTTTTTTCGGCTGAGATAATCATATTATATTTTTTTCCCGTAAGATTAAAGGTATTTAACAGTCTCTGGAGGTCGTCTTCATTTTCGGCACATATCACAGCGTCATCAGCGTAACAGAGAATTTTTATTTCTGTATCACCCATTTTATATCCTCTACCAAGTCGCACCTCCTTTATTATTTCGTCCATTATCATGTTAAATAACAAAGGACTAAGCGAGTCTCCCTGTCTAATACCGCTGTTGACTGGTATGGGTGTTGATAATTTACCGTTAGTGCGAATCTGAACTTTATTGTTTGCGTATATGTTTTCGATGGTCTGAATTATATTGATAGGAATATTTCTCTTATATAACAGGTGGATTACGTCACCTAGCTTTATGCGATCAAATGCTTTTGTTAGATCTATAAAGCATAAAAATGTTGGTTTATTGTATTCTATAGATTTTTCTACTATCTGTCGTAGAATAAATACTGCCTCCACGCAAGACTTTCCTGATCTAAATCCCTGCTGTTCGTCTTCCAGTGTTGTAACCGAATTAGTTTTATTTTTGATTACTTTTGTAACGAGTTTCAGAATTGTGTCCAGTAGATTAATACCCCTGTAGTTCCCTGGTTCTTGTTTGTCACCTTTCTTAAACATAAGCATTATTGTGCTGGTTCTCCACCTATCTGGTACTTTGCATTGTGTCAGGATTTTTCGAAAAATAATTTTAGATTCGTTATATACAATCCCGAAAACTCGGAAAAAAAGGATAAAATGATTTTTTTTTATCTGCCATTTTATCCGCACCATCTTGGATTTTACTGAACCAATTTCTGGGACTACCAGGTAACATATTGCAAAAAAATTCATTCAATTTGGTTCCACGTTCCGGAGTAATCCATGTATTTACATAAATATATAGCGGTCGAATTTAGAACCTCCTTCTTTTAGAAATCGATTAATAAGGCGAAAAATTATCCAAATAATACTCTTTCCGTAAAATCCCTGTCGATGTTTTCATTTCGTTAACTAGAAAAGCGTCTAATAAACTAGATTTATTAACAAAATTAGTAACCTATATTCATGATTTGCTGACGATATTGTAACTCTTCTAAAGCAATGCGAAGGCTGTTAAACATTTTTAAACATATTTTCATTGATTTCGAAACTGAATACGTTGCGAAAGCAGAGTGGTCATTTTAATAATTCAAACAAGTGCTAATTTTCTGATTCAATGTTTGATAACGACAACAACTTTTATTAAAAACATAACTAAATTAGACATTTATTACATCACCAATGTTGAGCTTGGTTTTTGTAATAAAAAAAAGAGTATTTTCCATTATATGCGTTTCAGCTTTTTTAGTTGAAAGTAATTTGTGTAATCAATAAATCAGTCTAAAAAGGCAGCTACCTGAATCTACCCTTTCTTTTCTTTTTAATTTCAAATACATTTCAGCTGCAGTGAGGTGTACGAAATATTTTAATTAAATTAATCGGAATGAACGAACCTAGATAATTTCGATAAAGGTTATGTTAATAAAAAACTTTGAACAATTTTGACATATTGGCATTTTATGCTTTTTCGAATTGAGGATTTTGCCTTTTTTTGTCAACCATGGTATGCTATACAAGTTTTGATTATTTTAAATAAAAAATCTTATATAAATTAAAAATTATGTATTTGATATCCAAGAATTTGAAAATCGTGCTTTTGAATTTTTTTTACTTCTGTTCACCTAGAAGTAACAACTTTTAGACTTTCAATCAAATTAAGCAGGAAGAAGAAAAATGATAAACTGAAGTAGAAATGTGGGTGTTAATTAGAAAATCAATACCTTATGGTACAGAAAGAAAGAAGTATGGTAGAGAATAAGGATGATACATGTATTTATTTCCAATGTTAAATAAAAAGGTTTATTTCAAACAAAAGTCTTATCTATCGGGTTATCTAAAAACGAAAGCTCCTTTTAAAGAACGAAAGCTTTTACGGCTTTGGTCAAGTTGAAAATCATGGTTCTTAGGTTTAAACCCTGTCAAATTGGAATTATTATCCGACGTTTCGCCTAAGATTGCACAAGGCATCTTCAGGGATCTTTACTCCACGAGATCATAACACTGAATGACTATCGAGGAGCAACATCCTGGTATTTATTCCCGGCTGGTTCTCAGCGAACTGTGATCCAGCGTTACAATCGATATTCACGTGTGATGTAGACTATAACCTGCATCTCTATTAATATCATTTGGATATTTATAAATTTGGATTGACTCCAGGCACTAATGCTAGCACCTTAGTTTCTTTTACATTAAAAGTGTGACCTGAGCAATGCTGGTGTTCAGCTACTGCAAATTGTACAATTTTTTATACATCTTTCATGTTCCTTAAGCCTAGTGGATATAGACCGTCCTGTTTCACCTACATACACTTTACCACAGGAGCAAGAAATCTAGTAAATGCCTTCTGTTTGAAATGGAATTGCGTCCTTTGGAGACTTCAAACATTGTCCAACTTTCTTACATTTGTTGAAAATTGTCCGAAACTTTGATTTTCGGAGCAATCTGACAATTTTGAAGACAAGGAATTTTCTTCGAAGGCTTCTATAAAGATGTGAGCTACCACAGGTGATAGGGGAAATCCCATGGCCGCTCCCGAGGTCTGCTCGCAGAAAGTTCCTTGAAAAGTGGAAACCAGACATGCTTTAATTAATTCTAGTAGGATGGAGTCCATGTTGTTATTTCGTAGTATGTCCAATTATATGGAAACTGAATCATCTATAGGAACATTTGTGTACAGGGATTCTACATCAAAACTGACCAATATGTCTCCGGGTTCTAATTGAATGGTTTTTAATCTTTTGGACAAAGAAGGCTTCTTTTGTAAATATAATGTAAAGTAATTAATATTTAGGAGTAAAATTCCTTACTAGTTACAATTACACACTTATAGGCAACAATATCCTATATAATATCAAAAGAAAAATAAGGAAAACTAAAGAGAAATAGTTTTAGGAACAATGTGACGAAGTCAAAAGATTTCACCCGCTGCATGAGTCATGCAGGCATTTTCATCTACTTTTTGACTATGAAGAAGCTTAACAACGTAAAGCACGATCCGCTGTTAAAAAGATTACAGAAGATGGGTATATATGATAAATATACCCGGATAATAAAGTATATTGGCAAAGCTGGTTAAAATCCGTATTTATGGCAACCTAGCAACAAAGACCTTCGGCATACTGAAAGACATTTGTAGAGATGTGTACTGTCACCTGTTCTTTTTAATATTAACATTGAGAAAATATTTCAGTTAGCATTAGAAAATGAACCGTGGGGTATCAAAGTCAGTGGCTTCCCAATAAACAATATTCGCCATGCAGACTTGGCCAACAACCTTAAAGGTCCTCAGTTAATATTAAAAAAGCTCAACGAGTACATCACTCCTCTTAACATTAATGGGAAAAATATTGAACGTGTTCGTATGTTTTGGGACTCTACTCTAAATTAAAAGTGGAAATATGATGAAGAAATGAAGGAAAGAATTGACCGTGAAAAAAACAAGCTACTTTAAACTTCAGAATCTCCCTTTTCACAGAAATATGCCACTATACACTCAAATACGTGTGATTCAATATTATGTATGGCCTATTGTACTTTATGGTGTACAAACTTAGGCCCTTAAAACTGGGACGCAAAATTGGATCGAATATTTTTAACTGTGAGCACTCGGTCGATGCTATGTATTTCCTTGACTGCTTGTATAACTAATGATGAAGTTCTATGAAGGGCTGGCGTAAAAAACAACTAATGAACACTGTAAAACAACAAAAACCGTCATATCTAGGGTGTATACTGAGAAGACCTTGATACTTCATACGAGAGCTAATAGTGCAGAGCTAAAATGAAAAACAGATGGTAGCCAGGTCCAAAATAATACACTTGGCTCAGCAATATAAGAAATTTGTATGGTACGTCATACGCCGCAACCATATTTAGATAGGCTGATGTGGACAACCGTTAAATGAACAAATAATCGTCATCGTTCGACACAGCACATGACAACGAAAGAAAAAGAATCGAATGTGTTTACATTTTCATAATTTTTTGTAAAGGAATAAAATTTGATGAATTAAATCAATTATACACTTTGTATTAGGAAAAACAATGTAGGCAAATGAACAATTCGAAGAAAATCGTAAAAAAATTATTGCCAGATATCACGATGGTTTTGTATTGGAGCTTTAATTACTTTTGGCTGATACCATATGCGCTCTATTGGATTTAAGTCTGGACTATACGGTGGCCAATTTAATTTTTAAATCTTTTAAACAAGTGAATATATGGGGGATTTCTAACAAAAACAAAAAACTGTGACATGAATTTTTTTAAATCAACATTCTGAAAATCTTACAATACTATTAAAATTTTAGTGTAACCTTATAAACTTCACTGCTCGCTGTCATGGTTACGGTGTATAAAATATTTCGTGCAAGTCACTGTTAATAGTTTAATAATTAGTTAAATGCTTTAGAGATCCTTGCTTGTTTTATATCCAGAGAATGAATAACAATGAGGAATTAGAGGACGCTCTGTAAACATTAAAAATTGCGCCATACTTATATTTTTTGAATATTGGAACGTGTAATATTTTTATATTTTATTATTAGTTCTTTTCTAGTTTATAACCATAAAACATTTAAGCAGTTAAATAATATTAATCTTTTAATTATAACTTTTTTGCTTAAAAGTATATTGTTCCCTGCCATTGCTACATCTTAGAGTGAGTCCAGACAACAAGAAAAATTTGAGTGTATGCGTAGCGTAATTAAACATATGTCAAATTTCAAGCATTGTGATTTGTTAAATTTAAAAAAAGATAAAGACCGCAGATTTCCCGCCTAAATCCGCCTTTTCCAAAGTCATTACGCAAGATAATGTTTAACTTTTCAGCGAACGGTTTGAAATATGGTGGAAACTGTTCACTTTTGATATTTTGTGTGAACATAACCGATGTTTTTTTTCAGAAGTTTGGTGTTTTATTTACATTTTTTTATTTTGAGAATGTTGAGATAATGAATATTCATGAACTATGTTAAATTGTTTTAATTTATAAAAAATGCTTATTATCAAAAATCGTTGCTGCTTAGTCCTCAAAAAGAAACAATTCTTGTTCATTTTTTTTATTAATTATGTAACAATTGCAATAATACAGTTATTCGTTATATAAATTAAAGCTTATGAAATAAAGACCATTATATAATACAGTTTCTATTCAACGACAATCTCTGATAACGAGACGCTAATCCACAGACATGCCCTTAGCTATGGTAACCAGATCAAATAATGAGATTTCTTGATAATTCAATAAATATCCGGACCTTCTCTCTGAATGTTGTATGTGGTATGTTAAGGCAGTGAGATTTTTAAAATATTTGCAATCGAAGCACCAAATGCGAATATCGAGCGTATGTTCTCATTAATAGGTGCGGAGTGGACCAAGGAGAGAAATAGGCTGTCTATATTGTTATAAGCTTTGCTTTTCGCTGCCACCAATGTTATAACTTTGCTGGTTCTGCTTTTGGTTTATCATTGGTTTCAATGAATTCAAATAAATCTTCTAATATCACTTTTAATATTTTATTAAAATATTCACTAAATCAGGAGGTAATAACAGTTTTTCTTCTTACTTACTAATTTAATGTCACTATTGTAGTTTTTTAATTTTAGCTCCCCTCGTCTCTATGTTCATGTCCTAATAATATTGAATTTCTGTATCTAAATTATTATTTTACAGTCATAGGCGTACTAACAAATATAACTTACAACTATTTATTTACATGATTACTAAAATGAAAAAGTGTGTATTTATGTAACGATAAGACAATATCAACAAAGCTAATGGTTTCTGTAAAAAGTAAAGTTTTAGAGTCTCGGAGATTAAGGCATGCTTTTGTTTGAGCCGATTAATTACACTATAATTATCTAATAATCCATAAGAATAACTTAATAATGTAGTAATTTAATAATTAATAATCTCTAATAATGGTTGGTATACAACAATATCTTCTGTTAAGGTTCTACTCTTATCAAAATTTAATTTAAAGAACATATCATGTGAAGAATATCATAAAATGGTTATAAAAGACCAACAGTTGTCAAAAAAACATCAAGGAATAAAAAGTACGAAACTAAATTTATTAATATACTAAATTAAAAATTCATTCATTTTGTTAACGTTTAATTAATTTATTTTTTCTTACTAGAATGAATAATAAATATTTTTTTATTACTTATATTTTCCTCTTCTAATTTCAAAAACATACTGACAGTTGTAATTTTTTACTGTTTCCCAGGGAGCTAAAATTCTAGAACTGTCAGGAAAATTCCTGTCGTCTGGTAACCCTACTCTAATCAAATTTTATATAAACCTGTTATAAACAGTTAAAAAATAAAAATTAACATTGATGTGAATTTAATAACAAAATCCATGTTATGTAATCTATTCTTCTAAAAACTACAAATTGTAATTATTAAAACGATTGTTAGAATTACACTGTTATATTGAAATTCTCGTCTTCGAACTCCTTGGCAAGTCTTTACAAGGTAGAAGTGGTAAACTTTGGAAATAAAACTTCTTTTAAAGCGTCTCATATTACGGCACAAGTAACCTAAATAATTTCAGAAACACTGTTTACCAACTCGGAATTCGCACTGTTGCTATCACATGCTGATTTCGTCAGCTAAATATCACAATATTATTTCCAACCTAGTAATAAGGGTATAGCTCTACACATTTCCGTATAATTATTTGTCCAACAATAGCGAAGAGCTCTTTAATATTCATCAATAATAACAAGAAAATATTTTAAAAAAATCAGGATCATTTTCCCGCATTCCTTGAATTAAATTATTAGTATGTCCAAGCCTTTCTCTAATATAGGCCTCACCCAGAAGTAATAACATTCCTGTTTTTTTAATAAAGAAAATATCAATAATCTCCTTACATTTTATAACTTTTTTCTAGATTACAACACTGCCGCAATTAATGTTTTATTTTGCTTCATTTTAATTTTTAAATAAAATATAAACAAATATCCCGATAAAAGTTAGGTTATACCAAAAAAAAAACTACACCCCTTATAACTGCGGAATGAAATGTCCCGTGTGGACGATACATTTTTAACTTAAAAGGGCTTATTACGCTTACGCTCGGATTTTTCTTATTGTCTGGGCTCACCCAGGGTGGTTGAGTCTAGAGCCCATTGCGATGTCGTATTGGCAAGGTTGAAATATGGTTTACATAGAATATAACCAGAACAATGAGTGAGCGATTTCTAATAAAGTGCATTTCTAATTCCCTAGGTTTTCTATAACCTTGACTAGTGCTATAATAAATATATTTTAAGGAGAATTATGTCATAGACGCGGGTTCGTGCCATTTTTGGACATTATTTACATAATTATGTAACTTCTCTGATTTAATTTGAAAACAATATCTTTTTAAAAGTTTCAATAAATATTTAGTTTTTCTTTTAATTTAGTAATATTATCGATTATAAACTTTATCTGTTCAGTACTTTATCTAAACTCATAAGGAGAGTTGGTCAATAACCTGGGTTTTAAGTTAAAGTTAAAACATATTGAAAGCACAGGAAATATTGACAATGATTTTTTTTTTAATTTTTTACCAGTTAAATGTTTTGATGAGTCTGCAGCACTTACGTCATCATAATCGAATTAAGTAATAAGTTTCTTGCTTTTTTTGCCATGTACCGCTATTATCGTTAATTTTATTCGGATAAAAACGCATTTGTCCATTATATTAATTACAATTTATAACGTAAGTATAGTTAACAGAACAATTACATTGAACCTGCATTATGCTTTCAGGTTTTTTGTTGGTCAACTAAACAATAGAAAAATCAAATATTTTTTATTATGGATTACTGAGGTTGTCTGAGAAGTACAAAAAACACATATATCCATAGTTTTAGTAGGAAATATTATTTTACATCGATGTTTTATTAAAAATGGCATTACTATAAGACCCAGACTCGGCTTTGTTAATGCAATTATTTTTTTTACAACTATTTTTTCTTTTTAGCAGTTTTTACTGTTAGTTTCTCTAAATTTGATTTCAACAAACAAAAAACCAATACATTTTTTTAGATACAGGTTATTTAATAGCAAGAGTTTATAATCTTGGATTTTTGAAAAATAATTTCATAAATATCAACGTGATCTAAATTTTATAATGTTGCCGAAGCGGAAAAAGCAAAAAATGTACAAATATAACGGTTATCCCTAAAGTAAGTACATTGTGGGAAGAAATATCTAACAGCCCCAAAGTTCATTTATTATAGTACAAGGAATTGCACATAGCGCGTTCTTAGTCTGGTTTTTATTCGTTCTGCCGATATTTCCCCAAGTCATGGCGCATTTTTTAGGCTTGCACCCTGTAATAACATCTGCACACTGACTCTATAGGGGGATACACTAGTAATTATATCCCGTTGTTCCTCTTCTTTGCATTCAACTCTATCTTCTGTTAACAACATTGAAAAGAATCCGTTCCATCCATCGAGTGCCATAGGAGCTATTATCTCTTTTTTACCTTTTCTTTTTTTAAGGATATTATTATTTTCCAAATTTCCGAACTTTTTCTTTAGCATAGAAAAAGATGCAATTAATTTATATTTCTGAACTAAAATTACGTTAATTATTTAATTTAATTTTCAAAATTATCATTTATTTTTTCTTAAATCATGTTATTTCTTTATATTATAATAACGAGTTTATTGCAAATTACTTAGAACAGAGCTTTTTACCGCAATTTATTGATTTTAAATCATACCGATTACTTCAAATATTTTTAAATTAACACTTACTGAATCCAAAAATCATATACACAACATTTATGTACACTTAATATGTATAAAACGAATATAACCCATAAATCTCTTCATAATTCGTGAGTAACCCCCATATAAATAATTAGGTATATTATCTATCTAATTTGTTACAAAACATTTAAACGCTATTGACTGAATAGTAAAAAAAATTATCTACAAGTATACTTCTAAATTCACTTACGTCATAATTAATTAGATACTCTTTAAATTGCAAGAATAACAAGCCGTGAAACAATACAGTTTTTAATATTTTATTTAAGCTAAAAGGTAATTTTCCCCCCCAAAAATAACAAGAATTTCGACACGAAAATATTTAAAAATAAAAATATGAGTCAATGTTATGACGATGACGAAACTGAAGAAAAAGACGAAGACGAAACAGAGAAACGTCATGTTCTTAAATGGTACCCCCTATTTCAGTATGGTGTAATAGGAGCCTTATTCTCTTGTTTGGACTTAACCCATGTTTTGGTTTTTTTTACAGAAGTAAAGACCACCAATGCAACAGTTGTGGTCAAGGAAAATGTATTTCAAGAAGCCATGGATAAATTGCAAAAGGAAACGAATATGGATGAATGGGTGTTGGTTACTATTTTGATTGGTAAGTACTTTTTAGCAGTAAAGTCTATATTACATCTAATTTAAGAAAATCAAGCAATATAATTGAATACAATTGCGGTTAACTAAAAGAATATTTAAAATTTTATTCTCCTCGATAACGTTTCCATAGTAACTGTAACTTTTTTAAATACTGTTTTTTTTTGTTCCATTTCAAAAGCCAATTAAATCTTTTCGTTGATTAAAATGAGTCGCTAAAAATACTTTTTTTTTTTACCAAATTGGCCGTCCGTTATAATCACTTTATTTAAAAGTTTCTTTGGAATATTGATTCCCCCTTAATTAATTAATTTTTTTCGCTTTCAGCTATCTGTGCGGTTATTCTTGGAATATGCTTTTGTTGTATAAGGAGATGCTTCAGGAAACGGCGGTCAAAGGACAAAAAAGGGATGAAAGGGGCAGATTTAAAATCGATAAACTTGTTAGGATCATCGTACAAAGAACAGGTAGGAGAAATTGGAAAGCTTATGATACAGAGTGTTCCTATTAAATTTCATAAAGTGGTTGAATAATGAACTGATATAAATGTTAAGACTAACAAGAAATCTTCTATTATTTTCTTATTTCATTTTTCTTATTTTAATTAAAAAAAAGTCTGTAATCTTAAAATATTCACTTAGATTTGATATACAGGGTGATTCAAAAATCGATCACGAAACTTAAGGGGGTGATTCTACTTGACAAAATAAGGGTAGAGCTTCATATAATTTTTTTTCAAAATGTCATTCGTTTTCAAGTTACAAGCCGTCCAAGTTCAAGTTTTTATTTTTTGTTTTTTGAATTACTCGCTTACAGGAAAACCGATTTGACTAATATTTGAAAGATAGGCTAAGTCTTCTGCGCTTCATCATTTTAGTAACAATTCACATTGATTGTTTGCCGCTAGAGGGCACTTTACCTGCATTGAAAATTGTTTTTTTGTCATAATTTTTTAGTGTAGACAGCTACAGTAGTTTTTGGCATAATTTCTGAAAGACTGATGCCAGGCCTTTAAAAAAGGTGCTCTTTATTTACATCGCTAAACCCAACGGTTTAGACGTAAATCACCCTTAAAAATTAAGTGGTAAATTTACTTTTCTCATTTCATTACCACCAGTTACCAGGTAAATAGCTATCAAAGTATACTAGAGCTGTCAGTTTAACATCAAATAAATTCGCTTTCTAAACTATTTAATTTATAATCTTAAAATAACTAATAATGGCTAATCACCAATATTCAAATATCGAATATTGTGATATCCATTTTTGTTATGGAAAAGCAAATGGTAATGCAGAGTTGGCAAGAAGATATTATATGGAGAGTTATCCGGAAAGAAATATCCCTCATGCTCTAACATTTTCCAGTGTGCACAGGAGGCTTGCGGAATGTGGTTCCTTTAAAAGTTATAATGGAAATAGGGGAAGACCTAGAACTGCTAGAAACGTGCAACAAGAAGAAAGAGTGCTTGAAATTATTGAAGATAATCCAGGTATTAGTACTAGAAAAATTGGGAATGAAGTGCGGCTCTGTCAGGCTAGTTCATGGAGGATACTAAGAGAAGAACAACTCTACCCGTTTCATTCAAAAAAGGTGCAGGCTCTTTATGACGATGATCGGCCGAGACGGTTGGAAATGTGCAATCAGATCCTAGCTAAGTATGAACACGATAATCGATTAATTGGCGTCATATTATTCACTGACGAAGCTGGTTTCACTCGTGATGGCATAACAAATCTACACAACATCCACACATATGCTTACGAGAACCCAAACAATGTGGTAGAAACGAAACATCAGCGTAGATTTTCACTAAATGTGTGGGCAGGGATAATAGGAGATTACCTTATTGGTCCTCATTTCTTTGATGGCCCATTAACTGGTGACGTATACTTAGATTTTATCCAAAATCGTCTCCCATTGTATCTGGAAGATGTGCCATTGGAAGTAAGGGCCAACATGTGGATCCTCCAAGACGGAGCTCCGCCCCACTTTAGTATACGTGTCCGACAGTATTTGAATGCAACGTATCCTGAGCGATGGATAGGACGAAGTGGACCATTGGCATGGGCAGCGAGGTCACCAGACCTTAATCCTATGGATTTTTTCTTTTGGGGTCATTTGAAACAATTGGTGTACGATATTCCAGTAATCAATGTCGAGGATCTTCGCTTCAGGATAATCGAAAAGTGCCAAATTATTAAAGAAACACCAGAAATTTTTCATCGAGTTAGGCGACATTTTTTGAAGAGTGTTAGGAAATGTATGGAAGAAAATGGGGGACATTTTGAGAATCTTTTTTAGTTTGTTTAGTACTGTTTCATTAATTTTTATCAATTAAATGTATATCGCAATAATCCATAATATGAATATTTACTGATTAGCCATTATTAGTTATTTTAAGATTATAAATTAAATAGTTTAAAAAGCGAATTTATTTGATGTTAAACTGACAGCTCTAGTATACTTTGATAGCTATTTACCTGGTAGCTGGTGGTAATGAAATGAGAAAAGTAAATTTACCACTTAATTTTTAAGGGTGATTTACGTCTAAACCGTTGGGTTTAGCGATGTAAATAAAGAGCACCTTTTTTAAAGGCCTGGCATCAGTCTTTCAGAAATTATGCCAAAAACTACTGTAGCTGTCAACACTAAAAAATTATGACAAAAAAACCATTTTCAATGCAGGTAAACAATCAATGTGAATTGTTACTAAAATGATGAAGCGCAGAAGACTTAGCCTATCTTTCAAATATTAGTCAAATCGGTTTTCCTGTACGCGAGTAATTCAAAAAACAAAAAATAAAAACTTGAACTTGGACTGCTTGTAACTCGAAAACGAATGACATTTTGAAAAAAAATTATATGAAGCTCTACCCTTATTTTGTCAAGTAGAATCACTCCCTTAAGTTTCGTGATCGATTTTTGAATCACCCTGTATATGTAAAAATCTGATCAAGGTGAAAAGAATAAAATTTAAAATGTTTGTATCTTTTTTGTTCATAGTTTCATTTAATGGCAATGTTCATATTCTTTACCATATCTTTCTGTAAATTTTCAGTTCCCAAGGAAAATTTCTTAAGTACTTTAGTAGGATATTTCTTTAAAAAATTCATAAATTCAATTCTTTTCAGGAGATTAATCGGGATATTACGCCAGATAAAATCTAATTCAAGAGAAACGTGACCAAAATTAATGGGATTTTTTCCCCTGTTGCTATAAAGCTTTATAAATAACCAGCATTAAATAATCGATTTTCTGTTCTGGCTCAGTATTTACCATTCCTTGTTAAATTTGTTAGTAAGATTTGTATGATTTTAAGCAGATATGTTTTCTTTTTATTTTTATACAAAGCTAAAAAAAAGTAAAACTGAACCTTAGGGTATATTTGTTATTCAATCGACTTAGCCAAACAGCTTTCACAGTTCCTTCAGGGAACTCTCATTCATCTCAGACTTAGATATCAAAAGGATTATACTTTATGGGAACGGCACGAATATTCTTAATATTGAAACTGCATTTAGTGGAATTTAAACGGCATGACTGAAGTTGACCTGGTTGAATTACGCGGAGACCCTATTTAATGACCAGCGTACAAATAATTATAGGAACAACACGGAACATATGAGTGGTCCAAAAATCCTTGAGTGTGAAGTCAGACACGCAGTAAATAAAATGAAATGCGGTAAAGTTCCAGGTCATGATCAAGTTTATGCAGAAGTTTTAAAGCTAGTTGATATTAAACAGCTTACATATCTCTTTAATGTAATATATGACTCTGGGCAAATTCCATTGGATTGGCTAAAGTCGACCTTTGTCGCAATACCAAAGAAATCAATTCCCAAACTTTGTGAAGACTACAGACTTATCAGTTTGATGAGTCACGCGCTTAAAGCATTTCTAAGGGTCATTCATTCAAGGATAAACAAGAAATGCGAGGATCTGAGTGGCAATACACAGTTCGGATTCATCAAGGGACTTGGCACTAGAGAAGCACTATTTTCTTTAAAATTACTTGTACAAAAGTGCTATGACCAAAGACAGGATGTTTTCATCTGTTTTATTGATTACCAAAAAGCCTTTGACAATGTTAGACATGGGCTACTTTTGGAGAGATTGCAGGAAATTGGTATTGACGATAAAGATATAAGAATAATAAAAGAACTGTATTGGAACCAATCAGCAGAAATCCGCATTAATACCGATCTGTTAACGGACACTTTTGGCATATTGAAGGGAGTCCGACAGGGGTGTATTTTGTCCCCTATTTTATTCAATATTTATGTTGAGAAAATCTTTCAACTAGCTTTGGAAGAAGAGACACGAGGTATCAAAATTAACGGCATACCAATGAATAATATTCGTTACGCAGACGATACCACTATACTAGCCAATAACATCGAAGACCTTCGGGCAATATTGAATAAAATTAACGAATCCGGTGAACAGTTTGGGCTACGAATTAATATTGCCAAGACAAAAATGATGGTGATTAGTAGGCATCAACGCAATACTCCCCTCAGTATCAACGGGAACATAATTGAACGCGTCGCGAGGTTTACATATCTCGGAGCTACCTTGAATGAAAAGTGGGACTGTGATGAAGAAGTGAAAGGACGAATAGGCCGAGCAAAAACAGCATTTTTTAAAATCAAGAATTTTCTTCTTTGCAGGCATTTACCACTAAATACCAGAATACGTGTTTTGAAATGCTATGTATGGCCTATGGTATTGTATGGCGTTGAAACATGGTCACTTAAAGTTAGAACACTGAATAGGATCGAAGCCTTCGAACTATGGACACTTCGTCGACTGCTACGTATTCCCTGGACTGCTCATCTCACAAATGAAGAAGTTTTAAGAAGGAGTGGCGTAGAAAGACAACTGCTGGACACGGTAAATCAGCGTAAAGTGTCTTACTTGGGACATATGTTGAGAGGATCCAGATACTCCATACCAAGGTTGATTTTGCAAGGAAAAATAGAGGGAAAGCGCGGACCAGGCAGAAAACAACATTCTTGGCTACGAAATATAAGAGACTGGTGTGGAGTATCGGACGCCGCAACTATATTTAGACAGGCCGAAGAGGGTGTCCTGGCCGTCTTATAACTTTAGAAGAGGAATGGACATTTGATCGCCGACGTGCGGCTTTGCACATGGCACCAGAAGAAGAAGAAACGGCATGATAGTGGGTTGATAGCAAGGCAGAACCATAATGGACTCAGTGGATCTCCCTGAAATATTCTCTTCGTTTTGGGATTATGTCTGTCTATTACAAGTTGGCATGATGTGTTCTAAAAAGGATGTAATGTATACATCGATTCTATGTGCTTCCAGTATAGTTACCAGCCAGTCATGTAGCATTGAGTAGAAGACCTTTTGGTAGTCCATGTAGGTGCCGAAAAGTTTCCTTTGTTCGTTAAAAGGCAACCCATTACTTCTCTGGTACAACCCGATTGCTAAAATGAAGGGATGTTGTTTTGCTTGCAATGTGCATGGATATGTTTTATTAAGCTGAATGTGATCACCTTGTACAGTGTGGAAAGGCAAGTGATTGGTTGATATCTGGCTGAATCCTGTGTATTATGCTGATTCTTTGGTAAAAGATATGTGACTCCTTCTGTAATAAACAATGACATTTTCTGTAGATCAAGCAAAACATCACTTATCAGTCGTTAGTATATGCTTCAAAACTTTTTAAGTCAGTAGTTCTGAACATGATTAGGACCTGAAGCTTTCCAATTATGAAGTTCCTTGAGGATGTTAGTAATTTCCTCCGTGGCGAAGGGCTCGAATTGCATCTGATTATAATTCTAGCAGACTCGATGTTCTTCATTGATCCAGTTAACTTTGATGTTGCAGTGAATGGCTGTTAGTTGGCTTCTCCAGAACTCACATTTATTCGGATATCTATTTTCTGCATTGTTCGGTAAATAATTTAACTCCCGATAAAAGTCCTTTATATCTTTTTAACCATCTTACAGTCACGGAAAGTTTTTGGTTTGAATGCATCGAGACATTGTTGGGCCGTCGACCCGAATCATTATTTCTTGTACTCTATCTATAAAAGAGTTTTCACCTTTCTCTCTGTATATTTTACGTTCTTTGAATAACGCTTCTTGTCATTATGATTTCAAGCCAAACGGCTTCGCACTCCCTCCAGGGAATATTAACTCATACTAGGTATAAAAAGGTGCCAAAAGTATGAAGCTCTGTGGGAACTTTTTCCATGTTATCGGGTCCTAGGTGACGTGGTCTGCTGTATTTCCTACCAATTTTCGGACGGTTCGCGCAGTTGCAAGGAGAACCGCTTTCTGAATCGGCTTATACAGATGCTGACTAAGGCCCAGTCCCTTGATGTTTTGCAGAAGGTTCTTTGGTATCACTCCAGTTGTTGATAAAATTATAGGAATCGTTTGGACGCTGTTCATTGCACATTGCCTTCGGATTTACACCTCCAGATCTCTATATTTGGCGATATTCTCTTTGTATTTTGGCCTTAGGTTATTGTTGTTAGGTACCGCAATGTCTGTTAGTGTAGTTCGCCTAAAAAATTTATTTGTTAGTATAATGTCTGGTCTATTATTATCAACTGTTTGATCTGTCAGAACCGTTCGGTTCCAATATAACTTGAACTGGTTGTTCTCAAGAATAGGCTCCGAATTGTATTTGTAATAAGGCACTTTTCTTACCTGCAATAGGTTTAACTTATTTGCTAACTCTTGGTGGAGAATCTTAGCGGCTGAGTCGTGTCTTTCCTTATACTCGGTCGCGGCAAACATTTGGCATCCTCCAGTTATGTGCTGGATTGTCTCTGCTGTTCGACCGCCATATCTACATTGGTCATTTTCTATTGAGGGATTTCTGATGATGAACTTCCGATAGTTGTTCGTCGAAATAACCTGGTCTTGGATAGCTAACAAGAAACCCTCCGTTTCCGGAAACATCTGTCCTGAAATCAATCAATAGTTCGACGCACATGAAGTGGTTTCTATAGCTAGGTTTATAACTTTTCTTGGTCAGTTTGGTGGTGAGAAGTAATATCCCGTACCTTCAGCTGTAGTGGCGTTGAATCGTCTGCCTCGCATATTGCTCGATGTAGCGTGGAAGAATCCGGTAACCTGTGGAAATATGAACGAAAGTTTATTATTTGTTGGTCGAGCTTACCAATATACAATAATCCTCTTCCTCCTTGATGTCGTGGAAGTACTGCACATTCAATAGCACTCCGAGGGTGATGTTTTTGTGGTTTTGTTAAAAGTGTTCTTATTTTTCTTTCCAGGTTTTGGATGTTCATCCTGCTCCATTTTACAATTCCAAAAGAGTATCTTAAACAAATTTCTACTATTTGGGTTAGTTCGTAATACCCGCTTTACCCTCCTGACAAATTCGATTGTCATTTCTGCTTTTATTGCGCAATGTTCGATTCTGTTAGCCTGTTTCATATCTGGATATTTATATGTTTGTTATGCTTCCATGGCAGCTATAGTTTCACCGTTCTGCATTCCAAATGCACCTAGTTGTATCTTATCTTTAAGGATGTTCAAAATACAGCACTTGTCAAATCGAAATTGCATTCCGAAATCCCCGGAGAACTTCTTTACAATTTTAAGCATTTGTTCTAGCTGGTTTCTGGTAACAGTCATCAGTTTAAGATCATCCATGTATAGAAGATGATTCAATATTACCTCTTCGTTGTTATTTCTAATACTAAAGCAGTATCTGGTGGAGTTCAAACGGCGTGATAGTGGGTTCATTGCAAGGCAGAACCACATTGGGCTAAGTGAATCTCCCTGAAATATTACCCTTCGTATCGGAATGGTGTTAGTTTCGATGGTGTCGCTGGATGGCACTTGCAATTGGATCCTAGTTCTCCAGGTAGACATGATGCGTTCTAAAAAGGAAACGAAATGTATGTATTGTTAAAGATTTTTGAAGTTTCTCTCTCTATATTATTATTGATACTATTATTCTTTTATATTGCCTTCCCACATAACGTGTAATTTTAGCATAGAATCTCAGTAGAGATAAATCGTTGTCAGAAAACATGTTACGTAAGCAAATGATATTCTAAATAATTCCAAACTAGACACAGAACTTTCAAAACAAGGTGAGAATGAATATTTTAGGGTTCACTGGCCAAATAATTAAAATGTTAATTTTAATCTACAGGGATATTAGTGAAAAAAATATTATATAAAACTAAGCTAATTTAGAATTTTGATTTGTCAGCGACTTTTAGAGTTTTTGACTAGAAAAAACTGTTTCAGTTGATAATAGTTTAGTTAAAATTAGTTCTAATTCTGATTAATTGATCAAATCCAGTTTTGATTGGCTAAAACTACAGTTAACTAAGATCTGAGGAAACAGATATTCGATAATAAGCTAAGATTTAATAAAAGTATATACTCTAAATCTGACACGAGGCTTAATTTCAACTGAAGGAATCATGTTCGATTGTGAGTTAAAAAGGAGTTACCTCCGGAATTTTCTTAAAAAACACATCATTTTTAAAATATTTTATTTTATAGTACATACTTTTGGAATTGTGTAGACACTTTTTTATATTAAGTCTTTCCACTACAAAAATTTGCGGATGGAAGTATATTTCGAAGGATGATATCTTCATTAATTCCTTCCCACAGTATATTTACGAAATTTCAAGAAAATATAATAAAAAATCGATGTTTTTTGAAGGGGTCAACTGGATTTTAATAATAAAATTTACCATTTTAGGTTCAACCGGATATGGATGAATTAACTGCCAATGCTGAGGAACCGGATGATGGTGAAAAACCTGAAGTACAAAAACTTGGAAAATTGCAGTTTAAGGTACAATGACGAAGTTATTGATGTCATCAATAATAATTTTTAATTGTTTTGCGTGTAATTATTTAATTATATTAACTTTTACTTTATTAAAAATTATTTCTTTCGTGTGTTTTTTTTAATAACTTACATCGTATATGCACAAAAACGAATAAGGCTTAATTCTTACTATAGTGTTCAATACATTTATTTTAAGTGAAAAAGAGATAATAGGTTGATTGTTTCTCTTATAAGAATATTTTATCGGACCGAGAGCTTATCGAGATCGTATCGAGAGCGACCCTATAGTGAGAATTTCGCCTAAACAGTAGTTTAGGTTACGAAGTGGAAATTTTATTGGCATATTTAAAATAAAATGCACTTAAATAGTTATTGCCTGAAATCCTGATAATTTAGTTATGGGTGAGAACTTGAGCAATACAGTAAGTTACGGAATTTTTTGTAGTTTTTTGTTAATACACAACATTATGTTTAGACTTTTTTGGTAGGGATTTAATGGTTTGTTGTACAGCATTTCTAATGCTTAGATACGTATTGTTTTCCTACTTTTTATATACTGTTTATAGTAAATATTAAATGATAAGTAGAATACTTGTAAGTATATACTAACTAAACTTTTAGATTAAATAATTAATATGCAACATTGAAATTTTAGTTTAGATAATATTTTAAATTAATGAGATATTGATAGTAATTTTAGTTTAAGTATCTCTGAAAGAACCGATAATAATAAAGTAAGAATACTCAATATTTCAGGGGGAACTTGAAAATTACATGTTAGTGATACAAAGAACATTCTCAACATTTACTTTTCTTACCAGCTTTTACATATATAGCGGAAACTGTTTCCTACAAGAGGTGTACAGAGAAATCTTGACATTAACCTTAAAATCGAATTTCAATGTCATTCATTAGTCAAGTTGATATTTAAATACAAACCCTTATTTTTGACCCCAGAAAAGTTCTGCAAATTTGATGTTTAAATAAGCAGTTTAATTGTGGGCCAAAAAGGTCCATAGAGACCATTTCAAGTTTAAACAGCTATTTTCACCCCCTTTAAGCAAAAATATTTCAAAGAGATTAAATTAGGAAACAATACCCTAAAGGTTGAAGAACTATATAAAAAGATTAAGTTGATTTTCCAGAATATGATTTCTTATTTTGATAATATCAACTGTAAAATCAAGTTATGGATCAAAATAATAACTGTAGGTCAATGCAACATAAAACAAGAATTTCGATCTTACCATCATTCTATTAGGTCAACGATTTAGCAAACAAAATTCATGGATTCGTAAACAAATATTGAACGGTGATTTTGACCATTATGCTTCATTTTATTTAAAAAAGATAACCGTTAAAATTAAAATGAATTAAAAATTTCCTACCTCTAGAGACCCCTTTATATTTAAGTAGGTTGGGAAATGAAGCTGATCAGCAAGTATTTCAGGGAGGGGCCGCCAAAAAATGCACGTGCCAAAAAATACCGAAAATGTTACATCCTAAGTATCCTACACCAATATGTATATATATGGAAGACGGAACTCGACACAAAACAAGAGGAAATAAGGCACATTTTAACAGCTTTAGAACGAAATGA
Organism: Diaprepes abbreviatus; assembly: GCA_034092305.1. NCBI lineage: Eukaryota > Metazoa > Arthropoda > Insecta > Coleoptera > Curculionidae > Diaprepes > Diaprepes abbreviatus. The sequence continues at coordinate 1,472,713 of JASJET010000142.1, read as the reverse complement.
TTTCTCACAATCAGATATAAAGAAAGCCATAGGAAAACAACTGAAAACCACAACAAAAATCAAAGACCAAGATCAAACAAGGAACAAAGCCATAATCCCATACATACAAGGAATAATGGACAGAATTGGAAGACTCTTAAAAAATCACAACATACAGCCCATATTTAAACCACAAAAAACAATAGCCAACATCCCGGGAAAATCCAAAGACAAGGCGAACCTTGAAAATCATGGCGTTTACAGCATTTCATGTGCAGACTGCCATCAAACATATATAGAACAAACAAACAGGCGCATATCAGCAAGAATTCAAGAACACAAAAATAGTCTAAAAAACAAACAGACAACTTCAGCTTTATTTCAACATCACCAAACAACCGGACATACTATCGATTTCTAAAAAGCAAAAGAAATAGCACCGGTACAATTCTACAAGGTCCGCGTCATAAGAAAGGCCTTAGAAATCGAAAAAGTTAAATAAATAAGACGATGCTCTACATATTCTTACCACATGGAAAACATTAATAAAAAATCAAGAAACAAAAAATCAACAACTACTTGGCAAAGGGGAGGGGCCTGCTAAGCCTCTCGTTCAATCAGGACGCGAGCCAGTGAAACAAAACTTGACATTCAATAGAGGCCAGTATTGATTTTCGGCGAGTAATGAGACGAACCGCACTTGAAAATGCCAAATGACTCTTTGGCGAAACGTCGTAAAAACGATTTTTTGAACGAACGGATTGAAACTCGGAATAACCGAACCATTCATTCCACCATCCGTGAAGATCTAGGGGTTCACGGATGGGAATATGTGATTCAGTATTAATCTGGGAATACATCGGATTATTCGTTTGGTTTCTTGTAGAAGTTTGCATGTTATAAATGTATTGTATGTAGGTTTGTACTTAATTATTTCACACATGCTTTCAAATTTACAATCAATTCGATTCTCAGATGAAACAATCCTAAAAACTTAATCTTATTTTGGGGATGTACTTGTAACTTTATATATATATATATATATATATATATATATATATATATATATATATATGAGAATTAATTAATTTAAAAAAAACCGCTAGGACATGTCAACTTGCTTAATTCGCAAGAAGCTGTGCTATAATCAACTTTAATTTTTTTTTAAATATTGACTTCTATTTTTTAGTACATGTTTAGACTCTTTGTAAAATTCTGAATATTTTTTCTAATACATATCCTATATCGAAATGTAACTGTTTTCGATTTATCGACAGTTGAAATATTTACCTGCATAACTGATTTAATAACTTGTTCCTTTGTCAAATTGTCACTTTGAGTTCCTTTTAACTGAGCTGAGGCACAGATGATAAAAATTCTAATAATAATAGAATATGTCAATAAAATAAGAACACGAGAAGAAATGTCTCAGTTATTCTAAAAAAATATCCTAATCGTCGGCCAATTTCACAATCCACCTATTGAATAGCGCCGAGAACTCCCGATTTAAACTCTCTTGACATTTTTCATAGGGTTACCTTAAAGGTGAAATTTTCCAAACTAAGCCAATTGACATAAAAATTGAACAAGAAGTACGGTTAATTACTATACAAATAGTCAGCAACATATTCAAAATTTTGCAGGGAGCCTAAAAGAGTACAAAAAATTGGGGGTTACTATTCAAAAAATCAAAGTTCATTATGGTACATCTTTTTTCGGGTCACCCTATACGAGTTAATTTATTGGAAAAATTCACACCAAAAAATAAATTTGACGGGTCCCTCCCAAAAAAAAATTCTAGATCAGCCCTTGCATGAGGGACATGTTAATTTTTAACTACCTTTGTCTAATAAAATTTTAGTTTTTTCTACTGTATATAGAATTAAATGTGTGACATGTGAAAAGCAGCCATAAATATGAATGTCCAGATGTTTGTATCTTCTACCAAAGGATTAGAAATTTTTAAATTTTGATACATAAACTATTACCGGTTGAAAAGTTTTTTTTTTTAAGAAAAAATGTGATTTATTCGTTAATTATGGTTAATTATTGACAATAGGAATATATTTTATGGTATTTGAGAATGAAAATTTAATATGCCCTTTTAATATATTTTAGCTGGAATATGATTTCAATCAAAACAGTCTCTCAGTAACAGTTATACAAGCTGAAGACTTACCAGCTTTAGATATGGGCGGTACTTCCGATCCATATGTGAAAGTGTACCTGTTGCCAGACAAGAAAAAGAAGTTTGAAACAAAAGTTCACAGAAAAACATTAAATCCTGTTTTTAACGAAACCTTTGTTTTTAAGGTAACTAAATATCAACTCTTTTTTACCGTTTCGAAATTCTGAAAAGCAAAGGCCAACAAATCTCTCAATATGATATTCGTTAAATTCTTTGGGGATTTTTCAGAAGCAGTTTTACAATTTCAAAAAATTATGTGCTTACTTGTCATTTTTTTTCAGATTTTAAAAAGGTTTACTAGTTCTTTGACTAGACTGTTGTGTTTAAAAAAAATTACATTTGAAGTCATATAACATTGAAACACATCAAAAAACAGAATGTAGTGCATAACAACTGATCATTATTATAGGTCTGTAATCGTTTCTCGAAAAACAAGCCATTAGAAAATATAAAGAATAGAAACAATTCTATTCTCTTTATATGTAAAAGTTATATTTTTAATATAGATATTTGGTAGGCATGTTTTGAATATAACCCTTAAAACTGGAAATCTTTTGAATAATGTATACCGTTTGGATAATTATGAGCAGTTGAGCTGTTTTCACTCAAAAGTTTCGGAGTTTCCAGACCAGTGAGTTATATTAAATTTACATGAATCAATTCAATTCGGTCCAGTAATTTAATAAACAACAAAAAGAGGAAATCAAAAATTTACCATAACAAAAATATAAAATCATAATCGATGTATCCAAAAATATTTATTGGAAAGTACAGTGAATTTTTATTTTTATTAAATATATTTTACAAAAACCTAAACTACATGAGCAAAAAAAGGTATGAGAACTTATAAGTCAAAAGAAAAATGAATCGTGGGAAAAAAAGTGCGCCACAAAGTTGGCGAACCCTTAAATCCCTTAGACAAGAGAAAAGCAGATATCTCATAAGCTCTATTACACCACAGACATTGGATAACTACTTCAAGAAACTTCTCACAGCGGACCGAGACATATTCCACGAAAATGAAGAGTATCCAAACATTATAACAACTGGATCACCTGTTTGAGTCACATTCCATGAAGTAAAAGAGGTTTGAATAACATTAAAAAATGGTAAAGCATCAGGACCTAAAAACATCCCGACAGAGTTAATTAAATATGGAATAGACACCCTATTTCATTACCTAAAAGAACTGTTCCAAACATACATGAACGGAACACCAGTCCCAAAATAATGGAAATTATCATATATCTTAATTATTCATAAAAAGGGAAGTAAAGTCAACTGCAACAACTATAGTGGAATATCAGTGACAAATTTTCCTTAGCAGAATATATGATAAAATATCAGTGACAAACAACCTTAGCAGAATATATGATAAAATATTGAAGAATAAAATCGAACGGGAGTACAAGTACTATAGACCACCTATTCTGTGTAAGCCATATAATAGGAAAAAAGTTGGCATTTAAACAAGAGATCCATATGCTATTTGTAGACTTGAAGAAAGCATATGACAGCATACTCCTTAAAAAGTTATGGAAGGCAACGTTAGTATAGAACTTGTAAAAGCTATCAAGTCATTATATCAAAATTCCACGTCAAAAATTAGAATAGGAGGTAAACTTACAGATGGATTACATGTCAATAAAGGTCTCAAACAGGGATGATACCTCTCCCCAACTCTTTTTAAAATATATTTAGATCAAACAATACACACATGGAAAAAAATGTGGGAATGGGTATCTTACTTAGAAATACTACTGTATACGCTATGTTTCGCGGATAATCAGATTGTACTGGCACAAGATTACGATGATTTGGAATACATGACAAGGAAATTAATACAAGAATCCCAGAAATGGAGGCTCGAGGTAAACATAGCCAAAACTGGGTACATGTGCATAGGCGGAGAGACCAGATACCTTATTGTGGAAGACGGTCAGTACATCGAACACTGTACGAATTATAAATACTTTGTGATGAAGTTCACACAAAATGGAACAGCTGATTAAGCCATAAAAGAATAAAACACACAAGGCAGAAAAGCAATTACATATCTAAACCCAATTCTATGGGAGCCAAATATATCTAAGCAAAACAAAACGCTCATTTATAATATTATTATTAAAAGCATAGTCATATGTAGCTCTGAAGTCTGGCAGCTAAAAGAAACTTCCGAGAAGACACTGTTAGCCACTGAAATGAACTTCTGGAAACGATCGGCTATAAAATCCAGAAGAGAGAGGCAAACCAACGACCGTATCAGAGAAATAATGGGAGTCACTCACACAATAGTAGATGATATAAGCACAAAACAGTTGATATGGTATGGCCACGTACAGAGAATGGCAGAGAAACATCTACCTAAACAAGTATTGATACCGCAAGGGAGAAGAAAACAAGGGGACCAAGGAAAAGCTGGCGAAAAGGTATCGATGGAGAAATGAGAAATAGAGGTCTAGTGGATGGACCGAGATTACTGGCGTTTGGGTATCGGAAAATGGCGTAGAACGTTATAAATCGATTTATATATATATATATATATATATATATATATATATATATATATATATATATATATATATATATATATATATATATATATGCACTTTTCAGATTTCTAACTTCTCCGCTGTATATATAAATTGTCATTTGACTGATATTCTATAGTCTGACATCAAGACTGTTGGTGACATATCTTACCGACATATTACGAACTGGATATTTTAAATATGCAGCTGTTGGCACAATATATAGCTCATGGTATTTGAAAATTGAAAAATTAATGTCTATGATTTTATTGCTAAAATGTCTTGGAGAAGCTAATAGAAAAGTTTTCTCAACTCATAAGTAAAAAAAGGGGTACTTCATTGTTTTTTTTTTAAACAGTTCGTTTTTTCCCATTTCTTCCATATTCTGGAAATACTGCAGAATACAGAGAAAAATAAGGTTTGTGCGTATTGAAAATACCCACAAAATGAGTATTTGTTACTTCAAATCGCCCTATAAAAAAATTATTGCAAAAAAACTCGAACATTACCATTTTAAATAATTATTAATAACTTTCGAAATATTTATCAAAATTGTCTACAACTCATTAAAGATTACCATTTTTAATTGAATCTACAATTGGCAACAGATACGACGCTTTTCTTGGGCTCATTTTATTGTGAAGAATTGTGTACTAAAAAAAAGGGAATTTTTTGAAATTTGTTAATGACAAATCACTGAAGAGAAAGTGGTACTTTTTGTCTTATAAAAATAGAATATCTGCTCGATTTTTCACTCGACTTAATTAACAAAGTATTCCTCATTCGAAAGCTTATTAAAAAACACACTTTAAAAAAAAAGAACTTTCTACGACCAGTTGAACCAAAAATGGATTTTTTTTTTATCACAGAGCAATTGTTTATAAATGTTAAAAGTTCAAATTTAGACAGTTCGTTAATGAAGAGTTCAACTATGTAGTTAAGTTTAATTCATGCAAAATTACGACTTTACGAACTACTTCCTCAATTACTACGTCAACGACCTTTATATTGCTGGAGGTGTTTGCTCTGTGATTAAAAAAAAAATTCGGTCGTAGAAAATTCTTCTTTTAAAACAATAAGCTTTCGAATAGTGTCCTTTGTTAATTATTTTAGTGAAAAACAAAGTAGATATTCTATTTCTGTATAAGAAAAAAAGTACCACTTTCAGCCATGTGTCATTAATTAATTTCAAAAAATTTTCAATTTTTTTCCTCCATGATACTTTAAGTCTTTATAAAGAGACTGAGCTTAAGAAGAGCATTGTATCTATTGTTCAGCTAATTGCATAGCTAATTAAAAATTATAATTTTTAACGACTTCGGGATAAATAATTACTTAACCAATCGTGTCCATTTTTCTCACACTTTTTTACTGCATAAAAACTGTCAACGTTATGAAGTTGAGAACAATTTTGATAATTATTTTGAAAGTTATTAACAGTTATTACAGTTATTGAAAATACTCATTTTTTGTTTATGGAGTGATTTCAACGAAAAAAAAACCCATTGTAGGTATTTCCAATACATACAAACCTTTTTTTTTCTCTGAATCCTGTAGTTTTTCTAAAGCTAAAACATCTCAGCAATAAAATAGCAGGTATTAATTTTTCTTTTTGTTAGGTCTTTTTCCACCTCCAACTAATAGTTTTACTGACAATAACATTAGGCGATTGAAACGCCGATGAAGAGAGAACCAACGAGAGAGAAATTTGTTACTTTCAACATAATCAAATTATAATATTTAATATAATAATACCTTTTTAGAGCATGCCCTATGCTGATGCCATGAATAAAACTCTGGTTTTTGCTATTTTTGATTTCGATCGGTTCTCCAAACATGACCAAATCGGAGAGGTAAAGGTCCCACTCTGCCAAATTGATTTGGCTCAGACAATCGAGGAATGGCGTGAACTGCAGAGTGTAGAAGGAGAAGGAGGCCAGGTGATATCATTTTATTTTTTAATTTCTAATATTATCATTTCAAGAAAGCTAACTAGGGATAATTTTTCATATTTTATGGATGACAAAATATTAAAATTAGATATCAAAACTTTTTTCTCACCTTGCTGTGCTTATAAACTGTCATTTTAGCTAATAATATGTAAACCTTAAAAATAATAGATTTTTATTTATGATTTGTTCAATATCAAATACGAATAGAAGGCCAGAAATCGAACCCCGATCCTTGGTGACTTGGTGAAGTAAATCGCTAAAATTTAGAGTGGTTAACATTTATTATTGTAATTAAAATAAATAACTGAAAAAATAATACTTAATTAGGAATAATCTAGAAGTTATTTCGTTATTTCATTTTGTTAGATATAATTTAAGGGCAAGTGCCCTCTGGTGGCAAAATAAGGAAAGTCCTATTTGTGGATGAGACTAACATCTACCTTAAAATAAATTAAATGTGATTACACGTAACTAGAAAACCGTTAAAATGACATTACTACATATTTTGTCATATATAGAATTACTTCTCAAGGTGCTATTATATAATAATAGTTAACTAAACATTCAAAAATGGTTACCAAGCAGTATTTAATATTTTGTCATTAATAAAAAGAAACTTAAGTAGGATCTAGATAATCTATTGGGTGTATAATTTTCCCAAATTATATTATACTTATTTTCAAATACAATAAAGCATTTACACCCAGTTCGGACCAAATAAAAATAAATGCACTTTTTTACAAAAACGCACTCTTTTACATGGGCTTTCCGAAATACTTACTTTATACAAAATTCTTCTACAGACGAAAGAACTCTGCTTCAAAACGTTTATATTTTACTTTAAATATAAGTGATTATTTTTATATTTGAAAATTGAAAATTATAAGAAGCTTTATTTCTAATGTTTTAGTACAGCTGTTCCTTAACGAAGTTAATTAATTAATATAAAATTCTCTTAAAATTTTATGAAATATGAAGTAACAGGTACAATTTGACAAATGTTTTTTTTTGAAAAAAAAGTTTACAATAGCTACAGTGAATCATTGTAAAAGAGAAGAGTGTATTCACGAAAATTTGTCGAATTGTACCACTAAAGTTTAAGTTCTTTAATTCTTATCTTGTAGAATATAAATTATTATGCACTATAACTTTATTTAGATATTACACAAACATTTTTGTAGATTTGAATATATTAAGCTTTGTTTTTACTTGGAGCACGCCATTGTATTAAATGGCGAATGTACTTTAACATTTTCGAAAAGTACATTTACAGGAGTCTAGGTGGATTCACTTTATCATCAAGAAGAAGTGGCTAACTATTACCATCTTACACAACACTACCATGGATCAAATTAAAAGAGATTTTTTTCCTTAAGCACAAGGTCGCCTCATGAAATAAACCTGAAGTTTTATAAATTAAAATATGTTATATATTTTTTACTTTCGCTTGGAAACATTTATGATAAGGCTATTACCAATAGAAAGGTCATTCAATAGAACACTTTGATGACCTCAAGACATGTCAACTCTTTTGAGCCATTTTAGTTAACTAAATTGTTGATTTTATGTTCAGTACTGAATATCTCAGTGAAAAATATATGAATTAGTGACGTTATTTCTATGTGGTAATAAACATTATTGAACAAACCATTAATTAAAGAATAGAGACACTTTTTGTTTACTATTTCATTCCCTTTTATCCCGATATGTGCCAGTACCCACATGAGAGTTACTTTATTATTCTCATTCAAATCATTTAGTTCCTCTAGGCATTCCCAGACCATTTTGGAACTGATAACTTGAGAGCTCAGCGTACTGATAGCTGCTTAACTATTCGTTATGATGATAATCTCTTGGCTGTAATAGTTTTTCTCCTTGTTAAATCAAATACTCATCTTAATGGTTTGTATTTCTGCCTCGAAAATGCTTTGTAACTTACCTAAGCTTTCGTAGTGTCTGATGCTGGGTCCATACACCCCTACTTCAGTTCCCTCCATTGATTTGGAGCCATCTGTATACCATATAGTGGGTTTCTTGCTGAGTTTTTCAATGGTGTTTCTGTCCCATTCACTCTTGCGACTCAACTTTGTCTGAAGTTTTTCACAAAGTTGAATTTCTTTTTCATTTCATCTTCATGTCCCAGATTTGTTGATTTCTGGATGAGAGATTGGACCTTCGTTTTGACCTCATCTTTCATCATCCTATAAATCGTCCTCTTCGCAATGTTCTCTAGAATGTAAAGGTGTGAGATTTAGGATTACTTTCATGCTCCAGATCACTGCCACACATGTGATGATTGGTCTCACTATTGCAGTGTACATCCACTGCAAGATTTTTGGGTTTGTACCCCATCTTTTTCCCGCAACATTTCTACAGACCATCAAGCCTTTTGTTGCCTTGTTGATTACTTCTTTTTCATGCTTATTCCAGAGGAGTTTGTTATCTAGGATCAGTCCCAGATATTTGACCTCTGACTTTTACTCAATAACATTCCCATCCATTTTGATGATCTTCAGATTGAGGTTTCTTTTCCTTGTGAAGGCTACTAGAATGGTTTTGGTGGAGTTGATGTGTAGTCCCGTCATCTGGCATCATTCTCTAATGTATTTAAGCCCTTTTTAAACTATGTCACAGAGGGTATTCTTGAATTTGACTCTTGCGATCACGACCACGTTATCGTCATAGCCCTGACAAAATATGCCGAGGTCAGTCAGTTCACAGAAGAGCTGGTCTGTAATTAAGTTCCACTTAAGCGGAGAGGCTACTTCCCCCTGAGGGCATCCTCTGGTAGTACAGTCGTAGAGTGCTCTTTCGACTGCCTCATGAGGAGTCTTGTTAAAAGCTCCTTCTATATCAAGAAAGGCACATATTAGAGTTTCCTTCCCTATTCAGTACTTCTTGTATCTCATCTGTTAATTGTATCAGTGAGGTTTCCCTAGACCTACTTGCTTGATACGCATGTTGATGAGAATGCCGTGGCGCCTGTTCAAGAATTTCTGTTCTGGTATAATTATTTTAAAATAAACACTGTGAGACTGATGGGTCGCAGGGATTTAGGGTGCGTAGTGTCTTTTTTCTCCGCTTTCGGAATGAAGGTGACTCTGGGATATAGCCCAGATTCAGGCTGCTTTGACTGATGCTTTCTATGTGTGGTAAAATCTCTTCCTGCTTTCATTGGACATAATTGCCATTGTAAACATATGCATCGTTCACGCATATTTATCACTCTTATTTTTCCCTTATCCATAGACATTTTTTCTCTCTTTTAGTTTTATGTTCAGCATTTGACGTACCATGTCTTTCTGTGTCTTGTTGTATGGTCGATGTTCTTTTTCTTGAAAGACCAGTTTTGAGTGCCCTATGTTAATACAGGCAATACGCATTTAGCAATAACTTATGTTCCAATATATTGAGAATTTTTTATTTTTGAGTATTTAATTCAGTTTACCAAATGCGACTCACTCCACTTTTATTTTTCTCTTTATTTCGATTTCTAGGTTGTCGTTATTCACAGTGGTTCTTTGACCTGAATATGTGATATTTCCTTCCATTTTCGCATTAATATCTTGTTGGATACGTTTTAATTTTTGCTTAGTTTTTTAATCATTAACAATTTTTCCGTTTATAACAAGTTTTCTGGCATTTTTTGTGGAACCCACTCTCGATACTCGTAATCAGGGGGTCAAAATAAATTTCTGTGTGGCCTTCTGATAAATATCTTTAATAACTGTCATACATCTTAACAAAGTCAAATGGTCTATTAGGGCTATATATAGTAGCAAATGATATTCGCTTGGTTCTTTTATGAATATATTCATTGTCATTAGGTGGCCCTCAGTGCTGAATTCCCTCTCTTACCATTTGACTCGGTGTCAAAAGCCTTAAGCACCCCCTTGGCAATCTATGATCTATAAATCCATAATCCTCAGAATATGACAAATATAACTGAATAATTTGGTATAGAATCATTTAACAATTTTACAGAGGGATTTAAATATAATAATAATGTGCAATATTCATTAGCGCACACTTCTAACCAAAAGAATTTTCTTGAAATCTCCATAAGATAAACAATATTATAATTTCCAAAAAACTTCAGATATTTGTTTCCATTTTTGGCGCAAAAGTATAAATCTAATTGCTGGAATCTTCTTTTAATTTGGTCCACATTACACTCCAAATTCAAAGCAGTGGACATTATATATTGACGTAAAATATTTTTCTCTTTTTCCTAAAATTATCTCGTTCTGCTTTGATATGGCTGTGTTTCTGGTTGTGCCGGGCGCATTTGTGCATGATCTGCTTCCAAAACGATCACTTTACTTTTCACGTAAGTATACTTCATCGTATATTGTTTTTTTTTTCTCTATACAAAATCCATCGATCTTATTTTTGGTTGTTGAAAGTTTCTTAAAATTTATTTATTTGAAAAAAACTTATTCAGACGTATGCATATATTTTAAATAACTACAAAAATAAATACATATGTACAAAAATGATGGATTTTGTATTTTCATAAATGTTTACGGAAATAAGCAACTTTTAAAAAATAATTCTAAAAAATCTTTATTAAATTACGTGCTTAAATAACGGAAAAGTGATGGCTGTGTGAATTTCGATTCAAAACTGATAAAAATGGAATAAAAGAGCCTTGGGAATAATTAACCTGAGTGCGTGCACATCGGCATATTATTCTGTTTAATTAGTTCAAATATGTAATATGTAAATAAACATTGGCGGTCCTTTATATGAAAATGTTTACTGAGAGGTGGTAAGCAATTAAAAGCCGATAAAATTAAATTGTAAATAGAAAATGGACGTCATAAAATATTAAATTGTGTTTAAATTTCGAAGTATTATAATCTTATCCCATTTAATTGAGGAAGATATAGAAAATAGGATATATAAACGTGTTAGTTACCTATGGATCGATTGTGGGAAAACTATAATTAGGAAGAATCTGAAAATTTGACCGTGTACTAACGTACATGGGGGACAGCCGGCTAAAATATTTTTAAGATGGCTGCACTTCCCGCTATATTGGAAGTGAATGTCAACTTGCTTATTTTAAATGGAACACCCTATATATTATTAAATTTTTGATTTCTACGTAAAATTCTAGACATATTTTATGTATAATGTTCTATACGTAAATCTCACCGTTTTGGACATATTTAAATTTTTATGTCAAAAATGACGTTTGCGAACCAAAATTTAACTATAAGAAAGTCTTTATTATTTAATTTGGGTTAGTGTTCTTGTAAACGAAGATCGACTTTAGTAGTCTTTTTATGATATGTTTAGAAATTTACGTAGAAATCAAAAATGCAATAATATATAGAACATTCAATTTAAAATAGGCAAATTGACATCTACTTCCGGTATAACTAGAAATGCTGCCATCTTGAAAATATTTTAGCCGGCTGTCATATTTTCAGGTTTGTATTTTGTCTTTTATTTGGAAATAAATATAAATTATACTCATGGACAAAATATTCGAATTTTTATAGATATTCGTAATTTCTTTCTCAAAAAAAGTTTTTGATTAATTAAGTCATTTAAATCATTTTTACTAGGAAGAATAATTCAATTGTCCTATTTTAAGTGAACAATATTAAGTTTTTATAATAAAAATAATATTGTGTTAAATGTCACTATAAATATGAAAGAAATTTATTTTTAATTTAAATGTTATTGAGATGGCAAATAACACTAGTTTTTTGATTAAAATAGGAGTCTAGTTAATACTGAGTATCCCCACATCGTGGTCTAATTACATTCTTCTCGGCATACGGTTCAAAAATGAACATTCTAAAGGGTCCACCTCCGATTTCTCTCTTTAGATATATCCAACACGTATTTTTAATACGTCCTAAATTGTATTTTCAGGAGATATGATTACTATTCATAAAGTTAATCTATAAAAACTTTTTTTTTAATTCATATAAAAGACTGTTATTTTTTTATTAAATCACTTGCAAATTGTTAGGTTTATTTATTTATACATATCATTTTCTCAGTGATGGCTTATTTTGTACTTTTTTACAAGAGTGAAAACGCTATTTTTTCACTATTTTCATTTAATAAATGTATAATATTACTTAATTCGGTCAAAAACTAGTTGATTTTAAAAATTAAGTGAACAGGTATCGGCTCTTTTCAGAATAAAATTTATCACAGGTTTAATTACCCTATTTTTAATTTTCTGAGCAGACAAAACTGATTCAATAAGATAAAGGAGATTAGTTTGAATAGACGTACTGAAAATCTCATATAATGAAGTCCAATATCAATTTTTCCTGTCTAATTCCATTCGTGAATAGAATATTTTTCTAACTCTCCTTGTTCAAAAAGACTTGGAATTTTTAGTGAATCAACCTGGACTTAAACTTGCTTCATGTTAATGTGCGATTTCGTATAGAATTAAGAACCAAAAAATATTTGTTACTCCTTTTGTGTCCTTGACCGGATCTGAGTACAAACTTTCTTGACACACGTCAATATATCCGCCTACCGAATGAATAACGTTAGCACGTATGTAGGCTTACGAAGCAAATTTAAAATATAGTGATAACAATAAATATTCAATAATTTGGTCCAGGAGTGTATATGAATTTAAGTGTCATAAAATTTGTTATTAAACAGCTCACTTGTATTTTGCCATAATCTCCTATTTTAAGCAAAAAGTAATTAATATTTTAATTTACAAATTGTTATCATTTCAAACGTAAACTTTTTAAGTGCATCATTGACTTTTGCAAGTAAAAACCAAAAATATCTAGTTTTTAATTTATCGTGATTACTCCAATTTTATAAAGTTGCTTATTTCATTTTTTAATATTCTAACATTGTAGATTTAAATTTAAACCATTTAGCAAAATTCTTTAAATTTTCTTCTCATTACAAAATAAAAATCAGCATCTCATGAAAAACGTAGAAAGCTTGAAGAATTTTGCACCTGTGTTTTTTTTTTTTAATTTCTCTGCATACCTAAGAACTCTCTCGAATATATATCCATTCTATAAGTTTTAAAGTACATTTCTACAACAAATATACCTACATAATCATTTTTTAAATTGTATCTAAAATATTAGTTGTCTGCATTAATATAATGTAAAAAAATTACAGAATTGAAATTTTGAAAAGTAATAAATCTTTAGAAAAATACGAAATAGGTTTAGGAAGAAAGTTTGGATGTTATTACTTCGATTTATAATTTGAATAATAAGCAACGGGCCCTAAAAACTTTGTTGACTTACAGGTAGCTACTCTATACATAGACAAGCCATACGTTTTTCTTAATAGAATGGCATCTAATTTAAAAAGGAAATAAATTAAAACTGAAAAGTTATAGGTATTATATTATTGCACACATCATGCAACAGAAACAATAAAAAAATCTTACCAGATGTTTTCACAGAGCCTTTAAGTTTTACCACCAAAAAGACACGGTATAAGCTGGCCTTTCTTAAAGACATACAGAACTTTTTTAAGGAATGAAAACGACATTGCTCGTAATAAAAAAAGGTCGAAACTGTGGCAAAAATCTGGCAAAGTGAGCGGTTAGAAAAGTAAAAAAACTCCAAGTGATTACTTGTTAATGAAATAGTATCAGATATTTTAGAAGAATTTGAATACCTCATAAATATTTAAAACTGCTTAAATTTCTTGATATATTGTTTTAGAATGAATGCAGCCAAGAAATTTTCCGATTAGCCTTTTTTTGCAATCAATAGTAAATACATTACAAATTTTGCTGAGTTTTTTTAGTGCATAGTAGGTATCTGAATACCTTCAAATCATTTGTGGTAATTACACGTTTCAGAAGTAATATTCCCAAGAGATTTCATGTGGAATAATTACTCGGCAGGACAGTATTTTCCCAAAAAATGCCATCCAAAATTCATAATTTTATTGTTTTGATTGCTCATAATTTTATTTTCGATAGAATTTATGGCAAAACTATGTAATTTAAAGTTCAGATAATGATTACTGAAATAGTTTATATTCGATTTAAACTCGATACAAATTATATGTAGCTTTGATGATGAAATTATGATTTGCAAGCAGTCATTAGCTACGACAAAGTACCATTATATGCGAAATTTTTATTATTTAAATTACCTAAACTCTATTTGCAAAGATTATTATAAATATGCACATTTTAATGTAAATTTTAGTAAATTTAAGTTAAAAACCATCGGTAGTGACGAATTTTAAGATATGACGTCTGCAACTTTGAATTCACGATTTCTTTTAAATTTCATTGCAAATTTGATATACAATAACATCCAAACTTTCAAATTGCTAAAAAAAATAGTCCAACAAAATCTGGTGGGTGGATTTAAAAGACGAAAAGAAGTGGTATTTTTCTTGATATTGGTAAATAAGTGTGTCAAAATTGTTGTCGTGTAATATACAGCTTTGTGATAAATCTGAAGAAAAAATTGGTAAAGTGTAATTAATTTATATTTAATTTCATGTTATTTCTGTTCTGCATTTTTTTAATGCTAATAATTATTAATAATATAGAAATAAAGTATATTTGTTTGCAATAAACGTCAGTGGTATTAAAGATTTAAACACTTATTATTTTTTAAACTATATATTTAACATAAAGCTGTAGATTTTATCCCAGATATCCCTTATATTAAGTTAATTTTCTAATTTGGAAAAAATAATTAAAATATTCTGTACCATGCGCTCATGAAGTCTGACACAAATTCGATTAAACTTCAGATAATAAATTTTGGGAAGTATGCTCAAACACGTTGACTGTGCAATTTTTTCACCTGGTCCATTTATACGTAATGTTTATATTTAGAAGATGTGATGCCATCGATGGTTGGGATATGGTCCAGTGTATGTTCGCTTTCTGTATAGTAAAGTTTTGGTAATTTTATATTAATGATCTATCATTACATCGAGGATGGATAATTGATCATATGCCTTTTCTTTTATGTATATATAATTGTTTATCGAATAGTGTTTAAATGTCTGAAGAAATTTAGTTTAGTTCTTGATTACTACTCTTCTATGTGATGAAGGTATCATCCACATATTTCAACTACACTCTCGGTTTCATTTTTGTTGTTTTTATAACGTGAGTATTCAACAATCGTTATAAGCGTAAAGCTTGTTCTTAGCTTGAAAGTAACCACTACAAAGGCAACACTCCAAAAAGTCCACATGTGGTAACAAGCAACAATTTGATAATGTTGGATCCTTTCATGGTCTAGTTATGATTAAATTCCATGATGACACATTGATTTAGAGACCTTCCACATCAAAATTTAGCCTCTTTTCTGACTCTAGATTAATACTACTAATAAATTCACAAAATGTGTAAAATTTTTTATATGAGTTCGGCTTAACTTCTGGTTAGATGATTTTTAAGAGTTTTTTTATTAATGTCACTGGTACGTTGGCCTTATGGATTTTTGGTAGACGCAAAAGGTGGTGTGAACGTCGATCGCCGATTCCCTGTATTTTTTAGTGTGCTGTATAAGTTCTTGACTCGATTAATTTACGTGAATTATTTTCCAGAATATCCTCATTTCTTTTTTCATATACGGTATCCATGATAATCGTTACTTCTCCCTTATTTGCTGATAAAATTTCAAAGCTGATGCTTCTATCTTAGAGATTTTTTGATGGGATTTTTTCCAGATTGGTATGGTCAATTTCTTTTCCACCCAAATCCATCGAACTGGATTTCTTGGATGTGTACTGACTAAATTTAAGATATTTATTCAGTAGTTGTTTTCATGCATTTGTGAGTATCTTTAACGATAAGTTGAAGTGGTTTCAGCAAGAATTGTTAATGCGATTTATGTTTTTTAATTTGCTTTTGTATTTTTTCATCGTATTTTCTTTGGATTTATATATATTTTATCTGTTTTGTGAGAAATTGGCTATTGACCGTCTCTCTTGATCTCCTCATAGTACTTTAATGCTTTATCTGGAAGGACATTACACCGTAGACGATGATTTATTTAACATCATACTAATGCTTTGTGGACATTGTGAGGAATGCGATGTGTTCGGTGATTTTGATTGAAAATAAGGTCATTATTTGGAAATTTTAATAACAATTAGATATGTGCTTTTTTGGCAAATTCTATCTACTTTTTCACATTGTTCTCTGTTCATGTAAGTATGGTGAAAGATATATTGGAGAAATAAAACGTCGACTAGAGGTTAAAAAGAGTAAAAATACCAGGATCTACATGTACAGAACACGCGTATGATAAACAACACTATATAAAATGTACTGTATTGTAGCAATACATGAGGAACCAAGCATGGACAACAGAAAATTTTTGAATGTGACTTACATTATTTATATATATATATATATATATATATATATATATATATATATATATTGATGGTTCTAGTTTAAAATAATCAACGATGAGGTTATGCCTTACAAAAATACACCAAGTGTTCAATTTGATAAATAAGTTGACTTATTTGAGCATTTTTTAATGGTTTATTGTCTGACTTTTAATAGAATGGGTGCAATATTTTATGGACTCTAATTAAAATAACAAAGGCTACTTTCACCATAATTGGTTCTATTAGAAGACTTAATCTAAAGAAATTAGTACTATCCTGAGAATATTTTTGATAATATAAGTTCTAAACTAGAAAATTAACGTACCTATAGCCCAATTAAGTAACACTTAAGGTAAAATTTTTCGACCACGCCCATTTTTAGCCAACTCACTTTGTATAATTCCATCCTTGGTGTATGTACTGTTTAATAAAATATGGTCTTTACTAACATTTATAAGGTCATATTTGATCGAATAGTAAAATATATTCTTTTGCATTAAAACTACTTTAAATTGTTTATAATTTCCTTCATAAAAGTTGGTAATAAATCTGCGTGAATGATAAATTATGCCTTAAAGCTGAATAATATGCACGGTGGATAATCAAGATAAAACTGATAGTTATTGACATTTAAAATAATTAAAAATAGCTCAGACTTGAAATTCTTATTTTTAAGAAAAATCCTGTTTTTGTAAAATTTCGAGTGCTCCATTTGAAAAACCCCTTCTTCTTCCCGACTTCAAAATTTTCAAAAAATTACTCTGAAGAATTCGAGTATTTTGGATTAAATTAAAAAAATTAAATTACCTGAATACAATTTTACTTGAAAATTTAGCCAACATTTTTTAAAAAATCGGTTCAAATTTGACTTTTTGATGTTTAAATTTCTAGAGGTATGATGCATCATTGCATTTCTGTAAAAGTGTACCCCTTAAAAATATAACGATGAACCTGAGCATTTTTTAAATGTAATTAAATGTCAGTAAAAGCAGTTGTTTAACTTGCCCTGGGCCACCATGTATAAAAACACACAAAGCAAGTCCAAATTTGGTAGAACCGCACGTTAAGTGTTCGTTTTATCGTGTTTAGCTATATGGTTCTTATAAATAATCGATTAAAGTATTAAATTGCCGGTACCACTGCACCAGTTCAACTGTCGCAAAATAAATATTTTGGATACAAAAAAAACGTAGTTTTATATACATTTTCTCTTATGACTTGCTCACGAACTTGTTTATATCTTGTTACTACAATTTTATATGCATATGCATGTCCCCATTTTTGTTGGCATTTGCATCTGGCTGGTTATTTGTTTTAAAACCGTTTTAATTGTTATTTGTCAGAAAAAAGGTGAGTTTAAGATATCTGCTAATGTTTAATAAAATTTAAAGATAACATCATATCAACTGTGTGAACCTAAAACTTTTTTGTAAATAAATGTTTTCTTAATCTTGAAACCTATAATTGTTCGGATTACGAACACTTCCTTTCTAGTCTAGACAACGTCTACAAATCAATACAATGTTTCGTGCCTTCATCCCTACATTTTATAGCTTAACTATTCATAACGTATTTGCTTCTACGATGATCCTTTCACATAAACACCAAAATTACACAAATGTAATATATTTTATAAGTGTGCGAAGCCATTGCGGAAAAATATTATTTAGAAAATCATTTCAGGAAAAGAATTGTATTATAAAAAAAAGAGAGGCAATTTTATTAGGTCCTTTTCCGAGTATTTTAATAATTTTGTGTACGTGAGTTCGTTCTTCCAGCCTCCATATACACAGTTCTGTTGCGAAAAGTTCCTTTTGGATGTTGCCAAGACTGATACTTCAGTTTGGAGATAATGTCCGTATATTCCCGTTCCTGCACTTTTCCCCGTTTTTGTCTCATTCATAAGCAGGCAAAAAATTGCTTTTTCGTAAGCTCATTTTATTCTGGTTCCATATTCTCTACTTAGACACACCTAAAACATGGTGTGTTTTAATTTTTCTCACGAATTTCGTATGTTTTATTTACTTTTTACTCACTTTTATATATAATATATTCTGTATTTAAAAATTAAAATTTCAGTATGAAATAAATAATCTGTCATGTTAAAATAGTTGCCTATATGTATTCGCATTTCAAGCAGATAAAGGAAATAATATATAGAAACAGTTTATTTCCAGCAAACATAACCAGGATTATATTTGGAGGAAATAAACTGTGTATATATTTTTTCCTTTATCTGTTTGAAAGGAGAATGCATATAGGCAACCATATATTCTGTATATTATTCTTATAGCTCTCTTGGTGAGTACATATGAAGGGAAATGAGCCTTAAGAGCGCTTCTATAGCCGCTGTTGGTATAGTGCTTAATATTTCTGTAATTACTAAACATGTTTGCCTTTATAATCCCATCAGACAAGAGATCCATTAGTGATCTGGTGACCATGATATATAACCACATAAGTATATGTGGTGATTCTGAATCCATAAATTTTCCACATATCTCTGCGACAGATCCAAAGAGCCTTTTGTAATATTTTTTTCAAAGGAAAGTTCCAATTAAGTTGTTCATCGAGGGCTACCAAAGTTTCCTTTTCCTTATAAAAGACAGTAATGTTAGTTTCTGAAGATATATTGACATTTTCTTATTCCCACACTATGCAGGTACGGTGTATATTATTTCCTAAAGAGTTTTGATTCATAGATATTTACCTTATTAAAATCATGGGGACGCATATCAATAAAAGAAACCAGATATATGAATATATATGAATATATGAATGGTTCTCTAAATTACTTTAAGGTTTATTTGCGCTAGCAAGGTGAAACATTGTATCAGATATATAAAATATATGTTAAATAAATAACAGATTTCAAATACTACTGTTTGCAGTTTATTTTAAACAAATTTATCGATTCTTAAATCTATTTTCTTGTCTCAACACTATATATGTTCCTTAAACATCAATATAAATAGTCAACAATAATATTTTAAATTTTATTAAACAATTGTATCGACTCACCACTATTCAGTATCTATATTTCAACATCTAAAATGGGTTAGACTTTCGTATCTCCAGTTTTTTCTTCCAGCATGCCAGCACCGATTAGTTAGTTAAAACAGCACAGTACATATTTTCCTATTTCCAAGGCTTAAAATGTAAAACCAGGTCATTTTTGCTAATTTCTTGTAATAACTTTGTAACTATTCATACTTTAAGGTCTCAACATTAATCCTTTATGTAGGTAGGTGTTTATAAAATAAAAAAAAATCATAAACTAATCCCTGCAGTAAACAGGTAAGATTACTTACCTGACGATACATTTGTTTATTTGAGTGGAATGTACGTTCATAAACAAACCTATCAAATATTTCTTGATCACTGTAAATAAGTTTAAATTAACACCAAAAACTTATATACAGTCAGTTAAAATAAGACTAGTATATTCGCCAATATTTATTTAAATTTTGTTCAACAAGTTGAATTTAATAATATACTTAGATTAATACTTTGTTGACAAATCTTTTTTTCTAAAAACATTCTTGTCTTTCTTTTAAAAATGCCATATGTTGGCTTTTACTGGAAATCCTCCCTTTAATTGATAGCAACAATTCTCTACTACATTAAGATCAGGATCCTGCAATGGTATTTTAATAACTTTTGAGATATTTTAAAATATCCAAAGTTTTTTAAGTCTTATGCTTGGGACCAATGTCTTAATAAAATTTCAATATTTTCTCAACTCCGAATTTTTCAGCACTGTATTTTTGACTTCTCGAGAATATATAAAAACATATTCTGTTGCACAGTACATCTATAAAATGCAAATTTCCTCCTTATTTGGTCAGTATATATTCCCCAATCGTCGTGTGTGATTTATAGTAGCTCATATGTTTAGCTGAAGCGTTGAAAACTTGTCCAACGGCCGCAATGAAATTAATTCTGAACCTCATACGAAGGCCACATCTCGCCAGAAATAACCAAACTTAAGACATATCCCAAGATGAAATGAAAAAAAAAAGATTCAACTTCATAAAATACTTGAACACAAGGTTGAATAAATTATATACAGATGGTACTAAAACAACGAAGTTGAGATAGGAGTGCATGAATAAGGAACCATTGTCCAAGCAGAAAGTTATGCTATTAAAAAATGCGCTAAATTCAACAAGAAAGAAAATTATCGCAGACCAGAGATCATTGTTATGTCTGATAGGAAACCAGTCATCAATACGCTGAGTTACACGATGATCTGAGAATACATAGAGGAACAAAAACTAGACAAGAACAACTTTGTTACTCTCCTATGAAGACAGAGACCCGCTTAAGTAAAAAGAAATGAAATACTAAGCAAACTAACACAAAAAGTGGACTGAAATACCATTTCTGGACCTTGAGCCTTTTTGCAATATCGGCAACAGTGCAATACTAGAATAAGTAAGAAGAGAAGAAGATAATAGGCAATCCAATTACTGAACAAATCAACAAGGTATGTGACAAGCGGATATACTTCGGGGGAACTATAACAAGAAGAAATTCAAGAAATGTATTAACTAAGTTATAACCAACTTAAAATTCTAACAGGACACTGCTATCTAAGGGATTATCTGAAAAAATTCAAAGTGAGAGAGAGATAATAATGCAGATTTTGCTTAAGAACGAATCCTCTATTCATAAGATGCCGTACCTAGGAGTATTACATATCATATAGCTGTCTTACTTCTGAGTATAATTGGACAACCTGCTTTAGTTAATGAGGCAACGACTTGGTTGCGAAAAAAGGCACAATAAATCTTTTATGTTCCAGTGCATACATCCCCATTTTCTAAGTACTCTTCCGGAGATTTTCTTTTAGGTTTCCTAATCGAAGTTTTTTTAAATATTTTTTTCACCATTTTCATTAGTTTTGGGGCTCAAAATCCACCTCCCTTCATATTCATTGTAAGTTTTTTTTAAGCTCTTATTAACGGTCCTTTATTCTAGGCTCGTTTTTATATTGTTTCTTAACACTTTGAGCCACTAAGTGGATTTCGAACGATGTTCATGTAGATGACCCATTTTTCATCAATATTGATAATTCTTTTCAAAAAAGGGTCAGTTGCATTATACGTGAGATCCAATGGCCAATATTGATTTGTTGTATTGAGAGAATTTGTTTCAATTCATGCGGAAGCGAAATATCAAGTTTCTTAACAAGTCCAAGACATTCTAAAAGGTTTTTAATTGTTACCCTTCAATTATGACTTTGATTTGGTTATCATTAGTTTCAGTAGGTCAACCAAAACGTTGGCCAACTTTAAATGAAAAATGCAGAACTTATCTTTATTATTTTGAATAGATTTGCCAAGGTTATTATTCATTTTGAAAGCAATATTATTTTTGTCGGGGAATAAATTAATGGCATAGCCATTTTCTTCAGTTTATACTGTGTGGCGTATTGGTTATTTACTGCTATTTGTTTAATTGTATTGAGTTAGTAATAACCTTGGCAATGTTATTAAAATTAATAAAGATGAGACCTGCAAAGAGCAAAAATGCCAAGTTTTAAATTAAATTGTGGTTCATGCCAAAAAAGTGACATAAATCAAACAGGCCGCACCTTTAATATTAGAATTAAACAGCACAAAAGAGATTACTTACACAAAAACACAATTCAGCGTACGTAATTATCCTTATATCTCAAAACCATACTTTTGAGGAAACTGTTAACCGAAAATAAAAGTAAAAAGTTGATTTTATTGGAATTATTAGAGATTAACCAACTTAAAAATATAGATAACATTTTCAGTTCACCATTATTAAATGTACTTGATAGTACGAATTACACCTGTTTTTCTTTACTACAGGAGGAAAATTAAAAATTTGTAAACTTTGAATTTTTTAAATAGATACCTGAAAACCTTTATTATTATTTATTTCTTAACTCAATTTGTCATTGCTAATTTGACATCTGACGGAGTAGTTCTACGAAACATGTCATGTTTTTTTAAAATATAATTTTAAATAAAAAAAATACAATCAAAATCTGATTGGTTTCTTTTCATATAATATACGTAATATTATATGAAATATATAAATACTATCTACAGATTTCTTATGATAAATTTTTTCGGAACAAATGAACAAGGAAAATGTTATATACTATTTTATAATGATGTAAAAAAACCCCATTTTAAGTGGTGAAGCAACAAGGACCCAATATTAAAATTACACATTTGTCTTTAAAAATTTAATTCTATAAATAATTTCTCTATAAGAAGAAGTTTTCTTAGCGTTCTTCAATAAAAAGATACTTTTAAGTAATAATAAAATAATTTAAATAACATATTTGCTTGCAATACATACTTGGTTTTACATTTGCCAGAGTTTATACAGTTTCTTGCTAGTTGTTGGTAAAAAAACACAAAATGTTGGAAATTCCAGATGTCTACAAAGGTACTTTTTCAAAAATACTACTTTTTTCTTAGTTCTTAGGCAGCTAATAATTTTTAACAATAGATATTTTACATAGTTTTACTCACTCTACAAATTTTACAATATTCACCTAAAATACTCTTTATAGATTTTAGTGTACTGTGTTAGAATAATTTTTAAAATGAAATCCAATCACATTTTACAGCATTTTTACTACACTAAAATGATATCTGAATATTTTTTTTTATAAAACAGGCAAGTGTTCAAATCAGCGAAGTATTTCGCAGTCTATATAATATAAATTAGTAAGGGTCCTATTAAACCCTCAACATAATAATTAAATAGTTCTTCTTTAATCATTTAAAAAACAGAGAAATAATTCAGGTATTTTCTTTTCTCTAAATTTGATGGTTTTCGAGATATTGATTTATGAAAATGAGTTCTATTTTAAAACAAATCCAGTTTGTATTACCAAAGGCTTTTCGATTAGTGTTTTAATAACTTCCGAAGAGTAATTATTCATATGAAATCATATATATATATATATATATATATATATATATATATATATATATATATATATATATATATATATATATATATATATATATATATATATATATATATGGACAAGCAAACATCTGGGGAGATCAGAAACGTCCTCTTTTTTGTAAAGTATGATTATTATTGCTCGATCGATGCCTATAGGAAGGCGTATTCCCTTTTTCGAGACATGTCTTAAAATGCCTGGTAGCCTAAGAATTGATATCCTTCCACATTTCACTACTTTAACAACCAATTGGTCATTGCTTGATGATTTAGTATTTTTTATGTATGCTTATGATATTTATATTTCTCTTATGGTGATAGACAATAAGTTTTCCCATTCTTCGATCTGTATATTAGACATGTCTGTGTTTAATTTCATTTCATTATTGTTCTTATATAATGCTATGTAAATATTTCTGCAATTAAATAATCTTCTTGGCATTATCCATATTTCCAGTATTATTCTTAAGTTTGCAAATATCCTCTTTATCTTTAGAGATGGTCTTCCTCATTACTTTTATTACGGTGTTTTCCTCAATTTTTCTTGATATTGTGTTGCTTTTTTAACTTAACTTTATTGCTTTTCATTGTACTTATTTTTTATTTCTCTTCTCTTTTTCAAGTAATTTTCTATTTTGGTTTAGTTTGTCCGTTTTGTTCTTTTACATCAACTTTGCCCGGCATCTCTAATGGCGTCAATAATTTTTACTTTAATTTATCTACATCCAGGATATTTTTCTTTGTCCACAGTTAGATTCCATTTTTGTCCATGATCACTCTAGGTCTCTTCTTTGCAATGTTGATCACTATCTTTGATCTAACGAACTGATGGTCGCTGTCATTAAGAACAGGAACAGCCTGGACGAACAGTTTTTCCTTTGAGGTGATGAAATATATTTCACTCTTCGTTACATTTTCTGATGTCTATATTCTCTAAGGAGCCTTTACAAAAAAAAGTATACATTGTACATAGTATTTGCAATAAGAACTAATCTTCGACTTCTTTCATCCCTCTCACTGCTTTCCGGGAAACCCTATAAGTATCGGTGTTTCCTTCTCTAAAGCCTATAAAACCTCCTATTAATAGAGTGTAATAAGTAGCATTTTGTTGTAATATTTCTTCATCTGAATGGCTTGAAGTTGGTGCGTGTGTTGAAATAATTTGGACACTTCCCTCTCTTATAGTTGAATGTAAGATTAATTGTTCTTCGCCAGTTGTCTTGTGTTCGCTTACAACTAGAATGTCCCATTTAATGTTTTAGTTTTTTATTCCATATAAAAGTGATATCCAATTTCTCCAACGGAGTGTAAAGAAATAAAAAATTATGATAGATTTACATATTTATATTTATCTAGTGGTTACACATGCATACACATCTCAAATATCAATATTTAAATTTTCAGTCCAAATAACAGTAGATAGACCAGCTCTCAGAAATCTTCAATTCTACAAAGGTTAATTTGATTGTGATAATCGTAGGCAAAATGGTGGATTGTCTGCTTTTGTTCGTCATAGTCACATGCCCCATCTAAGTAAGGAGTCGCAGCATACTCCACAACCTGTGCGGATTCAGTTTAATCTATTTCACGTTTTACGAAATAGAGTGAAGCCAGGTGGCGTTTTTTTTTTGAGGGAAAGGAATGTTAGGAGCTCGTCACTTTCGTTTACATTCTTATTGTTCCTGATTGATATTGTTGTTAATTAGAAGTTAAGTGGTTTGCATAGGTGGTTTCCTGGAACGTAGTCTGTGCTTAGTTGAGTAACGTATTCGTGGATTTTAAGTTGCTTGTTTCTCTATTTTTCTGTATTCTCTGCACAGAGCATTTTAGCGACGAAGATAGAGGTGGAGCGTTGGTCAAAGTGGGTAGTTGGCAGATAGAAGGAGATTTGACGACAAAACACCGCAATATGTTGGCCATAGCTCCTTGGAAAAAGCGCTCAATTTGGAGACGATATTATTCCTAATTTTAAATTTTGCAGCTACGTTTAAATGTTTTGTGGACCATAAGATTCTCTCCAGTGTGATGTCAAGATATTTAGGGAACTTACTGTGCTTAAGGCGAGCTTCATTAAACTGGATGTTAAGTTCAAAGTTGGGCATTCTGTTATCCAAGTGAAAGCACAATGCTTAGGTTGATAGATATGCTAGGCTAGAACCTTCATTTCGTCAAGTAGTTACTCGTTTACATTCAGGATGTCCTCCACTACAGAGATAGATAGAAATTTGGAAAAGTTTGCAGTATTGCAAAGTCAGAGCTTCTCAAAGGGTAAAAAATTTCATTTTCAAATGTCGATATCTCGTAAAGACTTATATATCTGATATATTTTAAGAAATGTCTCAAAAATCAATGATTAACCAAAAATATCGAATAATATATGAAGTGATGCTTTTAAAAATATATATTTAGCTGTGTTACTTTTTGGTTCTTCCAAATTTAGAAAAACATGTATCTAAGACTGCAATATGAAACACTTTTATTTCTCTACAGACAAACACAGGTATCTAGTTGAAGTAATGATGCTGTAAGTATGATTATTCATTTACTAGAACTACAATAAGCTGGTTTGAGCTGGGTGTTTTAGAACAGTACAGGCAACACTGAACAGCAGAACAATGCAGACAAATTTTAGATACGATTTGATACACCATGAAAAATAGGGATATTTTAAGTATTTTACGTCTGGAAGCTATTCTTATAATTTAAAAAAAATTATATATAATTTTTCACTGAGAAACCCTGTTAACAAATTATGTTTTACATATTCACATAATTAACACATTTTCCTTATTACTTTTGTAGCTCTATCAGTACCCATATTATAATATTTTTTTATCCTTTAGGTACCATCTTGAATTATATACATACATCAGAATCAAATATTTATGCAACAATAAACAAATAATTCTTAATTTAAATAGGGATATTATAATTTCTCTCTCTTTCTTTCTCTTAATGTAATAAGGAACATATTAATATCGCATTTGAGAAAATGTTCTCAGGAATATAAAAATTATTTCTCCTGTCTTCTACTTTGGCAACCTTAGACAAGCTATAATATGAATTTGGACAGCAAACATTTGTCCTAACAAACGTCCACAATATATATATTTTCTCGACAGATCTAACATCTAATTAATAATCAATTAATTTTCCTTACTATTAACTAAATTCAATTTTTGTTTTTCTAAGAAAAAAAAATATTTGGTTCTCGTAATTTTACCTCTTTTTCAGTAATGCAGTGATGTTTGTGTGGACCTACCCTGTTTTGTAATAACACTTCCCCAACAGCTTGACCACACCTATTTCTTGATTGCGCATGTAAGATTCCCGGTGTTGTTTGTTTTTTGTTTTAAGTGTCCCAGTCAAGTGTTTAACTACGTATTTTTCCACTTATTAGTTTTTTTTATACGGAATATATTTTTTATTTTATTTTCTAACAATTGTGAGTAATAATAAACCTCGTTGATGAGGTTCAACAATTTTTGTCTATTTCTGTCTTAATTTTTTTGTTATGTCAGTCATGGATAATTGGGGGTTACCGCATAGTAAAAAATAAATACAGTCAACAAATATTCTTTGTTCTGTCTTTATTAAAATAGTAAAAAGCCGTTACATTTATTGTACAGATTCTGAAATTACTAGAATAGCCCAATCAATAGAGATTTTTTCATGTTAAAAATTTAACAGTAAACCATCTATACCGTGACTTGAAGTGAAGTCTATCGATGACTAAAACATATAATCCAACTTCAACTAAGCATTGGGATCTTTAAACAATAAAAATGGTAAAGAAGGTGAATTTTTTGGTCCCTGATGGACGATTTTTTACCTAGATAAGTCAGAAAAACACTTTAAAATGGCTTTATTTTAATTTCATATCTTTGTACAATATTATACCAAGATCTATCGGAAAGTGGTAGAGTATAGCCTTATTTGTTTTTGCATAATTACAATATAAACAATTTATCTATCAACATCTTCATATAAATTTGTTGAAATATGCTCAAAATGCTTCCGAATATAGCGAGATACGCGTAAACTTGCATCCAAAGCCGAACGAATCAGAGGTAGTAGGAGGTGACGAACAGCGGAGGAGAAGAGATCCACTGGCTGCACATGCCAACGCTACCACTATTTTCATATGTAAACAGACATCGCATAATGACCTATAAGTAGATAAATTAGTAAATAAACGGATATACAGGGTGTCCAAGATAAGGATCCTAAGCATGGGGATCTCGGAAACAGTTGGAGATACGAGGTCGGTTAAATTAGAGAAAAGTTGCGCAATTTAGTGCTAAATTAAACGCAGTTAAAAAAATTTAAAAATTTCAAACACTTCCGGAGATTTCCGGAAAAAAACGAAATTTGGCAAAATCGTTTTTAATTTTTGCAGGCTTTATTTAAAGAGATATCCGAAAATAAAAGGTAGATTCTCATTGCCACTTTTTATTTTTTATAATTTGGTCTAAACAAAATTTAAATCCGACGTTTCGTTTCTGAGATACCATCATGAACTTTCATTTTTTATATGGAACAATAAAAAGTATCCCATGTATTTGATAGCATTTTTTATTACAAATTCAACGGTGTATCACACTTGCATACCAAGTGTGTAGTTCATTGGCTTTTATAAAACTGATATACCTTTCTCTCTCGGTCTCACGGAGCTCTTATGGAAAGTACTTGAACTACGTATTCGATATGCAAGGGTGATACACCGTTGAATTTGTAATAAAAAATGCTATCAAATACATGGAATACTTTTTTTTGTTCCATATAAAAAATGAAAGTTCATGATGGTATCTCAGAAATGAAACGTCGGATTTAAATTTTGTTTAGACCAAATTATAAAAAATAGAAAGTGGCAATGAGAATCTACCTTTTATTTTCTGATATCTCTTTAAATAAAGCCTGCAAAAATTAAAAACGATTTTGCCAAATTTCGTTTTTTTCCGGAAATCTCCGGAACTGTTTGAACTTTTTAAATTTTTTTAACTGCGTTTAATTTAGCACTAAATTGCGCAACTTTTCTCTAATTTAACCGACCTCGTATCTCCAACTGTTTCCGAGATCCCCATGCTTAGGATCCTTATCTTGGACACCCTGTATACTTGGCTTAATATTGTAAATTGTCAATGAAATTAATTTAAAAGAACCATTTTTGAGCATTTTCTGACTTTTCTCGGTGAAAAACCGGAGAGGAGTCTAAAAAACGATTTTGTAGGCTTTTTAATTATTCACAAATGATCTATGAAAGTAATACGATTCATTTAATATATTTCATAATATAAGCAAGAAAACAATCTATTGTTAAAAAAATCTCAATATGGTTGCAGTTGGATTTTGGGTTTTAGTCATCTCTCAAGTCATAGGACAGGCAGTTTTCTGTTAAATTTTTTTGCAAAATTATCATTTCTTTTTGCTTCATTGATTGGCCTACAAACCGTTATTTATAAAATTTAACAAATATTATAAGTTACTCTTTGTTATAAATAACATGGTATTGAAATGAAATATAATTTTTAGGTTATATAATATTTAAAAAAACAAAAAACATAATTTTAATGTTTTGTTTCCCGATTAATTTGGTATAGGGTTACTATTTTCTAGAAAATTGAAAAATGAATAAGTATAATACTTGGAAACACGAGAACCAAGGAATATAAATAACTTTTATGCTCGTGTGTGGGATATTACGGGGTAATATCAGATTCATTGTTGTTGGAAATTTTAAAAACTATAGAAAAATAAGGTTTTTGTGAATCAGTCAACTAAACTTGCAAGGAAAATGTTTAAAAAGAAACCACTATGTTTTATACCACTAATTTTTTTTTAAGAAACAGTGACTGTAGTTTCAACTTCAAACTGCAGTCACGATTTCTTAATAAAAATTTAATGTTATAAAACATAGTAATTCCTTTTTAAACATTTCCCTACGATGATTAACTTCCAATTTTTTCTGTGACTGTAAAATTGTTATTTTACTTTTTAAAAGAATTATGAAATATTAAAAATGAAAAATATTATTCGATTAAAAGCATTAGATCACTTTATTTTTTTAACGCATAGAAATAGATTCTAGTATTTTTTTACATTGCATCGCAAACAAGATCTAGTTGTGTGTTAAAGCTCGAAAAAGAACTGTTAATTCAGCTTACTCTACCATAACTTATTGCAGGATAATAAGCTGGGAGACATATGCTTTTCTTTGAGATACGTGCCGACTGCTGGAAAACTAACTGTTGTCATATTGGAAGCTAAGAATCTTAAAAAAATGGATGTTGGCGGGCTATCTGGTAAATATTTAAAGCTATATCTTATAAAATTAGATTTGATTTAGGCAGGAACAAATTAAAATTAAAAAATTATATGTATTCTTTATCTCC
This sequence comes from Diaprepes abbreviatus, assembly GCA_034092305.1. Lineage (NCBI taxonomy): Eukaryota > Metazoa > Arthropoda > Insecta > Coleoptera > Curculionidae > Diaprepes > Diaprepes abbreviatus. The sequence goes on along the minus strand of JASJET010000142.1, from coordinate 1,442,367 downwards.
ACTTTATGCAGCCCAAAAGATATAAAATATTATCTAAATGTCCTTTGGGGTCTTCACCCACTTCTCTAGTTTTACGAGTAAGTTTCTAATGGCATAAATTTTTACTGCAAATTGAAAATTTGCTTACAGTTCCAAAACTTTCAAAACATGTTTTATAGAGGGAAAAACTTGATTATTCTATATCCGCGTTAGGATTATTGGAGAATGAGGTATAAAAATTTCACACAGCAAAATTAGATTGAAATTTAGGTAGAAACCTGATCATTTTTTTATACAAAGAATATACTTTAATAATTTATAAATTTTCTATTTTGTTCACAATGACCTTTTGCCATATTTCTTGCAGCTTTATGATTTCCACGCTTATAGAAATTTAGGTCTTTATTACAAAAAAAAGGTTTTTCTTTTGGGTTTTCTTTCTAATGTGAATGAACCATTTTGAACATCATGCAATTATTATTTTCAGATCCTTACGTAAAAATAGCTTTAATGCAAAACGGTAAGAGACTAAAGAAGAAGAAGACTAGTATCAAGAAATGCACTTTGAATCCTTATTACAATGAATCCTTTACCTTTGAAGTTCCATTTGAACAGATACAGGTAACATTTTTATTTAACTACTGCTAAAAATTAAAAAGCCCTAAATTTTCCAAATAAATATATAATAAATTTTTATATATAGTATTATTTTCTTGTCAATTGAAATGTTTTGATTCTTACAGAAAGTGAACCTGGTTATAACTGTAGTCGACTATGACAGAATCGGTACTTCCGAACCAATCGGTAAAGTCGTCTTAGGTTACAACGCTAGTGGAACTGAGTTACGTCATTGGTCCGATATGTTAGCCTCGCCTCGCCGACCCATTGCCCAATGGCACACATTGAAAGACCCCGAAGATGAAAAGAAGGATTAAGGATCTGAAACGTCGCCTACGTAAAAATATTGATAATAATATACATGTGTTTAATGGTAAGAATTATATTTATTACAACAAAATACGTTTAGTAAATTTAAGAATTTCAGAAGTTAGCAGTATTATTGTTTATTACTTAACAATGTTGCACTATTGAGGCATTCAAATTATTTTGAACAGAATTTTAGGAAAAATTTATTCCAACCTTAACCATTGTTGATTTGAAAAAGTTTGTGCACGAATACAATGTTTCGTTTCTTCCCACAAATTTTCAAAGTGGTTAAGGTCTGGAGGTTGTGCGGGTTATTACAAAACCCGAATGTTATTTTCCTAAAACTACTTTGGAATAACTCATGACGCGGCACTCTTAAATCATTATCCTGCGAAGTGGTTGTTGGACTTCCATTTTTTTTTGTGGAATATTACGACGTTTCAGCTAGTAGTTATCCCTTACAAGGAAATACATCGTCCCGCGTCAAGGATCTGCAATAATTCGTTAAAATTTTACGCGAAATGGAAAATACAACTAGAAGATTTGTTTATTAGCTTTGACGTGGAAAGCCTTATACAGCAACGTTTCAATTAAGGAGTCACTAAAGATCATAAAGAAGAAAGTTGAAGAAGACCAAATCTTAGCAGAAAGAACATCTCTACCACCACACGTCAATATGAACTTGCTGGAATGTTCTTTGAACATGCTTATTTCTAAAAAACTGAAAAATTCCTCATCCAAAATGATGGACTATCAATGAGACCTCACCGTTAGTCTTACATTTTTATGAAATGGTTCCAGACCCTTGCAACTGATTTCGTAAATAGAAATCCAAAATTATTACTAAAATACATAGACGACTCCTCGAGAAAAATGTAGAAAAAAAATTATCATTCTTAGATGTTTTGTTTGAAAGAATTTGCAGGCAAATTTGAACCTCAGCCTCCAGAAAATCCACCCATAGAGGAGGACAATATCTAGACTATTCATCCAAACAACTCCAACAATACGAAACATGGAATTGTAAGAAACCTGGTAGATAGAGCATTAATGCTTTGCAACTGCGACAAGGACTTAATGAAAGAGATAAATCACATTAAAAATGACTTGATGGTCAACGGACACTCAGTAAATTTGGTGGATACATTTTTGTAATAAAGCAGAAATAAGAGAAAATCTACAATGAAAGAGGAACAAAAACCAATGTTGAACATCCCCTATATTACAGGCATTTTGTAACAAGTTAGAAGAATGGGAAAACGATATAACATCAACGTTGTTTTCCGTTCAAATAATTCTCTGAGAAGCCAACTTACTAGGGTTAAACCACCAACTCAAAGGGACACACCATGTGAATATAGCAACTCCTATCTTGACAAAACAAAGAAACCCCTTGAAGTAAGGATCAAAGAATATATCTCGTGAAGAAATAGAAAAGTCTGGTATCGAGAACTGCACTAGAAAAACGGAGATTCAGAGAAGCCGCGACTATACATCAGAACTCCAATTGTTTCTGTTAACCGCCTTTTGATATAAGAGAAGCATGGAAAACCACTTTTTAATAATTGTGAACATGCAATTTAAATGGAACCGTAGCATAGCACATATGATTGTACTCAACTTCGTCACACTCCATTGTATTTACTTTTAGTATAAATAGTTGTATATGTCGTCTATTTTCGTAGTTGTCGGAGTCCCCGCTAACAATGCTGTATCGTCTAAGTTGTGTCGCGTTCGGAGATATTCAGTATGTTCCTCGATTAGAGCATTATTTCAGACGAAAGAAAACCAGCTGAATTGAGATTTGCCTTCAGAGTCAAATTTGAAGAATTTTATTAATCGTTTAACTGATAAAGGAGAACTGGTTCATGATTAAATCTCATCTTGAATGTATATTATCAGAAAAATCCATCAACTCAGGCGCGACCCCATGTAAGGTCGCAGAGGTCCCACCAAAACCACCCTAGGAGCTCGTATAGAAGCCCCCCTCAGTTGATTTGGGTGGATGAAACAACTTTTCAGATTGAATTTTTTCAAACGGATATTATTTCTTTTAATTAGGAAAATAATTTTCTAAGAACTCAAGAAAACTCTCAGAAGGCTTTATTAGGTTAATTAAAGAAGCTAATTAATCAGGGTGTAATTTTATTACGGAGGACTTTTTTTTAATTTACTTAGTTTTTGAGAATTAATTAAGTATTGGGCTACTTTTAACCGAGGTTAGAATCGCTGAGGGCTCTCTAATGATTCGATTAATTGGAGAAAATAAGGATGTGGGGGACGATTATCAAATTTCTTATCGTTTTTTTGTGTTAAATCCGGGTTTATCTCTATCTTCCATGTTCGGTAATTATTTTCTTTTCAAAATTTGTTAAAATTGTTGTTTGTTTGACAGAATTTTAAAAAGAATACCAAGTCTAAGTTTTATTAATTTCCCTAAATTTGCTATAATCGACGACGTTCGCTTAGCAAAATTTAGAAGTTATTGAATGATAATTTGACGATAGTAGAGTCGATTCTAATGTCCATCGGTCAGTCTTTCCTTTACTGACGGTTTTCGATCAGATTTGACTCGCTATCTTTATTTACAGAATCCTATCAGATAACAGAGTTCAGTGACTTATGGGTTTATCTAACAGAAGCAAGATGACTCAACTTAAGCAGATCAACTGTCCTCTTGATTCTCGAATGGCCAGCCCAAGACATGGCTTACTCATTTTTAACTGCCTAAATCACGTGTTGAGTTCTTTTAGTTGCGAACTTGACTAGACAATTTCTCTTGAGATTGTTGAAACTAAAACCTATCAATTATAAAACTATTTACTCGTCGTCTGGTTAGTTTAATGCAGCATAATTTCATCGAGTCAACATCGTTAGCTAGCGAAATTTCTTTTGTAGAATGGTTTTGTAGCCGTTCCTACAACATGTAGCTTAAGAATTTGTACAGTTTCTCTTGAAAAAAAAAATTAAGACAATGAAAGTCATATATATATATATATATATATATATATATATATATATATATATATATATATATATATGTATGTATATATGTAATCGAAGGTTTTCGGGCATCCCGTGTATGTGCTGAGTCGCTCTCAGGACTGTAAGTAAGGCAGCTGACGTTTCGGTGAAATCTCATTCACCATTTTTACAGTCCTAAGAGGGACTCAGCACATACACGGGATGCCCGAAAACCTTCGATTACACATCACACCCGTGAGAATATCCGACATAACATATATATATATATATATATATATATATATATATATATATATATATATATATATATATATATATATATATATATATATGTATATATATGTATATATGTATATGTATATATGTATGTATTACTTCACAAGAAAATGTTATCTATGATATTCAAATATCATTATCCTGTTTGAAAATAAAATGTTATGGCATTTCCCGCTCTGCATAAGGTGGTATTACATTTTGCATTATATCGACAAATGGATATAAGGTGTTGAAGTTTAAAAGGCTCATTCCATTTCATGAAAAACACGTGGGTGGGTCCGTCTGACCCCTCTAGCTTCCACAGTCTAAGTTCTTCACAATATGATGTTTAATGAACTTACTCTGTGCATTAGCTTACAGTATTTTCTTATTGTACGAATTACTAATTTGGCTTTTCTTTTTCTTTTAGAAAATTATGTATGCCACAAAACCTTGGAGAAAAATATCCCTAACCCAATGTTTGTTTGTTGCTGCAAATAAGTGTAACTATGTCTATAAAAGTAGTATTATAGAGTAAAAGTTTCCATTCAAATTTGATTTTAAAAGATGTTCTTAAAATACTGTATTTGTTAAAAATTATTATCTATGACTTATAACTCAGTAAATTTAATACAAATTTTAAGTCTTTAAAGTGCTTTTTCTAGTAAAATTCGCCTATGGTAGTTAACTCTCTTTCAAGTTTATTAGATTTTTACTTAAGGTGTATTTTTTTTACTTATGTGAATTTTTTATTTGCTGTAATAATTCGGTCGCGCTCTATTTAAAGTTCTAATCTAATGTTCAATAAACAACTTTCTAATATTATTAATAATCATTCATAAGTAAAAAAAACAGTACCAACGTTTCAAAAACTTGAATAATAAGCATAAATCTTCTAGAAAGATTTATAAAGAGAATTAGAGTTTGTCAAGACAATAGAAAACTATATTTAGGTTAGCTAATTTCTATATTAATATAGAAAACATGTAAAAATACAATACTGCACAAAAATTAAGTAACACCATGGGTAGCACTTTATACTTTAACGTTAAATCAAAAAATTTATAAATGATTATGTGTACTCAAAAAATGATCCTGCCCAAAATGGTTCAAACATTTTTAAAATCACTGTACATTTAAACACTGTTATCCATTTATATTGCTTACAGCTCAATCAATAGAGACTTTTTCATGTTAAAAGATTTGACAGCAAAGAGCTTACACCTCGACTTGAAGAGTAGTCCATAGATGATTAAGACACAAAATCCAATTATAACTATGCACTGAATTTTTTTAAAACACGGTAAAGGGTAAACGAGATTATTTTTTTTTTGGTTTTTTGCTTATATTACGATAAGTATTGAGCATTTAAGCATTACTATAGTAGATCATAAAAAAATCTACAAAATATTTTTATTAACTCTTATCGGACATTTTGTCAGCAAGGAATGTTCAAAAATTATCTTTTTTTTAATTCATATCTTTGGTGATTTACAATATTAAACGAAGATATTTCGGAAAACGATGGTCTATTATATATATTTTAAACAGGCGGGAAATGAAATTTGTGGTAATAGTAGTTTTTGTATAATTGCAATATAAACAATTAATAGCATTTTTTGTCAATGTCACCATATTAACTATATTTCCTCTGTATCAGATTTTCGAATAAATTTGTGAAATATGCTAAAAATGCTTCCCAACATAGTGTAACACATCTAAATTCCCATTCGAAGCCAAGCTAAACAGTGGTAGTGGGGTATTACAAGCAGCGGAGGAGAGGAGAGCCGCGGGCGGGCTGCTCATACTAGGGGCTACGACTATATTTCATATTTATCAAACCATTAACCAGCGTGTATAAAAAAACAAATAAGGGTTCATTCTACGCATTTCCAAACTTAAGAGACCTACCAACAATAAACGAATAACGACCTAAATGAGACCCCTGAGGGACTCCAAATAACACGAGGATCTGCTTCGATATTTAACTACACAATTTAACACACTGCGTGCGCGAAGAGAGGATATGAGGTTATCCATTTTAAATATGGACTACACAAACCGATACGCTCGAGCTTGTATACCAGCAACTTGTGGCAAACACTATTAAAAGCTTGAGACAAATCCATATATATAGAGATATCCTGCCTCCACACCTCGAACCAAAAAATCTTGATAAACAGCCAGATTGGTAACCGTTCACCTTCCTTGGAAAAAACCATGTTGTTCCGGGCTGATATAATTTTTAAAAGCATCTAATAATTTATCAATTATTATCGACTTGAATATCTGTCCCACATTACACAGCAATGATATACCCCGATAGTTTTCAACACAATTACGGTCACCAGACTTGAAAATAGGGAACAAGATAAACTGTTTCTATCTCGAAGGGAATATTCCATTATTAAAAGATTTCTGGTAAATGCGAAATAGATGAGGTGCAAGAGAAACCATGCGCCATGCAAATATGTGAAAATGCATTATACAGTGAAAGAATATGAATATGAAATGCCACGAAAAACATAAAACTTCGTATGTATATATTTATATTTTTTCACTATTTTTTTTACTCAATATATAAATTGTTTAATCATTATGACAATGATAGTTAATAATTTATTTGCCATGGTATTTACCCGAATTAACATATATTCACAATATACAATGCAAAATAAAAATATTTATAGTATACAAAATACATACATACATATATAATTCGAACCGCGTTTAAATAAAATGTTATTAAATATACACAAAAATTTAATTGAAATAAAAATAAATAAATGTAATCGTTTATTTACTTATTTATCTTCTTTTGGGTCCATTATGCGATGCATGTCCATATATGAAATATAATCGTATTGTCTAGTGTGTGCAGCCCGCAGCTCTCTTGTCCTCCGCTACTTGTAACCCCCTACTACATTTGATTAGCTCGGCCTCGGAGGCTAGTTTACGTGTATCGGGAACATTTCTAGCATATTTCAAGAAATGTATTCAAAAATCTAAGATAGATGAACTGTAGTTCATAATTTCTACTTTCAGAATCCGTTTGGAAAATTCAAATTGGACCTATCTGGTTATTACGATGGCATTGGCACAAAACGCTATATGGCAACTGGACAAAAACTATCAATGCCATAAATTTCATCTCTCGGTTATTTAAAATACACATAATAAAATATCATTTCCTGAAGAATCTTCGCTTAATATTGTAAATCACCATAGATATGATCTTCAAAAAAAAACCTCTTTTAGAGTTTTTCCGACTTTTCTCGGTGAAAAAGCGTCTGGTATGGATCTATAAAAAACCATTTTGTAGGTTTTTTAATTATCTTCAAATAGTCTATTTAGTGTAATGCGGTTAATTCAATACTTTCCGTAATATAAGCAAAAAAAAAACAAAAAAAGTCACCCTTTTTACCGTTTTTATTGTTAAAAAAAATACCAAAGCTCAGTTGAAGTTAGATTTTATGTTTTAAGTATTTATGAACTACCCTTTAAGTCATGGTGCAGGCAATTCGCTGTTAAACTTTTTTACAAAATTAGCATTTCTTCTTGCTTTATTTGTTGGGCTATTAAATCAATTCTATCGGGTGAAAGTTTGTTATTTAAAATCCGTTTATAATAAAAAACCTTCTAAATACATGTTACCAAATTGGATTAAGAACCTTTGTCATTAAATGAAACTATAACAGTATAAAGTGCAAACTCAATCATCTTACAACAGTTTGTCTAATTTTAAAATAAAATAATGCATGTGTTAAAAGTTATCATAAAAATCATATCATCCGCAAAGTTCTATTTGGTAGTTTATAGTTTTCATATTTTATTATACGTTAGAAGAATGTTCTTGTTGTAAGATAAAATATTCTTTGCACCAAAATGTAAATATTTAGTTTTTTAAAAACAATTTTTTTTCCAAGTATGTATCCGTTGATAATAATAGAGAAAAAGAGACAATTCATAAATATGTTCTCGTTTATAAGTAGTTTCAGTATCCAATGGATTCAAATAAATATTTGAGAAGGTATAATGATGAAACAAATTGAGAACAACTCACTCAATTTTTGTTGTGCATTGGTAGGTCCTGTATAAGATATATAGATAGAAATATTTAAACCAAATTCAGCAAAAAAAGGGACGTAGGATTATTAGGTTAACCGTCCGTCGAACTGCTTACGTAGAAGTTTTTGTATCAAGTTAATAATAAATCTGCTTTGTTACAGAACTTTCCAATGCGCAGCGTATTTACTGTACTTATAATTACAACAAAAAATGAAATTTTAATTTCAAAATAAAAGTTTAAATGTTTATTTTCTTTTAATTCGTAATTTCTATAACTTTGATTACTTGTGAGGACTAAAATTCCCTTCACTGCTACCAGTTGTTAAAATGCTGCCGTTGACTGATTAATCTCTAAAGTGACATCCTGCAATCTATTTAATCCAATGATCCTGTAATTTTGATCAGTTGTGCGTAGAGTAACATTCTCAAAAAAAAAATAGATTCTGGTTCAAAAAACGTTAATGATACACCCAAAAGTGTTAATTAGATAACAAAACTAAGATGTTAATAGTGCCATTAAGAACGGTAATTTATCGCCGTTATTTCTTAATAAAAAAATATGCGATTAGCGAAGAATATGATATTCCGGAGATAATCAAAATGTCCAACACGAAATAGATAATAACTTGACATTCCAAGGTTCAAAATTTAAATTTAGTTTTTATATTTGAGAAATCTGTTATTTAACACAGGTTCAAGTATTTTTATTGTACAGTGCATGTATAAAGTTCTGCACAAGTTCGTTTGAAATTCCGGTAATACATTTTGGAATTATATATGTCAACTAATTAATTGAAACGCGCATTTTGGATATGTGATCCATTCATGCAGTATAGCCGATTTTCGGAATAAGATGTCATCAATGGCTAGTACTTAAAAAGTTATGGAGAAACGACACTTTATGTCATCGACTTACATAACCTACTAAACTAATCATTCCATAAATATTTCTAAAAATATCGTGGCAATGCAAAAAGTACCCCGATAAGTATTTTAATTAGTAATATTAATGATTCAATTAAGGTAGAAAATATGCCAAAAAAAACTTTATTTTCAAATGTAATGTGGCGATTTTGGCAAATTAAAGATGGCAGCGCTGTTGCAGTAAACAAAGCATTTATACTATATAAAAATAAATATAAATTTGTGAACAGGTATTTAAAAAAATTGTGAATATGACTGTTTATAAGTATAATAATGCTTTCAAGGTTGCTAATAACGAATCTACGACTAAAATTTGAAAATTTGAGATGGCATATCCAAGATAGCGGGTAAAAACTTCGAAATTTGATTTTGTCGACGAAGCACAAGGAAAACGGTTCCCGGAAACTTCTTGAAGTCGCATATCATGAATACGACGTCAAAATTAAGAAAAATAAAGATGGGGGACACAAAATGGCGGCCAAAAAGTTCGAAATTTGATTTTGTTGATAAAACATGATGAAAACTGGACCCAGGAGGTTTTCGGCTTTGCTAATCTCAAATCCGAAGTCAAAATTTGAAAATTGTGCGGCCAGAATAATCGAAATTTAGATAATATTTATTTCTGATTTAAATACTCTTAATAATTTTAGTTTAAATACATACTTTCTTTTTAAATACAATTTTGTATTAAGAAATATGCTTTCCTAAGTATTAAACTTAAGTCAGTCCGAATAAATATTCAAAAATTAAACACAATTAAATTTATAGTTAGTTTAAATATTTTTAGATAAAATAAAATGAAAGAAAGATTTACTAGGAGAAAAAGTGACTTTTGACTCTTTGCTAAATATACTAATTTATAAGTGATTTTTATTAGTGCTTTAGTTAATCAGAGGGTTCATTAGAATAAAAAAGAATTTTCGGCTATTTGCAAGTGACAATGTCTTAATTTTTATATAGTATAAATGCTTTTACTATTGCTACAGCACATTTTTAATTTGTTGCTCATAATCAAATATTTATCTCAAAAATTGAATATGTATATAATTATTAAAATATCTTATAAAATTTAAACAGTTTGTTGTCTGGATTTTAATCGAATGTGTGCAAGACTTAATAGTTACACTGTATCTAGACACAATGCATTGTTTTACCTTTAATAATTTATAGATTTTTTGCCGTGAGTTAGGAATAGAACTTTGAAACTGATTTAAATGTTTCGGTGTGCAAAAATTATTTCAGAATCAATATTCAAATTGCTAGATCCTAATAAATCAGTGTAATAAATTTTACTTACAATTTTAATATCTTAAAGGCTACGGTTGCGTCCGTTTTCTTGTCTCCATCTTCATCAAGCTTTACATTGCTGAGCTAAGACCTAGTTTACACGACGCTTGTTTAATTGCTGAATTGCGTGCTTGGTCTCACTGCTGGATTCCAAACAAGTTATGAAGGTAGAGGTTGTGATGTTGGCTTTACAGGTTTGAAAATTATCACGGGTGACGTCATTCGACACCACTTCAATCCACAAGGTAGGCATCACAGCCCTCAGCACGTAATCCATCAGCGAAACAAATGTGGTTTGAACTAAGCTTAATCTTAAAAAATCCTAAACACTTTATGCTGGCTTTAAAAGTTATAAATTTTATTTTAAAGTAAAAAATAAGAAAAACGATTTTTAGAAGTACTTCAGCATTTACAAGTCACAAGCCGTAATTTTTATGGATTTTGAAACTTGTGAATTTTTATTGTTTTCTTTTCAACTTTTTGTCGCAAAATTTTTTATTAAAAAACACCTCTTCTCTCTTAACGGTAGCCTTTAATATAATTAAATTTCAAATGTATATATTGAGTAAATTAATTTCATAGTATCTATTTATTTTTATGATACTCTTTTCTGTACATAGGACTTAAAAGCCTACTCAAGAAAAAATATACGCCCTAGATGTAGAAACCTTACTAACTATATGTAAAATATTATATATACATAAGTGTAAACTAAAAAAATATTTACCAAAATTACATGAATTTTATTTTTCTTGTTTTTTAAATTACGGTTTTTTTAAGTACATATTTTTTAAAACGATTTTTGGCTTATAGTACAGTATGAAGAGAACCAGACCAAATGAATGAATTGAATTAATTAGGGTAAACAATCTTTCTTCTACCCTCAATTATCAAGTAAAACCTTTACTTTCATTTCTGTACATTAAAAATTACATTCATTGGCGTCAAAATCTATGTTATACCTACAAATAGTTATGTTAAAGACATATAACTTCGTTGTAAATAACTACAAACTTATCATTAATCAATAGAGTGTTCGGCCCGAGACTCGGAGAAATATTAGGAATTTGACATCTGTTATGGTTAGATTGGCTGTTGTGGTCTTTTTATCGCTAATATATTTGCATTTACAGTTGTCGTTTAGATTTTTACGACCAAGTGTGTCCAGTATAGCTATTGACTTTAAAAATTTCTTATCTAAACCACGTCGAGGATCTGCAATTAAAATTACTATAATGGGACATGTAGTAAGTGGTTAAGTTCGACAACAGACTATGACATACACTCTTCTGCACATGTTTTTGCCATACATAGATGAAAATCTGAAAACACAAAAAGTTTTATAACTTCAAAAGAAATGGTCGCAGCGTAAAAATTCCAGCGGTATCTTAAAGTTTAAGTATAAATCTTCAAAAAACCGTTACGTTTATCTTGAGAACCCATAAACATAGTTATTAAACAGTATCATAGGAAAGTAAAAAATTAATGATTTTTCTACGGTTATAATTTCAAGTGCAAATACTGCAGAATAAAAAAAACCAGGACAGTTTGAAAGAATATTGCTTCACCTTTAAAATAAGCGGTAGATCGTCCAATTTAGTCCATTTGGACCAAAGTTAGACCAATTTTTGTAAGAAAATATGTTTTTTTTTTCGAAACGCGTATGTTAAGAAATTAAACAAGATAGAAAAAAAATGTAAATGGAAAAAAGACGTGTTTTTGTACAGGGAATACAGATATATAGTTTTAAAAAATCAGAAAACAAATTTTTTCTATTTTTTATGACAAAAAATTTCAAAGTTGTAAAATTAATGAAAAAAATCACACGATATTTTGTTGAAGTTAAAGAAAAACACTTTTATATAACAAAGGAACAATTTTAATTCATATTTACATTTTCTACAAAGAAAGAATTTTACCAAACAATTATAACGAAAAAAGTAAATATCAATTTGTTCGATAGTGTAATACTTACGTCTCAATATTTTTCTGATCAAAGTGGTAGCCTTTGCTTTTAATGACAGCCTGGCAGATTATTGGCATTTGCAAGATTAATTTGTTGAGTGTATCTACCTTCATTTTTTTCTATTCGTCTTGTAAGATGTCCCATAAGTAAGAAACCGATGTCGGACGTTGCTTTTGAACAGCTGTTTAATTCATTCTATAATAATTCTATCGGGTTTAAATCTGGGCTCTGTAGTGGCCCCTCTATGACTTTCAATTTCTTCTTTTTTTCAAGACTTTCCAAGTAACCTTCCAAATATTTACAGTGTGTTTGGAGTCGTTATCATGTTGGAAAGTAAAAAGAGTCCCTACTAGACGAGTACCAGATGGCAATATGCTCTTGTGTAGAAGTTTTTATAGCTTTCTTTTTTCAAGATTCGTTCTACTTTTACAGGGTCACCAACACGGGATCCGGCTAAGCAAGCCCAAACCATTGCTGGGCGACCTCCATGTTTGACATTAGGAACCAAACAATCTTTCAGAAACTTTTCATTTGCTTTTCTAAGCACATACACTTTTCTTTTCGATCAAAAAACTGCAAACTTCGACTTGTCGCTAAAAGCACCTTTTCTACTGAGCAATGCTCTCATTTTTTTGTTGTTTTGCCCATTTTAATCTTTTTTTCTTTATATTTACGGATTTTAGCAAAGGGTTTTTAGTAGCAAGTCGTCCAAAAATTCCATTTTCATGAAGTCTTCAACGTACTTGTATCTTCAAATTATAATATATTAATTATAATTTTCAAATTTTTATTAATTTGCACAGTTATATCAGGAACAATATATCTGTCTGAGTTATTTTCTTCAGATATTCTCTATTACGTTTACGAGTAATAGAGCCAGTTTCCTTATATTTTCTGGCGTTGTAATCAACAGTACGTCTACTTATATTCAACTTTTCTGCATTTTGTTTTTCTTTAACTTCAACAAAAGATTGTGTCATTTTTTTCATTAATTTTACAATTCTGAAATATTTTGTGTCATAAAAAATAGGAAAAAAATGTTTTTCTCTGATTTTTTTTTAAAATTATATACCTCTGTTCTTTATAAAAACACGTCCTTTTTCTACTTACACTTTTTTTCTCTCTTGTTTAGTTTTTTAAACATATGTGTTCGGAAAAACCTTACTTTTTTATAAAAATTGATATAACTTTGCTCCAAATGGACCAAATTTGACATTTCACCACTCATTTTCAAGGTGAATCAATATTCTTACAACTGTTTTAGTTTTTTTATTCTGCAATATTGGCACTTAAAATTATAACAGTATAAAAATCATCAAATTTTTTTTTAATTTTTACTTTCTTATGATACTGTTTAAAAAATGTGCTTACGGTTTTTTGAAACTTGTTACCTAAATTTTAAGATACTGTTGAATTTTTTACGCTGCTAGCATTTTTTTGGAAGTTATAAAATGTTTTGTGTATTCAGATTTTCATTTAGGTATGGCAAAAACATGTTCAGGGGCGTGTATATTAAAACGGTTACACTAGAAGTATGTATCTTACTGTGTTATTTTAAATATATAAGGCGCAACAAATTAAGGTATGTAAGAGCACGTTTCTTGAAATGTGTCTAAAATTGACGATAGAAACCAGAAATGTAAAAAAATATATATTTTACGAAAATGAAATCAAAATTTAATAACAACCATAAAAAATGGTTAGTCGTACTTGGACCAGGCCTGCCAATCTTATTCTTCGTTTTAAAAACATAGATATAATTTTCAAGAAAATTTTTGAATCGATAAAAAAAAGTATAATCGTTCATTTCCCCAATGTTAAATTAGAAATCATAGGGTAGATTTTCACAAATCTCGTATACATAGATTCACTTGTTAAATCACATTTTTGAAAAAATAAATAAAATAGATAAGAGAACTGAAAACTATGCACTTTAAGCTTTGTTGAAGAAATGGCAATGCAAATATGATTCTAGATATTGTATTTAACTAGTTTAAGAAAATAAATTGTGGTAAAAATTACATTTATGGGGTGATTGGTGGTATATGGCATCTAAATTTCTCTTAAAATTCAAGATTACTGGAAACCGCATACACAAAATTTATATATAGATATTTCTGTGTGTATCTCTATAACAAAACAATCATTGTTAATTGCCCTTAGATTAGTATCTTGACGATTTTAAAGGAAGTAGCCCATTTTTTCTCTTTTTTATATTATTAATGAACACACATGGTACAATTTCAAACGATTAGGTTGGAATATTATTTGCGCTTTTAAATATTAGAAAGAGTGCAACCAATCCCCCACTCTGTATTTACAAAAACGTTTGATAGGTTGTGTGTAAAAGATTAAGCTAGAGTTTCAAAACTTTCTTGTGAATATGGAGTTATCTACATGTTGTAACAATATGCAAAAAGAAAGTGGTGAAAAATTCATTTTATTAAGGCCAATATTTCATTTTAAAATAGGTAGTTGATGGATTGTGCAAAGGTGTATTATAAAATTAGGATCGATTAAAAATTCAATCTTGTTATATAATTTGCTGGTGATAATTTATTGTCAATATTCACTTGTTTCTCAAAAATGGATGATCTTAGATTATATTTATCATTTTTATGCTACCATCATTAAAAGATTTTGCCTTGCAATTATTGTTGGTACTAATAATTATTTGTCCCATATTAAAAACTAGTTCTAAAATGAAAGTGGGCGTCCAAATTTGCACTGATTTTGATAAAGAACTAATTTCCGAAATGTACGTCAGACGGATCGCTTCTTGTTTACATTTCAGTAATTTTGAACATGTGTCAAAAAATGGTATAAGAGATGGTATTTAATCTGTCGCGTTCCTGCCAAGAAATATTAATTATTTATTTGACGTATATGGTTAACTGAATTTTGACAAATAAATGCTGTAGAATATCATTAGCCCAGTTTATATGTATTTTGACCCCCTGATCATTGCGTTAATACTTTAAAGACATTATATATATATATATATATATATATATATATATATATATATATATATATATATATATATATATATATATATATATATACTTTATTCTTTTTTCTTAGGTTATCGGTTCGGTCAGAAGAATAAAGATTAATTTATTTCCTCATAGTTGTTTTATTCTTTTTCTGTCACATACGTTTCGACCTTATTATTGGTCTTCATCAGTGTGTTTTCTACAAACAATTTTCGAATGGTCAGCAGTTAGTTTACATGAAATTAAAATACTGTTAAACTTACCTATAACAATAGCAATTCCCAAAACATAAATACATAAATATTAAAAAAAAAAATTTTTTAAATTATTTACAATCAAAGTAATTAAAACATAAAAATTTAACACGTATTACTATATTAAGACCAGGAATAGCTGCGTTCAATTTTCAGGACACGAAGATTCTTAAAATCGAATCAAATCAATAAAAAAGAGAGTTTCTGAAAATGATTTTTATTAAGAACAATCCTAACGCAGTGAATGACATAACGGACATAAAAACCCTCAGTAAAATATAATTTAACACTTTAAATTTTAAAAAAATCGTTTTTACATGTCTCCCGTAAAGTAATTAAAAAAAAACTATAAAAAATATAAATATTCACACACAAAAACCGTTGAAAATAAATTTATTTTGCATATTGAACGCAGTTATTCCTGATCTTAATACAGTAATACGTGTTAAATTGTTATGTTTTAAGTACTTTAATTGTAAATAATTTTTAAAAATGTGACGATCTTTTGAAATTTTTTTTTATTATTTATATATTTATGTTTTGGGAATTGCTATTGTTATAGGTAAGTTTCACAGTATTTTAATTCCATGTAAACTAAATGTTGACCATTTGCAAATTGTTTGTAGAAAGCACACTGATGAAGACCAATAATAAGGTCGAAACGTTTGTGACAGAAAAACAATAAAACATCTATGGGGAAATAAATTAATCTTTATTCCCCTGACCGAACCGAAAACTCGAGAAAAAAGAATATACCGGAATAGAGGAATTTTTTAAATTATTAACAATTTTCTTGCTTATACAATTTTTCGGGAATCCACACTCGAGAGGGGGTAAAACTACACATAAAAACTTTGGTAGAGCTATGTCTCTCTTTTGGCTACGAAAACCCAATGAGCTCACAGGCTACAGAGAAGTTACCCTTTCTACTATTGAACTTATTTTTATAAGATATCATTTGAGTTAGAGACAGGTTTTTATCCGATCCTCTTGTAAATCTACTAATTATCATACTTCATCAATTCTTTTTTGTTTTTTGATGCTTCCATAACTATTACTAATTATATTATCCTAATCTTAAGTAGCAAAATGTTATATATAGTTTTAGTTTAGACTATTTGTAATGTATTAATGCTTGTATATTTCATAAGGGTTTCTTTTGATAATATCAAAGATCTGTAAAATTAAATATTAAATATTTTATTAAATTTTGGATCTCTATAAAGTCCTAACAAATAAAATCTGCATTAAAAGTTACCAGTATACTAAAAATGTCTATTTTCAATATTACGCATGCATGTGTGGTATCACAGATCGACAGTTTAAAGATACGTAATTTTACTTAATTAGAAAGAGTTCAAATTCTTTTTATTACGTTAGCTACTTTTCTCTCATCATCTATAATATACAGTATTCAGTAGCAGGAGTGCAAGAGTGCCCTAAAATTAAATCTGTATAATTTATTAATTAAAATCACAGGGATTTGGAATTGCGGAAAAAGAAATGTGGTTTATATAACGTATTATGAAAAAGAATTAAGTATTTGCAATTCCTTTTTTTTTGAATTTTTGGTGAGTTTCCCAAGATAATGAAACGTTAAGTAATAATTTATTGATAACTTGTACAATGCCTTACTGTCACGAATTTAAATACTAATTTAAAAAATGAAAAATTTTTAATTTTACTGTTCTTTGATGACTTTTGATTTTATTGCTAAATTTTATCTCTCACAGTATTACTACCAAAGGTGAGATTTAAAAAAAAATATATATGTATTCATATGAAAAAATAGCTGTACTTATGTTAAACTATTTTTTCCAACGTTGCGTAGTTGTATCTAAAATATAATTAGTTAATCTATTTTTTAAGTTTAAGATGTTATTTTAAAATGAACAATAAAAAGATAATATATAACTGTAAAATTTAAAATAAAATGTGGCAATCCATTGCTCTTGTTAAAGTATTAGACAAAATAAACCATATCACCTTTCCTGTTGATCACGACTGCATTTTTTTCTTAGATTCACCAACATGGAGAATATAGTTTTTACGTTGCATATTAACTTTCGCATATTATTCCCGTGTCATAATTTTGTGACCGATTATTAAAAATATAATAAAGGAATAATGATTTAATAAGATCCTTTTACACAAAATAATGTATCTAAATAAAGAAAATAGCAGTAAGAAAAATGATTTCAAGAGTTCTTCGAATATTCCTCAGACTACCAAGTTTTTTGATTGATTAATTCCCTTCCTAATGTCATTTATTCGACAGGGTGTCAATTGGAATTTTCCGACACTTAGTAATGACGTTCCACTAATATTGAAAATTGGAAAGACACGTCAATTTTTTTTTCACATAGGACCCTTTTAACGAATTTTTGCAATCTTTGTGATTTCACCGCCTGGGAGGGGTTGGCGTTACTCCTAAAATTTTAAATGGTAAAGGGGTCAAGGGGCGCGTCATTTTAAAATATCCTAATTTATTTTTTCTGTTTAGAACTTTCCGAAAAATCACGTTTCAAGTTTATAATAGTGATTAAAACTTCCCTGCATTGAAATTTATGGTTTAAAGTTATTATTTGAAAGAACGTATTGTGTTAATCCTTTTTTAGTAGAAATTTTACCAATTGCAAAGTAATCTCCCAAAAATTTACATGTAAAAGTAATCTAATAGTACTGTGAAACTGTGAAAATCGTTTACTCTCATCAAGAAATGATCGAAAAGGTCTTTATTTATTGAGAGGATGGAAAATGCGAACAATTTCTTTTTAATAAAAAATATCCAATTCGTTATATGTAAGTCAGATATCTTCATGATTTGGTGACCAAGTTTTCAGAAATTGAATCAGTGGAAAGTAGAAAAAGAAATAGCCGACGTGTATTAAATGAAGCAGTTCACATTGAGATTTTGAGAACATTTATTGCAGAGCCAGCCAGCAACTTGGGAAGAGTAGCAGAACATACGGAAATGTTACACGAGACTGTAAGAAAAGTTCTGAAATTACATAAATTTCTTCTTTATAAAATGCAGATACTTGAAGAGCTCCATAAGATTCTGATAGAAGAATCGAGTTTTGTGAAGCCATGTCTAATCTAGTCATCGCCATCCTTAATCTTGTGCCAAATATCTGTTTTAGAATGTACATTTTTTTTAAACGGCAATGTAACAAAATTGTCGCTATTGTAGTGACGACTATACTCGTATTTTTCGAGAAGATGATACACAACGGACACAAAAAGTTAATGTTTGGACTGGTATTCTTGGAAATGCCATTTTTGGTCCTTTATTTATTTAACAAAAACCTTAAAATGCTTAAATTTACTATCAATCCTGATGGAGTAGATAATTTAGTTTTACTGAAAGATTTATTACATTTCCAGGAACACGATGCTCCACCACATTATTTTCTTCCGATCCAAAGGTGGTTAAAAGAGACATTCCCCGATAGATTGATTGACAGAAGAGGAGCAATTAAATGGTCTCCGAGATCGCCGTATTTATCTCCCTTAGACTTCTTTTTTTGGGGACATCTTAAATAAGTTGTTTATGAAACATAACCGGCTGATATTGACGATCTTAAAAGGTGAATTACAGCAACATGCCAGTAAATTTGATTTGAAGTTTTCCGAAATGTTAGAGAGGAGTTAGAAACCAGATTTTATTTCCGTTATGAGCATAATTGACAGCATTCTGAACAGTTTATAAGATAGTGGGTAAATTGATCATAACCGTTTTCTTTTTGAAATTCTTCCTTTCAAACGTCTAGACTAAACTTTTCTCCTGTTCAAATTTATCTACTAAAAAGAAAATCAACTAACAATGTATGTTTGAAATAATTAATATTAAAAACAATTAAACTCAGTGCTGGAATGCCACTTCTTTGGAAGTACTACTCAAAAAATAATAAATTAGTATATTACTGGAAAGAGAATTAAAAGAGCTTTAAAATGATGTGTTACTTGACCCCCCTTTCTATTTAAGATTTTAAGAGTAACATCAACCCCTCCCAGGGGTTGAACCAAATATTTTTCAGAAAAGTACGCCTTCAAAATAAAATTCACGTCTTTTTGATTTTTAATATTATTTACTGGGAAGCATTAAGGGTGGGAAGTTTTCAAATTAGCAACCTTTGTTAATCGTCCAACTTAACGCATTTTTTTTGTGATAATGTATCTTTCCGTTACTCAGTAGTGACAAGATAGGACTAAAATTCTTACAAATTTTTGTGATGTTTCACTGTATTTCTTGATACAAAAAAGTACCGGTGTTCCTATCTCTATTTATTTACGAGCATTCATACGACAAATACTATATCAGCATTATTATAGGTCGTTTTAATAGTTTAATTTAAACTTTCTCTTATAAATAATCTAACCTACCTAATGCAACATTATATTGTACTGCCTCAGCTTACTTAACAGCATCCAGTTTGTAAACAGAAAATATGGCCTTGGAGATTGCTGAATGATATAGAGAATTTTTAAAAATTTTATTGCTTATCTCAAAAATTGTAGTTACAGTTGTTGGTAAGAAACAAAAAATTTAAATATAAACAGATTATGTTGAAATTCCTCCTAGATAACTAATTTTTTCGATGTTACTATCATCTGACGTTGGGTAATTTTGTTATGAAGTTAGCGAGGATGACTACAGTAGATAAATATTAGTTAAAAGTATTAGACTTTGTCGAAAAAATTATTTTGTATCGTTAAGATCATCATTTTAAGTATAATTTTTACTCATTACGTTCATTATTTCATTTTGGACATTTTATGCAGTACATATTAAAATTATAGCAGAAGAAAAATTTACATATTCGCCTTTTGAAAATAAACATTTCCTAATTATTTACACCCGGTAAAAATATCCTGAATAATTTAAAATCGTAACACTTCTGCCAACGTATATTAGCAGCAAAAAACTATTTTCTATTTAAAAATATATTTTGATACAAACTAAATAAGGTTTTATTTACAAGTTTCAGGTTCGTATTAGCATATTGTAGTAACAAAAACATTATATTTTAGTATATACAATTATGGAAAACTACTAAGTTTTCTTATTATAATATTAAGTATTCTTATTATAGTAACGCCTTTTCAAAGTACGATATTTCTTTAACATATACAAAGTTTCTATTTCCTTTGTAACGAATTCACCATGCTTGATCATTTTTTCAATTTTTTCTGGATCGAACTCATCTTTATTCTTCATAAACGCTCTGTGTAATCGGGTTCTAAAAAAATCGTATCCTGAAGGCCAATCTTTTCCCAAATGCAAAAGCTACAAAGTAAATGTATTTAAATAATTCACACTTAACTTATTATTTGTTGTAGCTGGAATTACAGACAAAAGTTAAGTATATAGACTGCGGATCCTATAAAAGCAAGTTGGTTCACGTTTAAAAAGGAACAGAGCGTTTTCGATCAGTGTTACCTCTCTTTCTAATGGCGGAGTTACGCATGATACGCCAAACGTCATTAAATAACTCTGTCACCTGACCATCATTAGAAAGAGAGATACTATTCGTCGAAAACGCTCTGTCTCTTTCTAAGCGTGAGCCAGCTTACTTCTATAGGATCCTAGGATTCTCAGTCTATATATTTAACTTAAATGTCTATAGCCGTAATAAATAAAGTCACTGTACAAGAAGAACATACAGACAGCTCTAAAAGTATGAAAAAAATTCAGTGCCTCTGAATAGCGTCATTTCGGTAAGTTTCTTTATGTTGAATTGCCCTTAATTATTTATTTATTAATAGAAAATACTGGAGTTTATTTTAATATAGACAAAATCGTATTGATTAGAAGAAGTCCCATTTTTATTCCAGTCTGTCAGCAATTCTTTAAACAGAGACAAATGTAAAATTAATTGTTTCTAAGACACTGGATTTATTTTATTTTTTAGAATGTATTGCATAAAAACTGGAGAATCACATTGCACACACAGACCAAAAAATAAAAAAATAAATGACTTACAGTTTTATACAAATTTATTACACGACCCCGTTGAGACATGATGATTCTACAAAAAAAATCAAAATATGACAGGCTTCTTAGTTTCTTGTTTATAATTTACTTACTCATTTGTTAAATGTAGAAAAATAACATAAAAGCTTTGTATTCTCCTATTTTAGTAGAACCAAGGAAGGTAGTACTCCAATTTCCTTGAGTAGGACTCGATGTTTTGGTCTAAAACGAATAAAAAAAGTGATGATATCAGATGACGAACGCCTATACAGCTGTTTTTAGAGTTTTGGCATATCCGTTCGTTATAATTTTGTCAGTTTTTCATTTTTAACGATGTAATTTTGCAGACACAAGCTCTCAATTAACCCAAACAAAAATTTCACACAGCTTTTGGTGAATGCGCCAAAAAAAATACCCGTTGTATTGAATATAAATTTTGTATCTAATAGGGGGTGCAGATTCTATGAGGCTTCTTGATATGGAAACAGGATTTCAAAAGGTAGTCAAATAACTTTGAGAAGTCTATTTAGATTAGTTTTTTTAAATTTCATTTTATTCCTAATCACTTTTTCGTCACCACTCTTGTGATTGCGCACTAATTATATATTCCTTACTTCTTATCTAAATTTTTCCAATATTTTCTATTTAATTTGCCAATTAATTATTTACTACAACTATCGGTTTATATTGAACCTAACTTTTATTTTTATTTCCATAGGAGATTTTTTTTTGTTATTTTAAAATTCACTATGCATTTTTAAGGCCACCCAGCACTCAGGGATTTTAAGAGAAGTTTTAAAAGTGTTTTAGGTATCTGTAAAAAATTCATAGTTCAACAATTATAACGCTAACAAATTTTTTTAAGGGTGTACATCCGCTGAGTTAAAAAAAGAAATTTTCTTGTTAATTTAAAAATTCTCTATGCATTTTTAAGGCCACCCACCACTCAGGGATTTTAAGAGAAGCTTTAAAAATGTTTTAGGTATCTGTAAAAAATTTATAGTTTAACAATTAAAACGCTAACAAATTATTTTAAGGGTGTATATCCACTGAGGTTAAGAAAAGAAATTTTCTTGTTATTTTAAAATTCACTATGCATTTTTAAGGGCAACCAGCACTCAGGGATTTTGAGAGAAGCTTCAAAAGTGTTTTATGTATCTGTAAAAAATTCATAGATCTACAGTTATAACGCTGACAATTTAATTTAAGGGTGTACATCCACTGATGTTAAAAAGAGGAATTTTCTTGTTAATTTAAAAATTCACTATGCATTTTGAAGGCCACCCAGCACTCAGGAATTTTAAGAGAAGCTTTAAAAGTGTTTTAGGTATCTGTAAAAAATTCATAGTGTAACAACTAAAACGCTAATAAATTATTTTAAGGGTGTACATCCACTGAGGTTAAAAAAAGAAATTTTCTTGTTAATTTAAAAATTCACTATACATTTTTAAGGCTACCCAGCACTCAGGGATTTTAAGAGAAGCTTTGAAAATATTTTAGTTATATGTAAAAAATTCATAGTTCAACAATTATAACGCTAACAATTTATTTTAAAGGGGCATATCCACTGACGTGAAAAAAATTTTTTATTGTTAATTTAAAAATTCACTATGAATTTTCAAATCCACCCAGCACTCAGAGATTTTAAGAGAAGCTATAAAAGTGTTTAAAGTATCTGTAAAAAATTCATAGTTCAACAATTATAACGCTAACAATTTAATTTAAGGGTGTACATCCACTGACGTTAAAAAAAGGGGAATTTTCTTGTTAATTTAAAAATTCACTATGCATTTTTAAGGCCATCCAGCACTCAGGAATTTTAAGAGAAGCTTTAAAAGTGTTTTAGGTATCTGTAAAAAATTCATAGTGTAACAACTAAAACGCTAATAAATTATTTTAAGGGTGTACATCCACTGAGGTTAAAAAAAGAAATTTTCTTGTTAATTTAAAAATTCACTATACATTTTTAAGGCTACCCAGCACTCAGGGATTTTAAGAGAAGCTTTGAAAATATTTTAGTTATATGTAAAAAA
Source organism: Diaprepes abbreviatus (assembly GCA_034092305.1). Lineage (NCBI taxonomy): Eukaryota > Metazoa > Arthropoda > Insecta > Coleoptera > Curculionidae > Diaprepes > Diaprepes abbreviatus. The sequence goes on along the minus strand of JASJET010000142.1, from coordinate 1,418,716 downwards.
TTCATAGTTCAACAATTATAACGCTAACAATTTATTTTAAAGGGGCATATCCACTGACGTGAAAAAAATTTTTTATTGTTAATTTAAAAATTCACTATGAATTTTCAAATCCACCCAGCACTCAGAGATTTTAAGAGAAGCTATAAAAGTGTTTAAAGTATCTGTAAAAAATTCATAGTTCAACAATTATAACGCTAACAATTTAATTTAAGGGTGTACATCCACTGACGTTAAAAAAAGAGGAATTTTCTTGTTAATTTAAAAATTCACTATGCATTTTTAAGGCCATCCAGCACTCAGGAATTTTAAGAGAAGCTTTAAAAGTGTTTTAGGTATCTGTAAAAAATTCATAGTGTAACAACTAAAACGCTAATAAATTATTTTAAGGGTGTACATCCACTGAGGTTAAAAAAAGAAATTTTCTTGTTAATTTAAAAATTCACTATACATTTTTAAGGCTACCCAGCACTCAGGGATTTTAAGAGAAGCTTTGAAAATATTTTAGTTATATGTAAAAAATTCATAGTTCAACAATTATAACGCTAACAATTTATTTTAAAGGGGCATATCCACTGACGTGAAAAAATTTTTTTATTGTTAATTTAAAAATTCACTATGAATTTTCAAATCCACCCAGCACTCAGAGATTTTAAGAGAAGCTATAAAAGTGTTTAAAGTATCTGTAAAAAATTCATAGTTCAACAATTATAACGCTAACAATTTAATTTAAGGGTGTACATCCACTGACGTTAAAAAAAGAAATTTTCTTGTTAATTTAAAAATTCACTATACATTTTTAAGGCTACCCAGCACTCAGGGATTTTAAGAGAAGCTTTAAAAGTGTTTAAAGTATCTGTAAAAAATTCATAGTTCAACAATTAAAACGCTAACAAATTATTTTAAGGGTGTACATATACTGAGGTTAAAAAAAGAAATTTCATTGGTAATTTAAAAATGCACTATGCATTTTTAAGGCCACCCAGCACTCAAGGATTTTAAGAGAAGCTTTGAAAATGTGTTAGTTATATGTAAAAAATTCATGGTTTAACAATTATGACGCTAACAAATTATTTTAAGGGTGTACATCCACTGAGGTAAAAAAAGAAATTTTCTTGTTATTTTAAAATTCACTGTGCATTTTTAAGGGCAACCAGCACTCAGGGATTTTGAGAGAAGCTTCAAAAGTGTTTTAGGTATCTGTAAAAAATTCATAGATCTACAATTATAACGCTAACAATTTAATTTAAGGGTGTACATCCACTGACGTTAAAAAAAGGAATTTTCTTGTTAATTTAAAAATTCACTATGCATTTTTAAGGCCACCCAGCACTAAGGGATTTTAAGAGAAACCTTAAAAGTGTCTTAGGTATCGGTAAAAAATTCATAGTTCAACAATTATAACGCTAAAAATTTATTTTAAGGGTGTAAATCCACTGACGTTAAAAAAAGAAATTTTCTTGTTAATTTAAAAATTCACTATGCATTTTGAAGGCCACCCAGCACTCAGGGATTTTAATAGAAGTTTTAAAAGTATTTTAGGTATCTGTAAAAAAATCATAGATCAACAATTAAAACGCTAACAATTTATTTTAAGGGTGTACATCCACGGACGTTAAAAAAAAATTCTTGTTAATTTAAAAATTCACTATGCATTTTTAAGGCCACCCAGCACTCAGGGATTTTAAGAGAAGTTTTAAAAGTGTTTTAGGTATCTGTAAAAAATTCATAGTTCAACAATTATAACGCTAACAAATTTTTTTAAGGGTGTACATCCGCTGAGTTAAAAAAAGAAATTTTCTTGTTAATTTAAAAATTCTCTATGCATTTTTAAGGCCACCCACCACTCAGGGATTTTAAGAGAAGCTTTAAAAATGTTTTAGGTATCTGTAAAAAATTTATAGTTTAACAATTAAAACGCTAACAAATTATTTTAAGGGTGTATATCCACTGAGGTTAAGAAAAGAAATTTTCTTGTTATTTTAAAATTCACTATGCATTTTTAAGGGCAACCAGCACTCAGGGATTTTGAGAGAAGCTTCAAAAGTGTTTTATGTATCTGTAAAAAATTCATAGATCTATAGTTATAACGCTGACAATTTAATTTAAGGGTGTACATCCACTGATGTTAAAAAGAGGAATTTTCTTGTTAATTTAAAAATTCACTATGCATTTTGAAGGCCACCCAGCACTCAGGAATTTTAAGAGAAGCTTTAAAAGTGTTTTAGGTATCTGTAAAAAATTCATAGTGTAACAACTAAAACGCTAATAAATTATTTTAAGGGTGTACATCCACTGAGGTTAAAAAAAGAAATTTTCTTGTTAATTTAAAAATTCACTATACATTTTTAAGGCTACCCAGCACTCAGGGATTTTAAGAGAAGCTTTGAAAATATTTTAGTTATATGTAAAAAATTCATAGTTCAACAATTATAACGCTAACAATTTATTTTAAAGGGGCATATCCACTGACGTGAAAAAAATTTTTTATTGTTAATTTAAAAATTCACTATGGATTTTCAAATCCACCCAGCACTCAGAGATTTTAAGAGAAGCTTTAGAAGTGTTTAAAGTATCTGTAAAAAATTCATAGTTCAACAATTATAACGCTAACAATTTAATTTAAGGGTGTACATCCACTGACGTTAAAAAAAGAAATTTTCTTGTTAATTTAAAAATTCACTATGCATTTTTAAGGCCATCCAGCACTCAGGGATTTTAAGAGAAGCTTTAAAAGTGTTTAAAGTATTTGTAGAAAATTCATAGTTCAACAATTAAAACGCTAACAAATTATTTTAAGGGTGTACATCCACTGAGGTTAAAAAAAGAAATTTCATTGGTAATTTAAAAATGCACTATGCATTTTTAAGGCCACCCAGCACTCAAGGATTTTAAGAGAAGCTTTGAAAATGTGTTAGTTATATGTAAAAATTCATGGTTTAACAATTATGACGCTAACAAATTATTTTAAGGGTGTACATCCACTGAGGTAAAAAAAAGAAATTTTCTTGTTATTTTAAAATTCACTGTGCATTTTTAAGGGCAACCAGCACTCAGGGATTTTGAGAGAAGCTTCAAAAGTGTTTTAGGTATCTGTAAAAAATTCATAGATCTACAATTATAACGCTAACAATTTAATTTAAGGGTGTACATCCACTGACGTTAAAAAAAGGAATTTTCTTGTTAATTTAAAAATTCACTATGCATTTTGAAGGCCACCCGGCAATCAGGAATTTTAAGAGAAGCTTTAAAAGTGTGTTAGGTATCTGCAAGAAATACATAGTTCAACAATTATAACGCTAACAATTTATTTTAAGGGTGTACATCTAGTAACGTTAAAAAAAGAAGTTTTCCTGTAATTTTAAAATTCACAATGCATTTTTAAGGCCACCCAGCACTCAGGGATTTTAAGAGAAGCTTTAAAAATATTTTAGGTATCTGTAAAAGATTCATAGTTCAACAATTATAACGCCAACAATTTATTTTAAGGGTGTACATCCACTGATGTTGAAAAAAAATTTTTCTTGTTCTTTTAAAATTCACTATGCATTTTTGAGGCTACCCAGCACTAAGGGATTTTAAGAGAAACCTTAAAAGTGTTTAGGTATCTGTAAAAAATTCATAGTTCAACAATTATAACGCTAACAATGTATTTTAAGGGTGTAAATCCACTGACGTTAAAAAAAGAAATTTTCTTGTTAATTTAAAAATTCACTATGCATTTTTAAGGCCACCCAGCACTCAGGGATTTTAAGAGAAGCTTTGAAAATATTTTAGTTATATGTAAAAAATTCATAGTTCAACAATTATAACGCTAACAATTTATTTTAAAGGGGCATATCCACTGACGTGAAAAAAATTTTTTATTGTTAATTTAAAAATTCACTATGAATTTTCAAATCCACCCAGCACTCAGAGATTTTAAGAGAAGCTATAAAAGTGTTTAAAGTATCTGTAAAAAATTCATAGTTCAACAATTATAACGCTAACAATTTAATTTAAGGGTGTACATCCACTGACGTTAAAAAAAGAGGAATTTTCTTGTTAATTTAAAAATTCACTATGCATTTTTAAGGCCATCCAGCACTCAGGAATTTTAAGAGAAGCTTTAAAAGTGTTTTAGGTATCTGTAAAAAATTCATAGTGTAACAACTAAAACGCTAATAAATTATTTTAAGGGTGTACATCCACTGAGGTTAAAAAAAGAAATTTTCTTGTTAATTTAAAAATTCACTATACATTTTTAAGGCTACCCAGCACTCAGGGATTTTAAGAGAAGCTTTGAAAATATTTTAGTTATATGTAAAAAATTCATAGTTCAACAATTATAACGCTAACAATTTATTTTAAAGGGGCATATCCACTGACGTGAAAAAATTTTTTTATTGTTAATTTAAAAATTCACTATGAATTTTCAAATCCACCCAGCACTCAGAGATTTTAAGAGAAGCTATAAAAGTGTTTAAAGTATCTGTAAAAAATTCATAGTTCAACAATTATAACGCTAACAATTTAATTTAAGGGTGTACATCCACTGACGTTAAAAAAAGAGGAATTTTCTTGTTAATTTAAAAATTCACTATGCATTTTTAAGGCCATCCAGCACTCAGGAATTTTAAGAGAAGCTTTAAAAGTGTTTTAGGTATCTGTAAAAAATTCATAGTGTAACAACTAAAACGCTAATAAATTATTTTAAGGGTGTACATCCACTGAGGTTAAAAAAAGAAATTTTCTTGTTAATTTAAAAATTCACTATACATTTTTAAGGCTACCCAGCACTCAGGGATTTTAAGAGAAGCTTTGAAAATATTTTAGTTATATGTAAAAAATTCATAGTTCAACAATTATAACGCTAACAATTTATTTTAAAGGGGCATATCCACTGACGTGAAAAAATTTTTTTATTGTTAATTTAAAAATTCACTATGAATTTTCAAATCCACCCAGCACTCAGAGATTTTAAGAGAAGCTATAAAAGTGTTTAAAGTATCTGTAAAAAATTCATAGTTCAACAATTATAACGCTAACAATTTAATTTAAGGGTGTACATCCACTGACGTTAAAAAAAGAAATTTTCTTGTTAATTTAAAAATTCACTATACATTTTTAAGGCTACCCAGCACTCAGGGATTTTAAGAGAAGCTTTGAAAATATTTTAGTTATATGTAAAAAATTCATAGTTCAACAATTATAACGCTAACAATTTATTTTAAAGGGGCATATCCACTGACGTGAAAAAATTTTTTTATTGTTAATTTAAAAATTCACTATGAATTTTCAAATCCACCCAGCACTCAGAGATTTTAAGAGAAGCTATAAAAGTGTTTAAAGTATCTGTAAAAAATTCATAGTTCAACAATTATAACGCTAACAATTTAATTTAAGGGTGTACATCCACTGACGTTAAAAAAAGAAATTTTCTTGTTAATTTAAAAATTCACTATGCATTTTTAAGGCCATCCAGCACTCAGGGATTTTAAGAGAAGCTTTAAAAGTGTTTAAAGTATCTGTAAAAAATTCATAGTTCAACAATTAAAACGCTAACAAATTATTTTAAGGGTGTACATATACTGAGGTTAAAAAAAGAAATTTCATTGGTAATTTAAAAATGCACTATGCATTTTTAAGGCCACCCAGCACTCAAGGATTTTAAGAGAAGCTTTGAAAATGTGTTAGTTATATGTAAAAAATTCATGGTTTAACAATTATGACGCTAACAAATTATTTTAAGGGTGTACATCCACTGATGTAAAAAAAGAAATTTTCTTGTTATTTTAAAATTCACTGTGCATTTTTAAGGGCAACCAGCACTCAGGGATTTTGAGAGAAGCTTCAAAAGTGTTTTAGGTATCTGTAAAAAATTCATAGATCTACAATTATAACGCTAACAATTTAATTTAAGGGTGTACATCCACTGACGTTAAAAAAAGGAATTTTCTTGTTAATTTAAAAATTCACTATGCATTTTTAAGGCCACCCAGCACTAAGGGATTTTAAGAGAAACCTTAAAAGTGTCTTAGGTATCGGTAAAAAATTCATAGTTCAACAATTATAACGCTAAAAATTTATTTTAAGGGTGTAAATCCACTGACGTTAAAAAAAGAAATTTTCTTGTTAATTTAAAAATTCACTATGCATTTTGAAGGCCACCCAGCACTCAGGGATTTTAAGAGAAGTTTTAAAAGTATTTTAGGTATCTGTAAAAAAATCATAGATCAACAATTAAAACGCTAACAATTTATTTTAAGGGTATACATCCACGGACGTTAAAAAAAAATTCTTGTTAATTTAAAAATTCACTATGCATTTTTAAGGCCACCCAGCACTCAGGGATTTTAAGAGAAGTTTTAAAAGTGTTTTAGGTATCTGTAAAAAATTCATAGTTCAACAATTATAACGCTAACAAATTTTTTTAAGGGTGTACATCCGCTGAGTTAAAAAAATAAATTTTCTTGTTAATTTAAAAATTCTCTATGCATTTTTAAGGCCACCCACCACTCAGGGATTTTAAGAGAAGCTTTAAAAATGTTTTAGGTATCTGTAAAAAATTTATAGTTTAACAATTAAAACGCTAACAAATTATTTTAAGGGTGTATATCCACTGAGGTTAAGAAAAGAAATTTTCTTGTTATTTTAAAATTCACTATGCATTTTTAAGGGCAACCAGCACTCAGGGATTTTGAGAGAAGCTTCAAAAGTGTTTTATGTATCTGTAAAAAATTCATAGATCTATAGTTATAACGCTGACAATTTAATTTAAGGGTGTACATCCACTGATGTTAAAAAGAGGAATTTTCTTGTTAATTTAAAAATTCACTATGCATTTTGAAGGCCACCCAGCACTCAGGAATTTTAAGAGAAGCTTTAAAAATGTTTTAGGTATCTGTAAAAAATTCATAGTGTAACAACTAAAACGCTAATAAATTATTTTAAGGGTGTACATCCACTGAGGTTAAAAAAAGAAATTTTCTTGTTAATTTAAAAATTCACTATACATTTTTAAGGCTACCCAGCACTCAGGGATTTTAAGAGAAGCTTTGAAAATATTTTAGTTATATGTAAAAAATTCATAGTTCAACAATTATAACGCTAACAATTTATTTTAAAGGGGCATATCCACTGACGTGAAAAAAATTTTTTATTGTTAATTTAAAAATTCACTATGAATTTTCAAATCCACCCAGCACTCAGAGATTTTAAGAGAAGCTATAAAAGTGTTTAAAGTATCTGTAAAAAATTCATAGTTCAACAATTATAACGCTAACAATTTAATTTAAGGGTGTACATCCACTGACGTTAAAAAAAGAAATTTTCTTGTTAATTTAAAAATTCACTATGCATTTTTAAGGCCATCCAGCACTCAGGGATTTTAAGAGAAGCTTTAAAAGTGTTTAAAGTATCTGTAAAAAATTCATAGTTCAACAATTAAAACGCTAACAAATTATTTTAAGGGTGTACATATACTGAGGTTAAAAAAAGAAATTTCATTGGTAATTTAAAAATGCACTATGCATTTTTAAGGCCACCCAGCACTCAAGGATTTTAAGAGAAGCTTTGAAAATGTGTTAGTTATATGTAAAAAATTCATGGTTTAACAATTATGACGCTAACAAATTATTTTAAGGGTGTACATCCACTGAGGTAAAAAAAGAAATTTTCTTGTTATTTTAAAATTCACTGTGCATTTTTAAGGGCAACCAGCACTCAGGGATTTTGAGAGAAGCTTCAAAAGTGTTTTAGGTATCTGTAAAAAATTCATAGATCTACAATTATAACGCTAACAATTTAATTTAAGGGTGTACATCCACTGACGTTAAAAAAAGGAATTTTCTTGTTAATTTAAAAATTCACTATGCATTTTTAAGGCCACCCAGCACTAAGGGATTTTAAGAGAAACCTTAAAAGTGTCTTAGGTATCGGTAAAAAATTCATAGTTCAACAATTATAACGCTAAAAATTTATTTTAAGGGTGTAAATCCACTGACGTTAAAAAAATAAATTTTCTTGTTAATTTAAAAATTCACTATGCATTTTGAAGGCCACCCAGCACTCAGGGATTTTAATGGAAGTTTTAAAAGTATTTTAGGTATCTGTAAAAAAATCATAGATCAACAATTAAAACGCTAACAATTTATTTTAAGGGTGTACATCCACGGACGTTAAAAAAAAATTCTTGTTAATTTAAAAATTCACTATGCATTTTTAAGGCCACCCAGCACTCAGGGATTTTAAGAGAAGTTTTAAAAGTGTTTTAGGTATCTGTAAAAAATTCATAGTTCAACAATTATAACGCTAACAAATTTTTTTAAGGGTGTACATCCGCTGAGTTAAAAAAAGAAATTTTCTTGTTAATTTAAAAATTCTCTATGCATTTTTAAGGCCACCCACCACTCAGGGATTTTAAGAGAAGCTTTAAAAATGTTTTAGGTATCTGTAAAAAATTTATAGTTTAACAATTAAAACGCTAACAAATTATTTTAAGGGTGTATATCCACTGAGGTTAAGAAAAGAAATTTTCTTGTTATTTTAAAATTCACTATGCATTTTTAAGGGCAACCAGCACTCAGGGATTTTGAGAGAAGCTTCAAAAGTGTTTTATGTATCTGTAAAAAATTCATAGATCTATAGTTATAACGCTGACAATTTAATTTAAGGGTGTACATCCACTGATGTTAAAAAGAGGAATTTTCTTGTTAATTTAAAAATTCACTATGCATTTTGAAGGCCACCCAGCACTCAGGAATTTTAAGAGAAGCTTTAAAAGTGTTTTAGGTATCTGTAAAAAATTCATAGTGTAACAACTAAAACGCTAATAAATTATTTTAAGGGTGTACATCCACTGAGGTTAAAAAAAGAAATTTTCTTGTTAATTTAAAAATTCACTATACATTTTTAAGGCTACCCAGCACTCAGGGATTTTAAGAGAAGCTTTGAAAATATTTTAGTTATATGTAAAAAATTCATAGTTCAACAATTATAACGCTAACAATTTATTTTAAAGGGGCATATCCACTGACGTGAAAAAAATTTTTTATTGTTAATTTAAAAATTCACTATGGATTTTCAAATCCACCCAGCACTCAGAGATTTTAAGAGAAGCTTTAGAAGTGTTTAAAGTATCTGTAAAAAATTCATAGTTCAACAATTATAACGCTAACAATTTAATTTAAGGGTGTACATCCACTGACGTTAAAAAAAGAAATTTTCTTGTTAATTTAAAAATTCACTATGCATTTTTAAGGCCATCCAGCACTCAGGGATTTTAAGAGAAGCTTTAAAAGTGTTTAAAGTATTTGTAGAAAATTCATAGTTCAACAATTAAAACGCTAACAAATTATTTTAAGGGTGTACATCCACTGAGGTTAAAAAAAGAAATTTCATTGGTAATTTAAAAATGCACTATGCATTTTTAAGGCCACCCAGCACTCAACGATTTTAAGAGAAGCTTTGAAAATGTGTTAGTTATATGTAAAAATTCATGGTTTAACAATTATGACGCTAACAAATTATTTTAAGGGTGTACATCCACTGAGGTAAAAAAAAGAAATTTTCTTGTTATTTTAAAATTCACTGTGCATTTTTAAGGGCAACCAGCACTCAGGGATTTTGAGAGAAGCTTCAAAAGTGTTTTAGGTATCTGTAAAAAATTCATAGATCTACAATTATAACGCTAACAATTTAATTTAAGGGTGTACATCCACTGACGTTAAAAAAAGGAATTTTCTTGTTAATTTAAAAATTCACTATGCATTTTGAAGGCCACCCGGCAATCACGAATTTTAAGAGAAGCTTTAAAAGTGTGTTAGGTATCTGCAAGAAATACATAGTTCAACAATTATAACGCTAACAATTTATTTTAAGGGTGTACATCTAGTAACGTTAAAAAAAGAAGTTTTCCTGTAATTTTAAAATTCACAATGCATTTTTAAGGCCACCCAGCACTCAGGGATTTTAAGAGAAGCTTTAAAAATATTTTAGGTATCTGTAAAAGATTCATAGTTCAACAATTATAACGCCAACAATTTATTTTAAGGGTGTACATCCACTGATGTTGAAAAAAAATTTTTCTTGTTCTTTTAAAATTCACTATGCATTTTTGAGGCTACCCAGCACTAAGGGATTTTAAGAGAAACCTTAAAAGTGTTTAGGTATCTGTAAAAAATTCATAGTTCAACAATTATAACGCTAACAATGTATTTTAAGGGTGTAAATCCACTGACGTTAAAAAAAGAAATTTTCTTGTTAATTTAAAAATTCACTATGCATTTTTAAGGCCACCCAGCACTCAGGGATTTTAAGAGAAGCTTTAAAAATGTTTTAGTTATCTGTAAAAAATTCATAGTTTAACAACTAAAACGCTAATAAATTAAGGGTGTACATCCACTGAGGTTAAAAAAAGAAATTTTCTTGTTAATTTAAAAATTCACTATGCATTTTTAAGGCCACCCAGCACTCAGGGATCTTAAGAGAAGCTTTGAAAATGTTTTAGTTATATGTAAAAAATTCATGGTTTAACAATTATGACGCTAACAAATTATTTTAACGGTGTACATCCACTGAGGTAAAAAAAAGAAATTTTGTTTGTTATTTTAAAATTCATTATGCATTTTTAAGGGCAACCAGCACTCAGGGATTTTGAGAGAAGCTTCAAAAGTGTCTTAGGTATCTGTAAAAAATTCATATATCAACAATTATAACGTTAACAATTTAATTTAAGGGTGTACATCCACTGACGTTAAAAAAAGGAATTTTCTTGATAATTTAAAAATTCACTATGCATTTTTAAGGCCGCCCAGCACTCAGGAATTTTAAGAGAAGCTTTAAAAGTGTATTAGGTATCTGCAAGAAATTCATAGTTCAACAATTATAATGCTAACAATTTATTTTAAGGGTGTACATCCACTGACGTTAAAAAAAATTCTCCTGTTATTTTAAAATTCACTATGCATTTTTAAGGCCACCCAGCACTCAGGGATTTTAAGAGAAGCTTTAAAATTGTTTTAGGTATCTGTAAAAAATTCATAGTTTAACAATTATAACGCTAACAATTTATTTTAAGGGTGAACATCCACTGACGTTAAAAAAAGAAATTTTCTTGTTATTTTAAAATTCACTATGCATTTTTAAGGCCACCCAGCACTCAGGGATTTTAGGAGAAGTTTTAAAAGTGTTTAAGGTATCTGTAAAGAAGTCATAGTTCAAACAATTATAACGCTAACAATTTAATTTAAGGGTGTACATCCACTGACGTTAAAAAAAAGAAATTTTCTAGTTAATTTACAAATTCACTATGCATTTTTAAGGCCACCCCACACTCTGGGATTTTAAGAGAAGCTTTAAAAGTGTTTTAGGTATCTGTAAAACATTCATTGTTCAACAATTATAACGCTAACAATTTATTTTAAGGGTGTACATCCGCTGACGTTGAAAAAATAAATTTTCTTGTTATTTTAAAATTCACTATACATTTTTAAGGCCACCCGGTACTAAGAGATTTTAAGAGAAACCTTAAAAGTGTTTTAGGTATCTGTAAAAAATTCATAGTTCAACAATTATAATGCTAACAATTTATTTTAAGGGTGTAAATCCACTGACGTTCAAAAAAAAATCTTGTTAATTTAAAATTTCACCATGCATTTTTAAGGCCACCCAGCACTCAGGGATTTTAAGAGAAGCTTTAAAAGTGTTTTAGGTATCTGTATCAGGGTAGATCATAAAAATTGGAAAAAAGTTGGACCTAACAGCACTGTAAATATTTTTAAGAAAAATTGGTAGGTATAACTTTCAGTTAACTCAAAGACAGAAATACTACGAAATTGCATAAAAAAAACTAACGCTTATAGCTGCTAAGGAACCCTCACATAATGTATCCAACATAGATACACTTATCAGTTTTCTTAAACCGTTAGAGTGCATTTGAAAATAACTTAAAAATATCGTTTTAAAATTTGCAAGCTCAAGACTAAATCTGTATAATGTAAACCATCAAAAAATAATATATTTGAAGGCTATTTAAACTTATTTAATTCTGTATCTATTATCCGTAATATTATTTCAGCTTTCTTTGTCAATCGCTTAAATTGACGTCATACTCTCATCTCTTGGAACTTTACCATGTTTTTAAACACTCTCTGTAGCGTGCCAATAGTTCCTACCACTGATTTTAAAACTTATTTACAGTTTTCGACAAATAAGTACTACTTACATTTTCCTATAAAAGAACTCTAGAAAACACAAAATAAATTTAGCAATGTATTTTTCTATTAAGACATTGTATCTATGTCTAAATTTTGTAAACACATTAAACAAACTTTGAACTTTCAGTGAGATTCTTGCTATCTTGCGCCTGCGCCATTCCTGGCTAATTAATCCTCATACGATAGAGGATATTTTAAAATTTGTTACATTTACACGAAAAATTGTAGTCAGCTTGGTCTATAACATGAAATAAACACTTGCATTTTGATTGCTGTTTCGCGTTTTTATAAATTCAGCTAGTGAATGTTAGGATAGCATTATTGAAGACGATAAAAGAAAATAAATTATTTTCCTGTTTTTCAAAAAATGTAATAAGTGTCAACAGTGTCGACGTCTGAAGAATCAAAAAATACGTAGCTGTCTATTGAGTCCCGGTCCGGAACAATAATGTTTTCACCGCCTCTTTATCTATATTTTTATCAATGTAAATCGTGTATTTTAAACCTTAACACCCTAATTCATTAACATGCATGATCTAACTTTTTGTTCTTTTGTTTAAAACAGTCTAGACTGACAATTCCAAATTTACCTTGTTTTATATGTACAAGTTTGCTTGTCGACATATATGATATAAATTCGAATTATTTCATGCGCAAAACTGATATTTTGGAAGAGCGATTTTCTTAGAAACCAGATCTGGTTTAAAACATGTTTTTTAAAATTAATTTGGCTTAAATTTTTGAGACATTTTTATCTACCGTTCCCTATTTTGTAAATTTAAATTTCCAATTACGCTTTGGGAGACACATAACCTACAATCCATTTCCCAAAATAGGGCAATGCTGGCTCACATATATGTATTGTTTATTCTGCATTATAAAATAGTCGCCCTTGATATTATTTCCTTTAGTAATTTATCTTGTATTACTGTTAAATTTCCATAGACAAAAAAAAAATCCAATAAGTTAGATTTAGATATTTAGCAACATTGAGAAAAAGAAGAAACAGAAAAAAAAAATCAGCCATATTCTTTTAAGTCAAGTTTGGCTTTAATCCTATCACTTTTGTCACTGAAAATTGAATCTGAAGAATATGGTTCTTAGTAACAATATTCTTATTTTTTATAGTAAATATTTAGTGATTAAAGTAATAATTTCGTGTTCTTTTAAATACACATTTAGTTGCCATTTGGGTATTTATAAGTTATAGGTCTCAAAGTAATGAAATAATATCTTGGTTGGATACTGAGAAGCAAGAAACTATTGTAAATTACTGAACTGAATAGAACATAACATATGGCCGCAATGTTTCAAAAGAATATGGCTTTTTTGTCATTCTGTCAGCCATGTCATAACCTTACTTTCTTCCTCAAACAATAATAAACCCGATACACGTTGTTTACCTGGTAAATTAAGCATTTGTTATGAAAATAAGGTAGAAAAGGCCGTTAAAATGGAGGACAGCGGTAAAGAGACTGATGTGCATTTAAGAAACATGCTGAGTTCCCCTGTGAAATATACTCCAGCTGTTCCTATACCAGATTGGACTCCCCCAGCTTCTGTTCCGCCAGTACCTCGACCTTTAAATTTGGTAATTTGCTGTTTTTTTTTGTTTGCCTTAGTTTTATTAACAAGGTTACTCTAAGCTGAGATAATACTTAGATATTTTTTTGGATTGCATCATTTCCTATGTGTCCTATTTTGAAGTTTCATGCGTCAGCTGTGGTTTAGTATAGGAAGGTATAATGTGGGTTATATTAGTAAAATTTGTTTTAGGCCACCAAACCAGATCCATGTCTATTAACTGTGACAATTCCAGGAGCAGTTGCAGGGGAACCCCATACTAATATTACTTTGCAGTAAGTATTAACTAGTAACTTTAAGCAATAGTTTTTCTAGTTTAAACTCGAGTTAAGCCTTGTTAAATGTTTTATGAATAAGCAATTCTCCTTTAATCGTTTTCTAAATATAAATATTTTCTTTTTAGCTTTCATTTGTATATTTATGATACTATATAAAGTTTTATTTTGTTTTTAGAAACTGTGTATCAACAGTAGATCTCCATACTATGTTAGACCTAACAAAAATAAATTCCAGAACAAGAAATTCCGAATATAATCCGAGCAGATTTAATGGTTTAATTATGAGGTTACGAGAGCCTCGCAGCACAGCACTAGTTTTCAAATCTGGTAAAATTGTTTGTACGGGATCAAGAAATGAACACGAAGCATTATTAGCATCAAAGAAATTTGCTAGAATTATACAAAAGCTTGGATTTAATGTAAGTACCTTGAACTTAAATTGCCCCATATTTTGTATAATTGTTATTACAATTGTTAACTTTTCTATCATTTTCTTTTAATTAAAAGAAAATTCTTAACTATATTTCTTAAAGTAGAACACCAAATTATGCGCCAACTGACTAATCTCAATAAAAATAAAGGGTAATTGTTTTAAATACTGGAAACACCAAAATTTCTGACAATTTTTTATATATTTCCTATACTTTTCACTTTTTACATCTCTGTTGTGTGTTTCGACTAATATGTTTACGATTTGTAAACATATAACATTCGAATATTCTAAATTACAACACATTTTTCTTTAAATCATACATAATATTTTCATTAAATTCTTGCACTGAATAAGAACATTCCATACCTTCTTAAATTTCTTAACATTGTCAATATCCTTCAAATAAGTCAGTAACTTATTACATAGCACAACACCCATTTATCAGGGGCTGTTTTCAAATACAGTCGAACCATGAGTGGGAATATAAAGATCATTTTGCTCCCTGTGGTGTTATAAGAGTGGAACAATCCATTTGTAATAAAACTATTATAATTTTGCTTAATGAATAATACTTTTTTCAAAATATAAATTGCAGGAACTGTCAGCAATCCTAGTGGATACAATATTTTCAGCAAACAATTATTCCTCTTACAAATTTCAAGTTTACCTTTGGTTTTCTATGTTAAACCATTTCATAAGCAAAATTAATATTCTAAAAGAGCAAATTTCTTAGGAACCAGATCAGATTTAAAACATGTTTTTTTAAATTAATGTGGCTTAAATTTTCAGATATTTTCATCTGCCATTCGCTATTTTGTAAAGTTAAATTTCCAAATTATGCTGTATAAGACACTTAAAACTTACAACCCATTTACCATATTTTGTGTTTTTACATATAATAAATCAATATTTTTTTGAACTGTTAGATAATTGTTATCATCCGCAAACATAGTTAGATTTTTATTGACACTGATATCTGGCAAATTACTAACAAAAAGAAAGAACAACAAAGGGCCTAAAACGGACCAGTGCGGTACTCCTTATCCAATTTTTTGACTGTCACACTGCGAGTGGTTTATAAAAACTAATTGTGATCTGTTACTAATATATGATGCTATCCAATGACAAGTCTTATCCCTTAATCCATTTCCTTCAACTTTCAAAAGCAGAAGTTCGAGATATACAAGATCAAAAGCCCTGCTCAAGTTCATAAGTATTCCCAAATATTTACCTTTTTCATTTAGATGGTTATATAAACCCTCCAGAAATTGTAGAACAGCTGTATCAGTCGATCTTTTCTTTTGAAATCCGTGCTGCCACTTACAACATTACCCTTTCTAGAACTTTCGCTGATGTTGATAATACAGAAACCAGTCTAAAACTACAATCATCTTCAATACTACCTTCTTTGTGCAATGGTACAATCTTGGCAACTTTTAACACCTCAGGGAAAACAATCTTCGACTTGTTCTAATGTTCTATTGGATTTTTATTCCTTTTGTCACAAAATCGATTTTAAATAAAAAACTAGAGGATTTTTGAAATGGGGTTAACAGAAACAAAATATCAGTAATGTCAAAAGAGTTACATTCGGTCGAATTCGAATCGACCTAATATAATTTGATTAAAATAATTTAAAAAAAAGAACAGAACTAACCATAATGATCCCCTAGAATATCCAATAGAACCTGTCCGTATTCTCGGAAGAGGGTGTTCTACCTCTCCGTGATCTCTGCTGGACAGCCACATTTTTCAATTAGCCTAAAAAAATTATTTTAATACCCCTACAATAATATAAAAATAATTACTACGTCTATATCGTGTTTCAAATTGACCGCTTTCCACACGTCGTTTGAAAACAACAAATTAAACTGGTCAAAATATATTAGAAGCTGGCTTAGGTTTGTTAAGTCAAACCAGAAAAAAATTAGGGTTGATTTTACTCAAGCTCTACAAGTGTGAAATAAACGCCTCAGACACACTTGAAATCAGCTGCTGATTTTCTTGCTAACTTCAGATTGATTGTGCTATGGGTCAAAACTGCGTTGATGGATTATTTCCATTTGTTTTGAATTTTTAAGAACATACAACACAAAGGCCAAATGCAGAATAGAACAAATTACCCCTAACAATGGGTTGTAAATAATAAAATGTCAAAAAAAAGCGTTATTGGACCAAATCTTACAGTTTAACCATAATTAAGAAATATTATGTTGGTACTTCTTTGATCATATCATTATTAGCTTTATTTGTTATATTTCTTGATACAATATTAAAATTATTACATGTAATTTACAATTTAAAGTAGTTGTTTAATATCCAAATGGAATTTAAAAATTGCGTCAACGTGACAACCTCGCATTAGGAAAACTTTAAATTGATCTTTTGTAGCCCATTTACTCTGAAGGTGTAGATTAAGAATTGACATCTTTTATGTTGAGTTTACAACTAATACTCTTGTCTAAAGAAATTTTTGTGGACTTGGTATCTTTCTTATGAAAAGTTTTACCAACACCTGCTAAGAATTATTTTTTCAAAAAAAAAATACCAAGATATTTTAATTCAACTGGATTTGCTGTTGGAATCTTAAATATTCCGAACTTCTAAACATCCAAACAGGTAGAATATGTTATATGTTAGCCACTTCCAACTGCTAATACCTATTTTCAGAAACGTCCACCACCAATATTTTATTAATCGCATTCCTTTGTTATTGTTTGTCTCCTAAAACAAGTTAATATTATTTAGAATAAACATTATTCCCAATTTGAATGAATATTTTATGTCAGAGACAATAAAACGAAAATAGTTTTTCCTAAGTAAAATGAATTCCTTTTAGCTGGAATGTCAAGGGTCACATACTGGGAAAATTATAATGAAAGTCGTTTATATTCTATTGAATATTTCCAGTTCATTTATTTTTTTCACAAGAAAAATATAACATTTATTAGTTTTGACTAATTTTTCTTATTGGTAATAAATGAAAGGATATATTTTTTTTAAATACTTTTTGTTTAAAGAGCATTTAGAGACATTTGCACTGCCAAAATGCAGTATGAAGCAGTAGCGTTAGATTCTAGAAAAAAATTAGCAATTAATTCATGAATGAATTTTTTTTGGTAGCATGAGCTGTCATGTCGTTAATTTTATAACTATTTATTTTAGATCCAATTTGCAGATTTTAAGATACAAAATATAGTGGCGACATGTGATTTGAGGTTTCCCATAAAATTAGAAAATTTACACCAAATGCATGGACAATTTAGCAGGTTAGTATTTGATTTTTTTTTTAATTACTTCTGGGGAGTCCTAAAATAATAAAAAAATTACGAATTTCGAGTTAAATACTGGATTTTCGCCGCCCCACTACGCTGCTCCTGTCCATGCTTATTTGGATGAGGTTTTTCCGAATCTTTGGATTGCCAGAAGAGACACAATTGAGTGGCCAGCCAGATCACCAGATTTGACCCCCTCTGATTATTTCTTGTGGGGGATACTTAAAAACTAAAGCATACTTGACCCAGCCCGTTAATTTAGAAATCTTTAAAGTTCAAATACCCAAGAAGTATGAAACATAATGGCTTGACTATTGTCAGATTGTTAACAGGCCCCAGTTTAAACGTTTGATTTAGATGGTACCAAAATTTTCTTTTATATTTTAAAGTTTCACAGTAATTTTTCTTGACAATCCTCTTATATAACCAACATCAATTTTTGCCTTGTATTCATTCTGGAATATTTTAAATAGGCTTGTTGAAAGACCGCAGCCTCGTCTGAAACCTTTTGTAACTGGAAATTTTCGGTAACATCGTTTCCTAATTTAATTTAAAAAGTTCGCGACAAAGCACTATATCAGACCATGTTAGAAAAAGTACATCTGTCCTATAGTATAAGGTTTTTTTCAGTCGGTTGAAAACTAAACTCTTATATAATTGTATTTATACACCCAACTTGCAAAGTATACTTAAAAAGTACATATATTATTAGAATGATTGAAATTTAAGACAGTTTCCTATTAGTTTTTTTGAAATCGGCTTAGTCTTTCTTGAATAATATATTGTAGTAAGGAAGAGAAAAAGTAACTTTTTTCACTTGTTACTCGCTGTAAGTGTTGAAATCGTCGAGCCGAAAATCGAAATAATTTTAATTAGAATATTATTTACGTCTAATTTTCAATAATCATAAATGGCTACTTTTGTAATAGTTACATCCTATTTTCTTGTTTTTGTAAGAAAACGAGTGTCGTTTATGTGACTTTACATTGTATATACCGAAAGAATTGTGTGTAGGTGTGTAAAATTTGTGATAATTTTACCTATAGAAAATTAATTTCGCGCATTTCATGTTTTCAGCTATGAACCAGAATTATTCCCAGGATTGGTTTACCGAATGATTAAGCCCAGAGTGGTCCTACTTATTTTCGTTAATGGAAAGATTGTTTTTACCGGAGGCAAGTCGAGAGAAGAAATAAAGGAGTCCATTGAAAATATTTATCCGATTTTAAGAAGCTTTCGAAAAAATTAGTTTTAAAATTTTTAAAATTCCCTTTCTAATCAATTTTATTGTTGAGTTGTTATTTGTATAGTCTTTTTGGACTGATGTATTTAGTTATAATAAATTGCTTAAAGCATTTCTGATTGAATTTTTATTTGTGTTGGTTTAAGGCGTTATCTCTAGTTACAAGTTAACGGAAGATTCCAAATAGTGCATTTGGACAGTGAAATAACGAAAGGAAGTAAAAAAATCTTTTTTAGGTTCCCAAATTCTTTAATAACAACTAAGCTACCGGTTTGCAATAACATATATTGCATTATCAGGTAGAAAAATACTAAAAAGAAGAGGAAAAACATATGTTTACTCAAACTCAGATAAACAATAATATAGTAGTGGATATTAAAATGTAATAAAAATTATTAATATATAAATTCAGTAATAATTAAAATTAAATTTTAAAAATTAAAAAATGGAGAAAGGTTTGTTAAATTATGGATGAAAAAATTATTCTAAGGTAACAAATGTACACTACACTAACCAATTTATATAAATGATCTTTGTCGGTTATTACAAGAGCAGTCCAGAAGTTCAATGCTGGACCCAAAATAAGCAGAAAAATTAAAATCAAAATAATTTCGTTGAAAGCAACAGTGTTATAAACCATTTCACCATTTAATAAAACTGTTTTAAAAAGGAGGATAACAGGCTTGGATCTAACTGCTAAACGAAGAGGCGTCCTCTTACAAAAACCGATTCAAGCAAGAATCGGGCTGTAATTTAAAGATTTCTAAATAAAAATCATATAGCCAAAAACAATATATATGGAGCCTCTAGAGACCAAAAGTACACAAACATTATTATTTACTGTAAAAAAATTCAATTCAGTTTAATAAAAATTCATTAGTAAAAACAATTTTAAGAGTCTATTAGTGTTTGGACCAATTTGCGAATTGAGAATCTTGTCAGGACTCATCTTATATAATCTCAATATTTCTAAGCTTTCAAAATTATTTATAAATTGGCATTCTTCTCTGTATGTAAAATTTTATTGTTATTGTTAAAGCCGGATCCATGTCCACTCCCCAGTATATATATATATATATATATATATATATATATATATATATATATATATATATATATATATATATATATATATATATATATATATTATAAAGATTAAGTATTATTCTGTCTTATGAAACGACCATGTTCAGCAAATATAACTTTAAAATTACATTTAATCCTTTCTATATAGAAGCAACCATATTCGTAGTTAAACTGATGTACTTCTCAGTTAAAAAGGTTATCTTTCTTGTCTTTATTATTCAAAGATGAATCACCAAAGGTATTTACCGATTTGAATGCAACAGAAATGTTTTATAGTAGAAAAATTCTTTGCATTTTGTAAGAAACAGAGCAACATTACGTAATAATTTCTTTTGTATAATGTATAACTAAGTCTATACTACAAACAATAAGTATTAACTATTTGTCTATCTTCAACTCTTTATTTTTGGATTCAGCAGTCAAAGGAATATCAACAACTCAATGATGGCTTCCTGAAAATGTCAGACATGCTTCTGGTTTATATTCTTTATAGTAAGATCTAAAAAATGTATACATTTATCAGTATCTTAACTTCAAAATAAACTTGCTCTTAGGATGAATTGAATTAATAAAACTCCTCCACTGCAGCTCATTACCCAGCTCTAATATCAAGATATCATCCACATATAGTAATAATTGATATGGAAAAGATCAGTGGTAACCAGAATATAGGTTATTTTTAAAATAATCGCCCAACAAAGGCGACAATAAAGAACCCATAGTTAGTCCATCTTCCCGGCAATAGGTTTTTTCATTAAAATTTTGTCTCAAACTTCCAAAAGCGCAGTAGTTTCATCATTTGATAAGAAACTGTCATTAAGGCTGGTTTTGGACAATTTGAACAATCTCATAAAGAGGAATATTCTTAAAAAGATAAGTAACATCGAAGGACACTAGAATAGCATTAACAGGTATATCCCTATCTTTAATTTTAGTGATGAAATTCATACCAATATGATAAATATATTAAGAAAGGATGCTCTTTCACGAGCAATAGCAGAATTTAATTAGCTTGTTGAATTTAAAGGTGGTCGTATGGTGAGGCATGCAGTGGACCTCCACGATCTGCTACCAACGGAGAAATTATAGGTTCGTTCCAACCCACGTCAGAAACAGTTTCTGACGGTCAGAATTCTGCGCATTAACATAGATATAATGTGTAATAAGTTAATGTGCAGAATCCTGACGGTCAGAAACTGTTTCTGATGCGGGTTGGAACAAACCTTGTAAATTCTATACGTGATGTTTTTGGATAATCAACGAATGACTACGGATAAAATTGCGGAAAGTATGGGCGTTTCAAATGAACAGGTGTGTCATATTCTAGGGTTCAGAAAGCTATTGACAACGTGAATGCCGCATCATTAACTTTCGGTCAAAAACACTTTCGAGCGAGACTTTCACAACAACATTTGGATCGATTTACAAAGAGTACAACTAATTTTGTGTATCGATTTATAACTATGAATGAAACTTGGATGTAAAAATGTACATATACTATTATTTTTAAATCTTTTTTTTAGTTAAAAGATTTCTTTAGCGTCTATAGTTCCTATGATAAATTGTAAGGTTTAGGTTTCGAGAAACATTGTAACACACACAATAGTTTGTGTTTAGTTAGCAATGTCTAATATTTTAATAAATTGAGAATGTGTACAATTTTTAATATCTTATTATTATAATTAGATTGGATAATTACATTTGCCCAGCTTTTTAGGTTTCTTTTAAATCTAATATATGTAAACAATAACAATCCCTTTGCTTTTCATAAACACCGCATGTTACGTGCTTATACGTCCGTAATCATCTGCAAATTGGCCCTCTAAAGGTCAAAGGTTATATCTGTACCTTTCGCAGAGCGCTTTCAAGTTTTTGTGACCTGTCGGTTGCAAAAAATTAACATTTTGCTTTAAGCCCGGATATTGCTATATTGCTACTAGGAAAAAACAGATTGTTGAAAATGGATTTTTTTAGTTTATGCTCTCAAATGTCAACAACGCTTTAAAACTGTTCGGAGACAAGATAATAATATGGATTTATAATTTATACTTCCTATTCAGGTTTGGTACGTGTTTAAAAAAATTGTAGATTCCATTAAAAAGATTGTTAGAAAGTTGTTATAGAGTGTGTATTTACTACATAAGAATTAACGGAGGTTATTGCTTTTAAAGGAGCCGAGATTTTAAACAGACTTCTGGATTTTATAATTAATTGTGAAATCGAAAAAATAAAAACCTTTAAAAACTAAAATACTCACAAACTGAATATATAAGAATGTTACTATCTCATTAAATTATTTTAAAAATTAAAAATCAAAATTCAAAATAAATAATATACTTGAACGATTATATACAAAAATTGTATAAAATATCTTCCTAAACGATACATATAAAATATAATAAACAAAATATAATTAAATCTATTCCATAAATGCGACAAAAACATGAATAAATAGGATAAAATGTATGAAATATTATGCAGACATTCACGAAAAGGTTATAACACAAATCACAAGCTTTACATTAACCTATTCATTAAAAAATTCTCTTATTAAATAGTAGGCCTTTTTAACCAAATCCTTTTATCGTCCTTTTTGAAGTTTAGTTTATTAATTATTTCCTAGTTTGCACTGGAAGCTGATTAAAAATCCCTCTACTTCTGTAGGTAATCGGCTTCTACTTGAAAGTTAAAGTCGAAATAGGCTAATTGCATGCATTGTACGTGTAAAATATACAGAATTTTTCAGGATTTCCTGTGAATACGTGGAGTGAACTAGTTCGGCTGTTTTTAGAATGAAAATACATACTAAAGTTAAAATATTATACCCAACAAATAAAGATCTACATTCTCTCCATCTGATGTCAAACAGTACGCAGGGCTGTCTTTGGTATTAAAGCACCTAAATGAAGTTTTAGGCAATAACCTCAAAAACAAATATCATTCCGCAGCCGCGATCCTATTAATGCAAAATATACATTTCCCACCATAGTGATGTGAGAATACGTATTAAAATAACCGAACACCTTGAATAGTAACTTAATCGTATTAAACCGAATAGTTCTTTGGCATCCGGAATGCGGAATTCGGAATGTGATGTGCTTCGGTTCTATTGAAATAAATGGAAACATAGTGTCAGAATAAGAATAATTTCATCCTTGTTTCATTTCTAGTAACGCATAAGTATGTCTTGGTCTTCGGAGCGACAAGAAAACGAAGATCGATTGCTACGAACGGTGCTCGTTTCATTCGTATTAGTTCGTACTGTTTCGGGTGATGTGAGAATACCTATTGAAATAACCGAGCAATATTCGAATAGTAAATTAATACGTATTAATTTAGACACTTTCCTGGCATACGGAATGTGATGATACCGATGATTTTTTATATAACGAACGATGCCCGATGGAAACGGATGTCACGGACGCTGCGGCATCGAATACACTTGTTCGTTCACCAGTGCTGGAGATGATTATTATTCTATTATTTTAGGTGCAAGTACTTTTGATGACGCAGAGCATAAAAATATATTTTAAAGTTATAAAATAAAAATTCATATATATATATATATTTATATATATATATATATATATATATATATATATATATATATCCAAAAAAGTTTTATTAAAGAAATTAAAACAAAATATATATATCATAAAAACATATAAATTTAACGTTAGTTACAAAAACATATCTTAAATTGTTTTTAATAAATGAAAGAAAATATACATTCTAGTAATATTTAATTTGAACATAAATAAAAAATAATCCAAGATGATTTTCTTTGAAAATAATATGTAAAATATATAAAGAAAACAATAATTTTGAACTTAGGTAGAAGTGGTACGTCGTTTTCGCAAAATTTCTTGCTGCTGACTTTCGTTCATAGTTAAAAGAATTAAAGAGCCAGGATTATTTTTTAATTCTGTGGATTGGCTTATACATGGAATCTCATCTTGGTAAAAAAACTTCAGGGACATTTTTTACTGCTTGGAGTTTAACAAAACCTGAAATATGAACTTGAGTCTCATCGGTAACATTATTTTTATTCATTTCTTCATGGTACAAAAGTGGACGTATTTCAGAAATATATATTTTTTTAAATTACCAATAGTATTAAAATATTTTAATTTTCGATTACACAACCGACATAGGGGAAATTTACTATTTCATGAATTGACAAAAAAAAAACGATTGATTTTTGTGCGGGAGCCATGATATAAAACCTAAACTTTAAGGCGGCACCTATGTCTAAATTTTTACTAAACCACTGTTGTCCAATTCTCTATCTAGAGCCGCGAGGAGTTCGATTCGTATTAATTCGTAATGTTTCGTCAACATTCCACAATTCGTATTGTTAAACAATCCGAATATTACATTCATCCGCATCCGTATTATTCGAATATCAAAATCATCCGAATATTTACAACACTACCCACCACAGAAATATCCAGTTTACTGGAAACAATCCTCAGGGCCAAAAATAGTAAACCAGCCTTTCAGCTAAATTACTGATATAAGAGTAAAAACAAGTATTGATCCCTGCACCATTCTTTATACTATTTCCAAATTTTTTGAACGAATTTGAAAACCTAGAGCATGATAGTACCGAGAGAAATACGAGGCCAGATATGTCGAAGCCACACTGCGAAAACAGTACACTTCCAACTTGTCCAGTAATATTTCACAATGCCACAGAATGGAATGCTCTTGTGAGATCGTAAAACACTATTGCGGCAAGCTGTCGATCAACTAGTAGATTCTTTTATTTCTAATGTATAATTTGTCCTTGTTGGGATAATGTACTTAGGAAAGGATAACTTTCACCCCTAGACTACTTTCTGATTACACATTTTATGTCTTCACCTAATCAGATAGCAGTTAATAAAAAATAACAGTTTTCGAAATAGCAATTTAGCTACATACTATGTTAAATATTATGATTCAAGTTACATTTGTTTAGATACAAAAAAAACAGCTTTCTTAAAACTTTATGTCTGTAAACTGTCTGAAAGAAATAGATTTAGTTTTGTCAAACAATTTGTAAAAATAGCTAGATATCTTCTGATTTAAAAATTGTTTTTAAAAGCGGAAATCCATAAAACTATAAAGAATAGTAAAGAAAGACTAGACTTATTGGCGCTTCGTTCAAAACAGACGGGGAGCACTGAAATGCCAGGGTACAAATACTAAATTTTTAACGTTATCCGACGATCTCATTTAATATTCTTGGTTTTTATCGGATATTCGATTTTTACGTAAGCACAAAAATTTATTTTTGGAGACGTTTAATGACTTAAAAGCTTTTTTATGAACTAAATGTAAGTTATTTTTGTCTCAGCGATTATATTTCAATTTACTAGAAATTTATTCCAGTTGTATACATATTTTATACATTAGTAAACTTTTTCGATTTTTTTTTTTAAATTTGTGTTATCTAATGTACACATTCTTGATAAAATATTTCATAGCTAGAAATGTTTTGTGGGTTTTCTCTGTAAACTACCTCTCATTTTGAGTAAGTTTTCACATATTGTAGGTAACTTTGGAGGCTTATGTTTCGGCAAATAAGGTGACTAAATAAAAAATATCATGTACATATCGAATTGCGTTTTTAAAGATCTCTTCAAAGAGATCTCGTCCTATGGAGTTAGCGATAAAAAGAAATTCCCTCCAACTTTCCATATTCTAGCTCAAATTTTTTTCTGTCTCTATCTCTACTCTGCTTTGTTATGATTTTAGTCTCTTCCACAGATTTGGTTTTCACAGCACGGAAGAAAATCAAAGCTTACACTCCCCGCCACAGTGATACGGCAGAGATACATGTTTCTTGTCGTACCCTGATGAGTCTAGTGAGAGACGAAACATGTATCTCTGCCGTATCACTGTGGCGGGGAGTGTAAGCTTTGACTTTCTTCTCGGAATGGTGGTACAGGTAGGCCACCATCTCGATGGTCGTGGAATAGGATGAATTTTGTTTTATTACAATTTATTCTAACTGTGCAACCTCTAACACAGAAGGGATATGATGGAGAGAAGTTTGCATTTACTGTTTCGCATTTACTTCACTTACATACGGAGTTGCATATAGTTGTACGTTTGCTGAATGTGATTTCAGCACTACAACAGCATAATATGGATATAACCACTGCTAATGCATCTCACACGGAGGAATCCGTGAAAGCCGTATAAACATATATATATATATATATATATATATATATATATATATATATATATATATATATATATATATATATATATATATATATATTTCTGTGCTGAGTCCCTCTCAGGACTGTAAGGCAGGTGACGTTTCGGTGAAATATCATTCACCATCTTCAAAGCTCACTGTACGACGTCTACGAGCAAAACTTTTGTTCGTAGACGCTCTAAAAGTAGCTTTGTATATGTACACACGTACAAAGTTACTTTCAGGATGAAAAAATAAACTATAACTTTGAAGAAGCTCAGTATGTGGAGCGAAACGTCAGAAAATTTGTCGTCTTTTAATCTTCAAATAAGAAAACCTTAACCCAAGAAAATATTACAGAAAAATATTAACAAAAGGGTTAAGATACAAAAATAAATTATATATATATATATATATATATATATATATATATATATATATATATATATATATATATATATATATATATATATATATATATATATATATGTTTGTCTCATTACTCGCTTAGAACTGATGGTGTTTTTCCCCCCGAGTTTTGCTAAATTGGCTCTACGGATATTTGTTCCTTTTCTGCCATTTCTTCGTATGTTTGATGTTATTGTTGTTTGGTTTTTTGATTTTTGTTAGTATTCTATATAGTTAGAATATATAAAACAGCGCATATAACAATGAAATTCGATCCCAGGTACAATAGAAGAGCTTCGCTTTGTTGTATGGTATTTCACAAGAATACCTTCAATCCCTAAGTAGCAGGACAAGAAGGATACAAGCAATAATTAGAGTTCGAAGAGAACGTACTCGTTACTAACTATATCCTTATTTTAATCAAATATAAATATCCTTAATTTTCATAACATTTAGTTTTATTTCGTTTTTCACAATTTTCCTCTGATAAAAACCGAATATTGTTGACTTAAAATTTGTAAAATATATTGTTATTCAAAATAAAATTAAGAAAATATGTAATTTACAGATAACTTTAATCACATTAGTGAATAGTTAGTGGAAGCATGAATAATTGGACGTAGTTATACGGATGTCTCACGGCGACCGTCCATTAGAATATCTCGGGAAGTAATGCTTTTTAAATCCTGCAAATTTATATTATGGGGTTTTTGGTGACACTCCTTTCAGATAAGGTAAGAGTGACTTTGTGCGACTTCCGATTAAACCAGACGTCCGAAACTTACTTATTTTAAACGGATCATTCTATATGTTATATTTTTTTGTATTCCTTTCTTTATTTTCGATAACTTTCAGAATTTTTTTGTCCTACTCAAGCTGTGTGAAACTCGGAATTCCGGATGTGGCATTGGATATTATTGGGCACGCTAATTAATTATCTGAAAACGACATTTTAGATAAAGGGAAGTGGAAAAGTTAGAAATTTATCAAAAAAATAAGAAAACTTTATTTTTCCAAATAGGATACTACGTTGTTGATTCATTCAGTATATAGACAAGAACATTCCCTATCTGTCTATATAGGATGTCACAATCCCTATCTAGAACAGGTTTTTTTATTCATGGCGAGTGCAACCGAATTAAAAATCGAACATGCAGAGTTTTCAACGAAAGAGATTCAAACTTAGAAGTCCGGTATGTCTGGAAGTTGCACAAGATCGCTATTAGTTTATGTGAAGAGAGCGTCACTGAAAATCCCATTATACAAATAATGAGATATAATAATGGACGATCACTTTGAGATACCCTGTATATTTAATTCCCATTTACGGTAGCAGAAATACCTATTATTATGTTTATTGGATCATATATAAGTTTAAAAAATATCGGACGATTCGAAAAATTTAATGAACATTGCCAATAATCTTCTGGAGATTCTCTGATAACTTAAACGTCTTAAAATTAGAGTTTGCTAATTCGAATTTTGATGTAAATATTCTACAAAATCGTGAGCAAGGTGTAGGAGACGGTAAACAAACATAATGCCCACTCTGACCTAAATAATAATTAACGTCGTACTTAACAACAAAAATTTTTTGCAATTAGCTAAAATCAGTTTCATGCCAAAGCACTCGAGTTGTTTGTATGTAAATACAATTAGAGCATTACATTTTAGTGATAAGATCGCAAAACATAATTATGGAATATAGGCGTATATATTTATTTATCCGTTTATTTGTAATTATTTTATTAGGGAATGTAATAATTTCAATTCAAATTTTTACATAAACTACTCAATCTGCAAAGTAAAAAATTTAATTTCTTCTGATCCCTGGAAAGGAAATAGGACTGTTTCCTGGACAATGGTGCCCTAAAAAATTCCCGCTTGTCTTTAAAACCGTTAAAAGTGGGGTATGCAGTTTATTCCGTGTGATTTCCACTCTAGTTTTTTCTCTTCAGACTACCTTATAATTGCATTACTGAAGCTAGATCAAACCAGGAATGAAATTCGCAGAAGAAAAAACTGTGTATTTAGAATCTCCATGCCGGCAAGATGTTACTGCATTCTCGGAGACCATAGAAGTCTTTATATTCTTATTTATTTTTTATAACGGTGATAATTATAAATATTTAGGAACATTTAATTTTTCAGCTAAAATTGAATAATTCAAACTGATCTACTATAAGGTATATATATATATATATATATATATATATATATATATATATATATATATATATATATATATATATATATATATATATATATATAAATTGTCCTGAACTGTATGCTAACTGGTAAATTAGACTACAAAGCTGAAAAATTAGTAAGAAACAAGACTAAAGAGTATCCTTTCTATTATTTTTAACCGACTTTAAAAAAAAAGAAGGTACGTCAATTTCAAGTGTTTTCGTTAATTGACACATGGCTTTTAATAGGATTGAGATATGCTGATGAAATATTCAGCATATTTTAAAGGATTTTTCGAAATACTCCCGTCAAAGGTTTCCTAGATATGTGTTTCTTTTTCAACAGTCATCTTTTTGCACTACCTCAACTAAATTTCTTCGAATTTTTACTTTACTTTAAACACCTTTGGTGTACTCTTGTAACGTTATTACTAAAACTTTTTCAATTTGGAAACTAATTGAAAGGAAAATAACTATAAATTTTTATATGAAATTGAACTTTTTGAAGTCGGCGCCAAACTATTACCTGAGAAAATGTGATTTGCATAAACAAACTAAAAATACCTTATTTGTAATTGCTTTTTTACCATAATATATATATATATATATATATATATATATATATATATATATATATATATATATATATATATATATATTAGTAGTAGTTATTTATTTCATTTACAAATAATTTGGCGCCGACTTCAAAAAGTTCAATTTCATATAAAAATTTATAGTTATTTTTCACTTTTTAGAGCACTTTTAGAAGTCGGTTCAATTTTTTTATAAAAATTTTATTTTTCTCTTTTTAGTTTTAGAATTCATTATGATATCCATAAATTATTTAAACTAAGTACTAATCGAGATTAGTGTACCTCGCAATGACTCCAAGAAGGCAAAAAAGTACCCATTTTATCCAACATTGTAAATCGCCCTAAAATGAACCTCTAAAAATTCTTTGATTCCTAAAGTTTTCCAAATACCAGTAAAATTGTGTCAAACAAATATTTAGTCTGTCATAGTAAATCCACAATCTTAAATTTCAAATTAATTTTAGATTGATAATATAGGCCCCCAAACTTTCCATTATCGATGTTTAAAGAACCTAAGATGTAAATTTCTTAGCTCGATATATTTTATACTGCATATTGAGTTTATACGTCTCAAAAACCCCACCATATCAATTTTAGACAAAATCGGAATATGTAAAATTTTCTGTCCCTCATATTGTATCTTATCAACCTAATAGTTGTAAAAAATTAACTTCATATTCGTAATACACGACCCCGAAAACCCTCTAATACTCAATCTGAAAAAATGCGATTAAAGTAAAATTTTCAATCCACCATATTGCATCCACTATATTGAATTTCAAAAAAATTATTTTAAGTCTTAAACTAATCTAAATCTAAACCCTTCAAACCCCCTTAGTACCAGTTTTGGATGAAATCCGGAAATTTAAAATATCCAGACTTTTATTCGCTATTTACATCCTCAAAAACGATTCAGTCCCACCTTTGAACAAAATCGAAAAATGTAAAATTTTTAGGACATCATATTTAATATGCCAGATTGAGTTTTTCAAAAAATATTTTAAATTCATAATTAACACTAACAAAAATACCCCAATACTGATTTTAAACAAAATCAGGAGATATAGAATCTTTAGTTTGCCATGTTGGATTCGTCATATTGAATCTCTTAAAAATAATTTCAGATTCGTTATGTACGACCCCGCAAATTCTTTCGTACCAATTTTGAAGAAAATTGGACAAAATTGATTTTTTTCGTCCGCCATATTGAATTTTTTAAAAATATTTTGGATCCATTATGTGCGACACTGAAAACTCCCCGACACCAATTTTGGAGAAAATCAGATAAAATTAAATTTTTTTTGTCCTCCATATTGGATCCGCCATATTGAATTTTTTTAAAATAATTTTAGATTCGTTATGCACGAACCCAAAAATTCCCTCATACCAATTTTGGAGAAAATCGAACAAAATTTTTTTTTTGGCCTCCATATTGTCAGCGCCATCTTTGATATTACTGCACCAATTTCGTCCAAAAAAATATGGGACCACCGCAGCAACTTCCTAAACATAACGTAAAAAATTTCGTTCAAATCGGTGCAGCCGTTCCGGAGTAATCAGTGAACATACATTAAAAAAACACACTCGACACACTCCTTCTTTTAGAAGTCGGTTAATGAATGAAACTCTTTAAATTAAAACAAAAACTAAAACGATTTCAACAAACTGTACTAAAAAATAAAAAAAAATAATCTATTTTATCCCGAGATTAATTTAAAACTGCAGATTTACCTATATCACAAAGGCCACCGTTTTATTGAAGGCTTTGGTGATCATGCTGCTTACTGTGGTATCATAGTCTTTTATGTACTAAACTTCATGCATTAAGCTTCGATGAACGATCGATCGAATTTACTAACAGGGAAAGTAAGTGTTCGGCTCCGATTTCAAAATTATAGAACTTGAAATATTTCCAAAAAATTGTTTTTGGGGTTGAACTTTAAGCGCGGTTTTCACCCCCCCCCCCCTAAACAAAATTTCCTCCAATGAAAAAAAATATCTTTTATTTTCGTGTCCACGAAAACACTTCTGGTAAGTTCTTTGTAAGACTCCTGGAAGTCGTTCGAATACTAGAATTGTAAGTAAAAGAGTAGTACAGGCTCTTGCATTTTTGTAACCTACATGACTGTTATGCGTCATTTTATGACAGACTAGAAATATGCAGAAATATACTGATGGCACATAATTATTCATTAGCATTATTAAGTTCATGACTTTGGGAACAAAAGATAAATTAACGCCATGTTTAAACTCCATTTAGGACTATTCCAATAATAATGGTTTAAGATTAAACCCCAACAAATCTACCGTAATCGTTTTCGGGCTCGATGGTAAATGGACTGCTCAGAATATTAGGTAGGCATGGCTGAAACTTTAATACCTGTTGTGAAAGGATATAAAAATTTAGATGTTATATTTGATGCTAAACTTAAATTGAGGAACCAGTAATGTAATTCGAAAATCCTTTCTTTCTATATCGTCTCACATACATTTTTCCCGATACTTAATTTTCGGTCAGTCTTTCAAGTTACTGCAAATTAGCCTGAATTAATTGAGTAAATTTTACTCGAAGCATCTTGGTATTACTGGTAAGTTATTCATAGTCATTCCTCTTTCCACCTTTTGGATTGAAGCAGCGCGAAGACGATGTTTGTTCTGGTTATTCTGTGATGTTGTTTTGTATCTATAAAATGTTTTATTATACGAACTTTTAATTTTTGCGATTGCTCTATATCTAAATATCAATCTGACTTATATTAATTTTATTGTTTGTTCTGGAAATAAAAATATATCTGTGTTTATGGCCATATTTTCTATTTTTTTTTCCAACGGATTTATGGTAGAAAAACACAAAGAATTCCGGATTAAATCATATACTGATTTAGTTTTCTCTACGAGTCGTTTCATAGTTGCGTGCAGATCACATAAATTACATTTATAAGAAATTTTCGATATTATTTGTGGGTTATATGCTTGGTATCTAAAAATATACATTTGATATATATTTCCAAATTATCAAAAGCAAAAAACTGGATTTTAAGAATAAAATAATAAATTCTGATAAGAAAATGAAAACAATATAGACTATTGTTAATAATAAGCTTAATAAAAATAGCTGCAAACAAAATCAAATAAAATTCCACTGAAACTCATAATTTTTAGAATTAAAATACGTAAGAAAAATATAGGTTTACTCTTTTAAAAGATAAGGGATATTTTGCTTGGAGATAAAACCACTATTTTTTTACCTAGTTTCATTAACAAGTAATTTTCACTTTATTGTACAAAGATATCTCGATTAGAATTTAAAATTATATGCGAACGAAAAACAATTTTTTCAGTTTTTAACCCCCTTGCAACAGTTTTATGAGCACCCTTCTGAAAATTTCATCAAAATATCAAATTTCTATTTAAAGTTATACACGAACAAACAAAAAAATTTAGTCGAATGAAAAATCTCCTCTTGAAGTTCGTTAACAAAATGAATTTTCTCTCATCCCACCGAATACCCCGAAACAAGAAACAACGGACTATTTCATACATAGAGTCCCGTTTTTTCTGGTTGTTTTATATCACTTAAGCTTATTGTAATTGTCTATAAATCCAGTTTGATTCCGGAAAGTAACGAACAGCTGAGGTCGTCGACCTAAAAATTTGTTGGCCCGGTGAGGCCGTTGCAAAGTGCACCCGGTGGCCTACTTTTCAAGGCTGTATCGACTGTTTTGCAAGATGAGGCCCACAACGACCCCATTTTGTGGACGGATGAGAGTTCAGTAAACCGCCCTCAATTTTCTATTTAAACGCTGATTTCCTGAAAGTCGGCACTTGTAAGGGTGTGCATGTGCAATTGATATATTTATTCGCTTAAGATCTTATTCCGAACGATTTTCAGAATATAAAACCATCAGTAAGAATGAGGAAATATGTTAGAATTTAATAACAATTGTATTAAGTTAATTTAAAAACCAAATGATTCTAGAATGTGTGTAAAAACAATCAATAATCAAAGAAAAATGTACTTGTTTATATCGGTTTATATTTTATTTGCCATCGACCACTGGCTTTCGGTCTTAGATCATTCTCAAACCTTCATCCTGTATAAAACTTTCCAACAACAACCCATTTGTTGTGCCTATTTGAACTGTGAATTTTTTTACGCTATTAAAAAGATTATTAGCAATCTTATTCAGTGTCACTTGTCAAAAATTGGAGCCTACGAATTTAGTGGTGAGTCCATTCATTACTTTCGTGGTAATATCAAAAGTTGTGATGAAATGTCGACTGCTAAAAGAGAACTACTCTAAAAAAGTAGAGCAAAATACTCTAAATTTCGAATTTAAGCGCCCTAAGGATTCTGGTGAAGGTAAATGTCAATAAATCATAAAGACTTTAAAGACTTTAAACAGATTACCATCGCCATCTACAATATAAAAACTATGACAATAGGTGAACGACTTGAACAAGAGCTTAAACACATTAAATGGGCCATTTTTATTATTAGTCATAGTCACAGTCATATTTTTAGATTAAATTTTATTGATTCTTAAGCCAATGGTTGTATACGTCAATTATATGTATATATATAGTCCGGTCAAAATAGACATTGAAGGTTACATTAATTCGCACCTTGCTAAAAATTGGCATGAATGTTGGGAACCCTATTATACACAATTTGTCAATTATCCACATCAATCCGAAGTGTAGAAAAAAATTTATTCAAGGTCAAATATTGCAAAAATCGGTTTTTTGAGTTTTCCAGCTAAACGGTAAGTTTTATAATAAAAATAGATGAGACAAAAATTATTCATCATGCAATTATCTATAAAAATTGTTCATACACTTTTTTTCCTAAGAATCACCATTTCGGAGATACAGCGATGCAAAATGTTGAAAAAGTTGTATTCTTCATAATATGCATGTCAATTACCGTAATATACGTTACAGAACGATAATATAAGTAAAAATATTAATTTTCGTAGCGTATACATACATATTATACAGTTTTAAAAATATAAACTCCAAAAAAAACCCAGTCCCTCATTTTATATGACCGTACGGCCTTGAGCAACATCTGTCTGCTATTCAATTGTCCACGTGGCGACGCTCGTATACCTGCTCCTTTTTGAAGGGCCTCCCTAGATAGAATAGTATTAGTCTCAAGCATTCTTTCGTAGTAAGAACACGTAGTTATTGCTTATATTTTCAAACAAAATTTGTGCAGTTTTGTGTTTGTAATAGAAATGTCGCAGTTGTGCTTTATTTGTAATAAACATTTGACCGAAAGCGAAACAGTTACTGTTGATCGTGGCCTAAAGACATTAATTAATGCAAGTATTGAAAGAGGTGATGAATTTTCCGAATACCTGAAAGACCAGACTTCTGTGACAGTTCATGTGCAGTGTCGAAAAAACTATACTCGGAAGGGTACAATCGCTGCATTGAAAAGAAAACAGGATGAAGAACAAGCTAGTACATCAAAAATAAGTCCACCTCGTACTAGAGCACGCGTAAGTGAACCATTTTTTTGTTTTAAAAAGTGTTGCTTATTTTGTGGCAATGAATTGAATGAAGAGCTAGAAAACAGAAAAGCACTGAAGTATCGGCGTAAAATTTTTCATGTAACAACACTTTCATTCAAAGACACAATCCTGAATATAGCCCAGACTCGTTCTGATCATGTAGCAAAAGCTGTTATTACTCGAATTGAGTTCGAACATGATTTAGTTGCTGCCGAAGCTAAGTATCATAAAGACTGTCATAATGCCTTCTTGAGACCGACTACGGGGGGTCAAGCCGGTCGTCCTCAATCTGAAAGTACGAATCTTTTAATGGAAGAAATATTTGCACACATCGAAAATAGTGATGATTGTCAATTTTCATTAGACGAATTACAAAATATTTGCAACAATTCGTTAGATAATAGAACCATTAAGTTACGATTAAAGTTGAAGTATGGCGATAAAATTATTATTACAGAAAAGTCAGGAGCATCAACATTAATATGTTTTGTTGATAATCACTATGACATTTTAAATCGAGCTAGCTACGAAAAAAAAACAACAAATGAAAAAGAAGAGCGATTTAGAATCGTGAAGGCTGCGGCAGCAATCATTCGAGAAGAGAGAGAAGGAGACATCTGATGCATTGCTCTTTGAACAATTTATTTGTACTCAGCAGGAAGAAGAAGAAGAAGAAAAAGAAGAAGAAGAAGAAGAAGAAGGAGAAGAAGAAGAGCAAGACAGTATGGATTATGTTCCATTAGAAGAGTATCAATCAGACGAATAATTTTCTCAATTTACGCATTACTTACACCGCTCTTGTTATTTACAATAGTACCATTTTCAATTTAATACAATAGCTTTTTAACTCAACAGAAGCACAATAGATCGTGGAATAGGCCTACCGGGGAAACCACGTAAAAAAAAACGCGCCATGTACACTACCTCACGGGTGGCGCGGAAACGTGTGCATATTATGAAGAATACAACTTTTTCAACATTTTGCATCGCTGTATCTCCGAAATGGTGATTCTTAGGAAAAAAAGTGTATGAACAATTTTTATAGATAATTGCATAATTTTTGTCTCACCTATTTTTATTATAAAACTTACCGTTTAGCTGGAAAACTCAAAAAACCGATTTTTGCAACATTTGACCTTGAATAAATTTTTTTCCACACTTCGGATTGATGTGGATAATTGACAAATTGTGTATAATAGGGTTCCCAACATTCATGCCAATTTTTAGCAAGGTGCGAATTAATGTAACCTTACCCCTATTTTTGATGCTAACTTGACCGGACTATATAAGAACTATCACGCTTGTACACATTATTCCTTAAAAATTACAAACACATACTGTCTGACAATCCTTTTTGGTTTATAAAGACGTACTAAACGTTAGAACTACTGCCCCATGAAATTAGCTGAAAAGACTATATATCAGAGAGTAGTAGATGTTCACCAATACGGACTCATAAATTAGCTCTCTCAGCTGCAACAGCACATAATAGTCCATATTACTTTTGGGACAAACATATTCTATATGAATATACCAAGAAAGATATTCATCCAAATTCAGCCCCAAAAACCTAGTATCGCTGGAGGTCTAAATTGACTTTCAAATATATTTTTGGCTTTGACTTTGAACATTAAAAAATTGTAAAAATGGTTTTACCTACATTTAAGATTAAATTGTTATCGTACACTACTTACTGAATTTTTTGGATAGTCTGTCTGAGCTACCCGCTGAGACACCACCACAGAGATATCAACAGCAAACATCATTGTGAGATCATTCTATATGAAATAAATTATTTCGTTTACAAAGATCAAGAATGATTCTGATCCAGCATGGAGTCCTGAAGAACTCCAATCTTCAAGTCTTTATATGTCTAGTAGTCATTGTCGACTTTCACTAAAATTTTTCTATTCTCCAAATATGATTTAATTAAATTTAATATATTACCCTTAAAACCATAGCAATGCAATTTTGCCAACAGAAACTCACGATTCAGGCTAACAAAAGCCTTTCACAAATAGAACAAGAAACCAGTGACGTAACACCCTTCATCCATTATGCTAAAAATGAATTTCCACAGATCAGTTGCTGCTCCTTCGGTCAATCGAACTGATTTGTCAGACATCCTACATTTATAACACACGATTTCAATGTTACTTTGTCTTCAAAACTGGTCTCTTTATGTATAGTTTTTAGGTTTGTTTGATCGAAAAAACACACCTTTTTGCAGCTAGCTTATTAATTATGATATCCCGTCTTTTTACTTTTCTAGCCCACCCAGGCCTTTTTGGAGGCAACAGCAAAAGAAAGTTCAGACTATACTCCAGACTTTTCATTAGGAAGCTCGCTTACTCCTCATATGATTCTCTTATTATGAATGTTGTTCATTTTCTTGACATACGTCACCCTTGGTTACATTTTTTTGTGTTCTAGTTTGCATATTATTCCTACTAGAGGAAACAGATGTTGGCAACACTGTTAGAGGGCTTACTATTTTGAATAGGGTTGCTCTATTTTAAGTTAAGGTTAATTATGGTCCTCAATTCTTTTCATACACAAATATGTGAGCATCCTTAAAAAGTTAATTCAAAAAAATTATCAATACAAATAAGTTTTTGTTTTCTATGCAAAGAATAAAAAGACCATAAAATTATATTTTCTTTGTTGATACCTCTAATAAAAATATGTAAATATTTTTATATTTAAACAAAGATAAGTTCTCTTCTTTAAGGGCTAATGAGGGTTCAATAACCCTTAACTTTTTTACTTAATTGCAAGGGTAAAATTTTCTTCTATAGCTTTAAGGAAATAATTAACTTTTATAATTAGAAAATGGCTTACGAAACATATCTTAATTATATTTTGGAAGGATCTGTTTGGATTTGACGTTTTTAAAGTCTTTTGTTGTTTAAACAATTTATTCTTTAGGAAATTTATAAAAAAATAATTAATTTACAAGTATTTAGGAAAAATTGTTTAATAGATATTCGGCTAAAAAGCTTCTTTGCCACAAGTCATAATTTACAATTAAATCAACAGTCTACTGTAAAATATCAAGAGTGCAGTAACATTAATATGTGTACCCAAGTAGTGAGAACCTTAGAAATAAAAATTTAGGTAAAATAAAAAGAAGTCAGGCATCGAAAATGTCAGCGATAAACAAAAGACGAATATTTGTTAGATTTCCACTATATTTAACTAAAATACTTGACGCGTTTCGCTAACACTGTAGTTTCATCAGAATTTCTGATGAAGCTACAGTGTTAGCGAAACGCGTCTAGTTTTTTAGTTAAATATAGTGGAAATCTGACAAATATTCGTCTTTTGTTCATCGTTGAATATGGATTTCCATCAAGTAAAAGCCGGAACCCTACTTAATCGAAAATGTCAGGAAGTTTAATATCCTGCTAATATATCTGGGAATTTAGATTTTATATTGACAGTTGGTTTTGCTCTGGGTTCACTATACCTCCACTAATGAGATCATTAGGTTGTCGAACAACATACAGATGGAGAATAAGAGTTTTTTTTTCCTTTACCGGCCTGAAGGAAAAAAATTGGTAATTTTTTTAAACTAATTTTATTATTTCTTTACATCTTATTGAAATTTCACTTTCATCCTGTGTTTCAAAATTAATTAGGGAAGAATCATATTTTACAGAATGCTAATAATGAAACGCAGTCTTATGGAGAGGTATTATTTGAATTTATTCTTAAGTGTTGTCAAATATTCAATTTTATTAAAAAAATGTTTTGAGGTTATGTTTTTTTTTGGCCTTAGTGTTTGACATAGTGTTATAGAAAATATTAAATACTTTTCGATGAGCTAGAAATTCAATATGGTGGTTATAAGGAAAAACAAAATTGATTGTGGTCCCAGAAAATCGAAACGTTTTAAATAAAATTTGACAAAATAGACGTATTCTGCGTAAAAAGTGGTTTACAGACTTAAAAAATATTGGGAAATAAAAAAGTTATAGCCGATCTAATAAAAGGTAACATTTTTCTTTTTTTTTTTAATATCTTAGAAAGGCAAAAAATCAGAACCGATATACCAGTACCAATAACCCACTCACATAATTGCCTAAAGCTTTTGCTTTATATCTCTCTTGCAATGCTGTCATCACCAATTTCAGACACACTGTATATGCTTAATTTATTTTGCTATAATATTTTTTTGGAAGAATTTCCATTTATTTAACTTTTTTGACAAAGTACGTTATATTTTCTCACTTTTCTTTTACTGAACACGTTCATCTTATACCTCATATCTATTTAAACTTAAGCTGCTGCTAAAGCTCCAAATTTATTCACAATTTAGAATGCAAAAGCCGTCTTGTCGCACCAGAATTGAACATGTACCCTGGTTTCATGACACGTGCCATTTTTTAATTCTTGTTGCGCAGTTCCCCGTTTGAACAGCTGAAATTTGATTTTAGGCTATCATAAATTGGACGGTTTCATTGATTACATTATAAATTAAATCCCTGTATGACGACAGTATCATTTTAAAGAGCTAGTGTCCGACTCGTTTTTAAATGAAAAAATAAAAATAAATTTTCAATATTTTAAGCAATCCTTTTATATTTTTGCAAGCATTATTATAAGGGTCTCTAAAATGTCAGCAGAGCGCGCGCGTCTTGATCATTTCTGAACCACCACAGCTTTGAAGCTTCCATGAAGTCCAAAATCCGGCAAAGAATATGAATTTTACAAAGAGGTAAAAGGCAACGCTGATTT
The DNA here is from genome assembly GCA_034092305.1 of Diaprepes abbreviatus. Lineage (NCBI taxonomy): Eukaryota > Metazoa > Arthropoda > Insecta > Coleoptera > Curculionidae > Diaprepes > Diaprepes abbreviatus. The sequence continues at coordinate 1,378,981 of JASJET010000142.1, read as the reverse complement.
TTCACAAAAAAATCTTAAACGCGTTTTTTTCGAAACAATGTTTTTGTACGTGGCTTTAAGAAAAACCATTTGACCAGTCCTCTCTAAATTTTAACTACTTATTCTAAACATGTATGGCTATATATCGTAGTAAAACTAAGGCGAAATATTTATATTTACTGTTCTTTCCGGTGTGAGATATGCAAAACAAAACCTCTGTTTTACAACTTTCTGTTCAAACATTCGCCATTAGGTTATTTTAGTACCCGTGATAACCACGAGCATACTGATTATATAACTATTTTTTTCCTTGTTGACATGAATCAGCATTGCTAAATTTTTAAAGCCAGTCTTTTTTATAAAACATATATAAAATTGGTAGTAAATATTGTTCACATACTTCAATAGCGTAAGAAATATATGGATGTCTGTAATAGAAATCGCTAAAAAAATTCCAAAAATAACCTTTTTATCGAGTGTCTAAATTGAATGTGTCATTTTTAACAATAAACAAAAATACTTTTACTGTTGCTTTGGGTAAAAATTGCAATGAACTTGGATGTGTTTAGAATACCTAAAGAAACTTCTACAAGCATCATTTATTTCCTTAAAACTGTCATACAGTTACATATATTGTTTTAATGTTAATTTACGAGGATCGTTGTGTGAAACTTTTTTTGTCCAGTTTTAATTATTGCGACAATTATTATGACAAGAAGGATAAAAATATCAGAGCTACAAATAAATTAACCGTTTCATATTATCACACTGCTATTTTTTAAAGATCTTTTAATTATGTTTTATAACAACCGTTATTAAAGTTTTGTCTTATTGAATTAAAGAATGAATGAAAAAAAAATTGGCGGTACTTGAATTAGATGCCCATGCCTCGTTGGACCCTTTACATTCAGGACTACTAGTCATTCGAGTCCGTTCGCCATTGCGAATCCAAGCAACCCCCTTAACTGAACTTGCCAGACGACTTCAGGTGATAATATATCTTTGAAATGTAATTGCTTCAGTTTGCAAATATGACTAATATTTCATCCTAGTTAACTGTTCTTTGGTCTACCTCATTTCAAAGGCCGCCGTTAGTATCCAACGGTAATTGAAACAGGTCTAATTGGTTGGGGTCCGTATGGTTCCATCGCGAAACATATCTTTGCTAGACGAGTCTCATTGTCCAGCAGTTCTATTCAATAAATCTTTACATTGAGACACCAGCCGTGAAGCTACGATCCTAGACTAGTATAATGTCTGGTCTATTTTGAGTAACTGTCTGGTCCGTCAGAATCGTTCGGTCCCAGTATGACCTGAACTGGTTGTTCTCAAGAGGAGGCTTCAGATTGAATTTGTAATAAGGCACTTTTTCTGCCTGTAATAGGTTTAACTTATCAGCTAACTCTTGGTGGAGTAACTTAGCGGTTGAGTCGTGTCTTTCGTTATACTCTGTTGCGACAAATGCTTGGGATCCTCCAGTTATGTGCTGGATTGTCTCTGATGTTCGGCAGCCATATTTATATTGGTCATTTTCTATTGAGGGATTTCTGATGATGAACTTTCGATAGTTCTTGGTCGGAATAACCGTTTCCGGAAACATCTGTTCCGAAATCAACCAGTGGTTCGCCGCTGAGTTGTCGACATTTTCCTGATTGACCTCATTTGGATGCCGTACATAAACTGGCTTCTGTAGCCAGGTTTGAAACTTCTCTTCGTCTGTTTGGTGGTGAGAAGCAATATCCTGTTCCCTCAGTTGTAGCGACGTGGAATCGTCTGCTTCGCATATTGCTCGATGTAGTGTGGAAGAGTCCACTAACTTGTGGAAATATGAACGTAAGTTTATTATTTGTTGGTCGAGCTGCTTATCTATATCCACCAATCCTCTTCCTCGTTGATGTCTTGGAAGCATTGTACGTTCAATAGCACTTCGAGGGTGATGTTTTTATGCTTTTGTTAGGAGTGTTCTTATTTTTCTTTACAGGTCTTGGATGTCCGTCCTGGTCCATTTACAATTCCATAAGAGTAGCTAGCAAGCGTACGTGTTGAGCGCTTTAAATAAATTTCTGTTATATAGGTTAGTTCGTAATACCCACCATACCCTCCTGACAAATTTGGTTGTCAATTCGGCTTTCATAATGCGATGGTCTATTCTTTTAGCCTGTTTCATATCTAGGTATTTGTATGTTTGTTCTGCTTTCATTACAGCGATAGTTTCACCGTTCTGCATTTGAAATGCTCCTGGTTGTATCATACCTTTAACGATGTTCAAAATGCGGCACTTGTCAAGTCCAAACTGCATTCCGATATCCCCGCAGAACTCTTCTACAATTTAAAGGATTTGTTCCTGCTGGTTTCTGGCAGCAGCCATCAGTTTAAGATCATCCATATATAGAGGATGATTCATTCTTACTACCTCTTCATTGTTATTACTATACTATACTAAAGCCGTATCTGGTGGAGTTTAAACGGCGTGATAGTGGGTTTATTGCAAGGCAGAACCACAAGTGGATCGCCCTGAAATATTCCCCTGCGTATCGGAATTGTGTTAGGTTCGATGGTGTCGCTAGATGACATTTGCAAATGGGTCCGAGTTCTTCAGTTAGACCTAATGAGTTCTAAAAATGAAAAAAATGATTATCGACCCTATACATTCTCAATATAGTTGTGAGCCACACATCATAAATATTATGATTATTATTATTATTATCAGAGTATGACCAGTTTCTCTTCTACCAATATATCTAGCCTGGATATCTTTAATGGAGTCCTAATACCAAATGAGTATTTAGAACAAACTTTTGCAAAAGGTATTTTAAAAGTGTCAAATTTTAGAAAAAGTTTTATATAATTTGCCAATTGATTGAACAAAAAATGTCCATATCACCGACAAAATCGTGCATTCAATAAAAATTTCGCAGCATTTTTGTCCGACACCTAATAGTTAATTATTTTTTCGGAATTCCATTAACGTTTAATAATTAATTATAGATATAGATTGTAGTCGTTCTTGTCCGTACAAGCCAGACAAAATATGATTGGGGGACCGAAAGTGTTAAGGAAAACACGAGGAAAGATTGTTGACCTTTTTTTTGTCTGTTTCTTCCTGGGGGAAATGAATGATTAATCTTAACCCCAGAAAGACATCAGAAAGGCCATTGAACGTTATGTTTTGGGTCAGATGTTTTTTTAATGTAAGGGAATTTTATGTCGAATAAGGGAGTACAAAAGGGCGAATAATAGAATAAAATGCTGGGATGTAGCTTATTAAATAATTAATATTTATAAAAAATTAAAAAATAAATACTGGACAAAAAGTTTTTTTTTTCATTGATAACTCAAATGACCTTTTTTGTATTTACCTTATAGAATAAATGAGTAGCTTTTTTAAAATCCAGTAAAGATATTTAGAAATTTGTATGAGAGGATACATATATCACGATTGCAACTTGTTTTGTTGTTGATTACGTATGAAAAATAAAAAAAAAACAAGATGAAAAATTGAAGTACTTTTTAAAAAATTATCTTATTAGAAAATGGATGTCTAAATGGAAGAGTACGGAAAATTCGCTCTCAAACCATAGGTATGAGATGACTACTTCAAGAAACTTCTCACGGAAGATCAAGACATTCCAGGAAAATGAAAAGTATCCAAATATTGAAATGAAATTATTAAAACTTCCATGTACAGAAAGCTAACACACACTGGACCATATTTTAATCATGGATCTAATTATTCTGTCGTAACCAAACAAAGAGTTATACGCAACCTTTATAATATTAAAATCAATTTATAACATTATCTTCTAAAATTAGTAGGCGATATTGTAACTAACCTTGGAACAAAATAACATTGAACAATAATAAACACATTTCTTTTTCACGATACAGTACATTAAGGGAACCTCAAAGAAAATAAGATGAATTTCCAACAGTTTTTTTCATCAGTTCGTTTCTTTTCACCTGAGCAATTTTACTTCTGCTAAAGAAATACAATGACAAATAAAATTTTCCGACGCGTTGTGTAATTGTTTTAGCAATTACTTTGTTTAATGAAGTAAAAACGATACAACAAAAACAGACTGTTCATTATAGCAGAACGAGCTGAAAACACCGACATCTTACTTGAGAATAATTTGCTCGTAACATGTTTATATAGAAATTCCTTTAATTTAAAGTTGCTTAATCAGAATTTAAATCAACAACTTTGTCAATCTAAGAAGTATGATGGGTTTTACTGAACATTGAGACGACACGTGTTTATTAATTACATCTTAAGAATTAAAATATACTATCCTAATAATTACTAGTTAAAATTTTTTTTTGTTATTAAGAGATGGGCAAAATGGACGAATAACTACCTGAGACAGGATCTCATGATCGCTAACGAATTTTATTTGTTGTTTGTCTAAAGCAGTCAACTGGGTTGTATCTAAAATATTCATATAGGTTGCGCAGCTATGATATTTTTCGTTTATTTACGCTTCGTTTGCCGAGTATATATATATATATATATATATATATTTATATTTATATTTTAGTTCAGATAAAGAAATTAGATTACAACAAAATTCCTTTAAATGTTCCGAAGTATGAGGTATCAGTAGTGTCATAGAAAAATGCTCGTCCATCTTCTGTTTTTATAGTTGAACATAATATAGGTTCGTTGGTGACATTCGACCACCCGTCAATTTACATATTTAGGCGTTTTCCTGAGAGAGAGAGAGAGAGAGAGAGAGAGAAAAGCATTTCTCTTTTTTCTTCTTTACAAATTTCTTCCAAAATAGTAGTTGCTACAGATGTTCTGGACAGGGGTGTAGAACCAGGCCGCAAATTTTGAATCGTATTTCGTATTTTGCCAATATTCAGTACACCTAAAGCTCGAGTTAGTAGCAAAAATTGCTTTTACTATTTTTTTATTAGTACTATGTTTTTCAGCTGTTAATGTATGAGTCACAAAACTGCTAACAGAAGAAGATGTTTCAGTTCTTTTATTTTTTTAGGTCGGTTTGGAAATGTTTGGTGGAGATTTTCCGATAACACTAGAAGTTGACAAAGTTGATAACCTAAAACCAAAAATTTAGTCTTAATCTCATGGAAAATCTCAAGGAAAATAGTTCATTTTGATTACCCCGTATAAAATCCGGAAATTACTTTTTGGTAAAAAATAGCATAAGAAGAATCATTAATTATCTAGAAAGAAGTTAGCAGTGTGTCAAAAATCATTTACATTGGATAGTAGGTTTTGAAAAACATCATACCATTAAAATAACGGCAAAATTTTAAACTATTATGTTAATTTTATACAAAACTTTGTTACTTAGCTGAGAATTTACACTACTTACCTACAACACCTTGCTACTCAGTAGTAAAAAACTCGTTATGTGCTTAAAGTCTTTGGACTAATTCTTGAATTTGTTTTTTGCAGCTTTCACAAGTTGATCTACAACCAGATTTATTGGGATTTATTTTCTTTATATAAAATTGTAATTATTCGAATAAATACATTACATAATTTCACTGAACTTGAACATAACCAGTAATATAACAAAATGGACACGAATTATTACCCTTTAATCTATAAACGAACAAGAAGGGAGTACTGACAAGAATTTTCTGGCTATAAGAGCCGTTAAACCACTAAAGACAAGTTCTGACAAAGCAAAAAATCAGTTATTTATGGTAAATAATAAATAATGAATAGTGGTTTAAGTTTTTAATTAAAAAAATATTTTTTAGCTACCTATTCGGCATTGATAATTATGGATAGTAATAAAATTACTACAAAAAATTAAATTTTTGCTGAAGAATATCCGTTAAAAATAAAAATTTAATTTCTTAATTCCTGAATAAGACTAAAAAATACTAAAATATTATTGAGAATTATGTACTTGGGTACTTAAACTCGATAATAAAATACATTTTATAAATATGATCAAGTACTCTCTACTCTTATGAATTTTTATTTAGAAATCTCAAAAAATAAAATTAAAAGAATCATGATTTTTTAATTAAATCACTGATTTTTTATTAAAAAAATCAAGATCAACCCAAGCCTGGTACATTTATTTCGAAACAATAAACCATTTTTGAGACAATCTGCATGAAGTATTAACTTTAATGATAGCAGTAATTACACAGTATACGAATTTAATTAAGCTCAATGTTATCAACTAATTAAATTACTCTAACTAAACAAAATCTAGGGATAATCTACTACTACACAATTATTTAATAGTAGTTATAATTAGAAACAAACACTTACTTAATAATTTAAAAGAATGCTGACATGTCACATGTATTTAACTTATAGATAAACATAGTTTAATTTTCTTCTTGTCAGCAGGATTTATGTCCAGATATTTCTAAATTAAAATTTATCGAATCGAAGAACATTTGAAAAGGTTAATCGTAACTTAAGAAAAACAAAACGAGTTGAGGCGTAACTAAAATTTTATCGGAAAATAAAATCTTTTTGATAAAATCATGGAAATCCCTAAATTGTTCCAAAATTATATAAAATATTTAGTACATCTTTTCTTTTTGTTTAGTTAAGTAGATGTTCAGAATGGGCGCCTCATATTTTGAAATACTTTTTTCTTATCCTGCAGATTTTTTCTCGCTCTACTCGAAATAACAATCAGGGATCATTTAGAATAATATTGCAATAATGGATTATCCTTTTAAATAAATTTTTCCTTTTAATAAACTTTTAACTGGTGTTTACTGGCATTGAATGAACAATTTCTTTTCAGATTCCCCTAGAAAAATAAATCTAACAGATTTAGCTCAGGAAATTTTGGTGGTCATAAAACAGGCCCAACAATTCAATTCAAGGATGAATTAAAAAGAACCACCAATTAAAAACTTCAAAAAAATAAATTAGAACAGAGCTACAGTTCGAATTGAAGTCTTTCTCTTTCAAGGTCGGTGAATAATTTCATAATAACGTTCCGCCATAACTTGTTTAAATGAACAATAAAGCTCGGTTGGTAAAACTATTTTAATTATGTATGAATTGAGCCTGTTGTTCCATGAAGCAAGTATCAGTTTGAGCGTTATGGCACTACGTAACGGAATAACAATTCTTTGAAAATTAAATTTACACTCGCCATTTCCTTGAATAAATAATTATGTCCGTGACACAATTAGCTTATTAATCCCTAAGCACTTAGCGCATCCCAAAAATTAGGTCATTTAATATTTGCTTCTATTTAAACTGTCAATCTATTGAAACATTCCTGATACTAGACACTGCTTGTTGGACTTACACTATACATATACATATATATATATATATATATATATATATATATATATATATATATATATATATATATATATATATATCCATTTGATAAAGAAAAAAAAATTTTTGGAGCAGCATTTTCATATTAATTTTTTGGCCACTCAATCTGACCTTCATCAAAATAAAATACAACAGACAGATTCTATAGATCCCGAACAACACCAATATAAATAAAATCCGCTAATCAATAATAAATAAAAAAAGAGTATAATATGATTTATTGCTAAGTAGCAGTTTCTTAAATTCCCTCTTGAACAGCAACAAGCTGGTAAAGTGGTATTTATGTGAACCACCTGATAAGCGAAACCCTTCCGAACAAAGCCGTCACATATCTCGGAATGGCCAGCAGTTCTCTGTGGCGAGTATATACATTATGAATGTCATTACGAGGTGCAATTCTCACGCGAAGATATTTTCATATTATTCAACATCTTACCGCCATCCTCCGGTCAGATTTAACTTCAAATACAAGATCCGAACATAAATAAGTACGACCATGGGTGTCTGGGAAGGTACCAACTAGAATCCTACTGAAGAGTCCTATAGTTGGGACCGGGACGAAACACCCACATTTTAGAGAGAAATTCGATATATATGAAACCCGATTTAGACACGGCAGGTCTTTTCTAGGTTTTCCCTGCCAAAGTACCCGATGACGACAAAATAACCCGAGGAAAGAGACCGATACAGACAATCAATATGAGAGACAGAGATAGAAAACCAAACGTGCTTGTAATATATAGGGGTATACAGGGACAAGTCGATAAGTATTAAAACTAGACTTTTCTCAAATATTACAACAATATGAGAGGAGGAAGTAGTACAACCTTTCTAACAAAAAACGGCAAAATGCAACTTTCTCCTATTGGCCATATTCAACCAACCATGAAGCCTGAACAAAGGGGGGAAATATGGGTCGTATTTCCTCAAGCTGTAAATAAAACAAACACATGAATTTTGAACTTTTTGAATTTTGTTCTGTTCTCTCACATTTAAGAAGGGGCCATATACATAGTCGCAATAGTTAAAGTTAGATAACACCCATGATTCTGTTAGGATTTTGCGAAGCTTCTTTGAAAGAATGTGTCTATTTTAATTTAAATCTACTATATGCCTATATTTGAGTTAAATTAAAATAAGTTTTCTCTAATAATTTACTTACGTACTCTCCAAAGTTCAGTTGGTTATCGATTATAGTGCCAAGCGATTTAGCCGATGTACTATAGGTATTATGATAATATTAATAGTAAAATTCAGTTCAGTAGTTCCCTCTAGCCATTTGCATCTCTCAAAATCATTACCAGGAACTTGTTGGGATTGAGAATTAAACTCTGTCTTCTTGAAATTGAGTATATTTCATTTAATACGTCATGCACAGTATACTCCGCAGCATAATGCTCATAAGGATAGAAGCTATAATGTAACTGTGTATGATCACCATAGGCTTTGTAGTTAAACATAATTTCGTTTGGTTTCTTGTAGAAATTTGCAGACGTTTCGCAAAAATTTCGTTTGGCATCTTCTATGTTTGATGGTTGTTGATCTAAAATATGCTACCAGTCAACGAAGTCATTGTGGACTATTTCTATGACTCTATACGATTTCTATATTTTCTTAGCTAAATGAACAATTCATTTGTATTCTGCTGGCTTATAAATTGGACCTACTGATAAAGCTCCTATAATTGATTTTTATATATCACTCTTATTTTGAGTGTGACCTTTAATCACAAACTTGTACATAATTGACTTTAAACGGAGTATCTGCACAGATACGTTCCAAAAAAAATTGAATTTTTTATCAGCCATATATTGTAAAAGATAACTTCAAAATCTGAATCGTTTTTGCACGAAAATATAACATCAGATTAGATTTCGATTGCACCTTGGCTTTTCTTGTAAAGCAAGTTGGTCCACCAGTCATTCTTTTGACTCCGTTAGAAGAAATTGTAATAAGGAAAGTTACTTAATGTTATAACTGTTTGTCTGACACTGTTGTTTTGCTTTAAAAACTGACAGTAAAGCAAGTGAAAATCAAAATCAATTGCGACGTATAATAACATAAAACCAAGAAAAAATATTGCCTTATCTCAAAATATAATAGACTAAAACTTTTTAACACCAAGAACCATAATATATTCAGTCAGGAATTCAAAATAAAACAACTAACTGTTAAGATATGTAGTGATAAAACTATAATTATGACAATACAATGTATACCAACTAGCTAACCTTGGTTCAAGAAGAAGGCAGGATATGCCACTATTTCAGAACAATTGTCAATATCCTCTCTGCATATCAGAAAGTAACCCTTAATGCAATTTATAGAAGGATAGATAGTTTGGGCTCTACAAATTATACTCTGGTTTTCTCTCTATATGCATTTTGACTACCTAATGGTCTTGTAAGTGGAACTGTAACGAACTAAAAGGAAATACACAGAATACAACTGACTATTTCAAATACTCATTCCGTAGTATGTTGGTAAGATGTTGCACGTGCAAACTAGACACTAGACTGTTAATCATCTACAGTGAAAAAGAACATCTATAATATACCACGGAGCGATATGAAATAAATAAATACCAGACCCTTAAGTGATCGAACTGAATATGGAAAGAGAACCAGAGTGGAATTTGCATAGAACAAACTGTTTTCTCTTCCATAATGGAGTGAAATTAACTGTACATAGCATATAGTAAATACTTCTATTTATAAACAATGTTTTCAAATGATCGCCAGTTTATACAATTCTATTTTCATTCTCCAAACCAATTCAGAGTTTGTTCAAATATTGAAAAATATTACTGTTTGCCCAAGAAAAAGGAGGTCGCCAACACAGAGGTTATTTACCTGTCCTTGTTTTTAATTATTATAGGTATGTGCCGTAAATTCTCCAGTAAAACAGAATAATGTATAGCACAGCAAGGTTTGAAACTATTATTTCTACACCTACTTCAGTATCGTCGAATGCAACTTATTAGGTAGCCTACAGAACCTATTCAGTATTTCAATTTTAGTAATACTCTTACATTATGTTGGTCTAATGATAAGAAAAACTAATTAAAGTGTGGACCAGAAACTATGCCTAAAATAGAATTATTCGATGTTAAAAACGTGGTGGAATTCCCTTGTAGGCTACACATTCGTTAAGTCGTTACAGTATGGATTCGATGACGTGATTAAACTCCTCTTGGAATATTGTATCTCAAGCAACCTGAGCTTCATGTAGGAAAATCTGTAATATTTATTGGAGATGGGGGTAGATTTTGTAGTTTTATTTCCACGTGTTTAATTGGTGAATGATTAAGAGATCGAGGATGCCACTGGAGAATATTTCTGGCGGAAGCTTCAAAGAAATGTAAAGTAACCATAGCGACGTCTCATGAATAAAACATGACATTCTACCTCTTACCAGGTCTTTTTCTTATCATTGCATGGTCGCCAGATGTCCCAAAAGGAATATGAATTTTTCGTTGAATACAACCGAGTTCTATTCTATAAGCTATTGAATCATTTCTCTACTTCTGGAGGCTTAGAGGTAACACGAAATAAGAATGGTATGAAAACAATTCGAAATACTTTATTCGGTGGTAAATGGTCCTAATTTGCTTTGCCTATTGGTTCTCAATTCCCCTAGTTGTAGAAGGCTACTGGCCTCAACCGATGATCTTGACTTTTTTATGGTAAGTCTTTGGCATCCAGTACCTCTGGCACATTTCCGAAAATTACGCTTGAAATATCATAAAATAGGGATTTTATATAATCACTTGTTTTCAGTTTGGATCAATACGATCCTACTGATGTGACTCGCATCGAAAGAGAACCCGCGTGGAATTTATAATGAATAAATTGTGGACCTTTCCTTAGCGGTCTTAAAAGGAAAGATAACTTTTTCATAACAAATTGCGGAAAAAACAGAGCGAGATAGAATATATGAACATCATTATTCCAAAGCGTTATTTTAGAAAAACATAGAATGTTATATAACATATATCTGAAGAAATTACAATAAGCAATAAATGTTATGATTTTCTTTATATCCAAGGAATCAAATAAAATAAATTTTCTTTCCTCTTATTTGTATAAAATTACAACTTGCTTATAAAAATATCAAACGTATTTGTAATACACTTATAGGCTTTCTAATCTTTCATTACCGGTTATCTAATCTATATACATGACAAGGAAAGTCGAAATGACGTCAGAAACGATATGAAAATGGAAAAATAACTTCTGACGTAATCCTAGAGCTTTAACGTCAGTATGGCAACCTTAATAATTTGTAGAACTTTGATAAACGGATATTTCTTTCGTAACATTTGATGAATATTTCGTAACTTTGGGCTAAAGTTTGTTACTTTTTTTTTTAATTATGTATAAAGTAATATTTATTTCAGAGCGTTAAAACAGTTTTTAGGATTAATATATTTAAAAAAATTGCGATCATACTTTATGAAAGTGTGAAAACATTTTTTTTTGATAATTCATGTTGAATAAATTTAAGCTATTTTTCTGTCGACGTAGATATCCTGTGACTGTGTCTTTTATATCTCTTTAAATGGGAATGATTATTGAAATTTATTTAATTAAAAAAATCATCACTATGTCACAGGTATGTTCAAAGTTTTAAAAGCGTTAAAATAATTTGTAGATGTACATATTCAAGAAAAAGGCAGTTATACCTTTTGAAATTATGAAAAAAAAATTTTTTTTGGATGACAACAAATTTTGTCGACTCTTAGAACCAGAAATCTGATTATACTTTTTCGAAGAATTGACTTGTTGCTTTGGATATTTACAATATTCTAACTTAAATATGCGAAAATCACTGTTTTATGCTATTTTGAGGTTATCTAACATGGTAGTTAGATAATTTGCCAGGCAACAGTTCAATTCTGATATCAGAATCGTTTTTAGCATGTGGAAAACCTAAACGTGGTCTCGTCTCTCTAATTTCCGTAAATGAATTCTAGTTCTATATTTTTTCAATCTTCGATATTTCACTGAACATGTATTCTGGCAAATTCTAATCAACAAGTTTGGTGATTTTGGATAATTCATGTAAGGTTGCTAGGTCAGTTTGACATTATATCTACTTCTCTGAATAGCCACAGCACATAAATAAATTTACATCGCTTCTCTAAAAATATTTTCAATCAATAATGATGATAATTTTGTCCATGAGTGTATTTATCTGAAAATAACAGAGGATGTTTCTCACTTATTTAAAAGAGATAGAGAATTGTTTGTTTTTGGTTTCAGTTTATTGAGCAGAACAAAACAAAATGTCAACGTTATCTAAATAAAACTGTTTTGTTTTTCGTCGTCAGTAACATTTTCCGAAATGTTACTTTTTGTTCAGCTCAATTACCTAAAAACATTTTTAATTACTCACTTGTTTACCTCAAAATAATCAAAAACAGAAACTAATTCATTTTCTTTTCAAGAAATTAAATTCCGGAATAACTTTTAGACGGGGGTTTCGTATAAAAAACAATTGAAATTTCGTTTTCTCTTTAAATTGTTTTGTTTTTATTTTGTGTTTCAAAATGTTAGACGCTAAATTAATTATGAGTGGTTGTAAAAAACTCGGCTAATTTTTATACTGAGTATTCCACGCAGAAAGCTTGAACTTAGTATAATAGTGTGTTAGGGAAATTGACCTAAAATAAGGCAAACTATATAACCCTTTATTCAGATACTCACAAATTTTAAGGCAATCAACGTCTGTAAAATAGCTCAGGTGTCAAGATATGCTTAGCTAAGCTAAGTTTGTGAAATATTTTGAGAAAGTTCCCAATGAAAAGTAATAGATTGTCTTCAAATGACATTTATATTTACACATGATGATTAAAAAAAGTTTTCGCTTTCGTTAAATGAACTTAAAAGATATTGAAAATATGGCAATAAAAAAATATTTATAAATATTTATTTAAATTTTAGGGAAAAGGAATTAAAAAAAATAGTGATAAAACAACAAGAGGTAAACAATATAACGTATATTGCATAAATATGATACAAATTTTCTTTCAAATAATTTTGTTGATATTTAGTCACAAAAGACGATTAGTTAGTAGGTTAGAGAGAAGATAAATTAACTGTTTTCAACACATTTAACACATATAAATTATACAATGAACTTTCATACCACACGCTGTCGAAGGCCTTGTTAATGCCCATGAAAAAGGCTGGCAATTTTCGTTGATTTAACTTGCTTAGAAAGTATTTTTCCCTCTCTTCATGTGCAATGACGGAGGTATGAAGAAGTACTTTTAAGGAGATTCATTCGCTGCACATGAGTCAAATGAAGTATAATACCCAAAATTCGACAAATGAAATATATGTAAAAAATAATATAATTTAAAATTAAATAGTTAAGATATATATTATTGAAATAGAAAATATTATAAAGAAAATAATTAAATACGAAAGTTCATTTGACTCTTTTATATCAGTTAGTCATAACTAGACTATGATTTAGCAACGTTGTGTCTTTACTGATTATATTTATCTCCGAGGCAGTCTTACCTTATTATTTCATAATAAATAAATATATATATATATATATATATATATATATATATATATATATATACATATATATATATATATATATATATATATATATATATATATATATATATATATATATATATATATATGGTAAATTAGAAGGTTCTAAACATAAACAATAGCGTCAGATCATACTGAATTATGAGATGTATTGTTGGTGATTGGTGACTTAAAAATTGTAATTTACTAGAAAAACCATATCTTACAGGTGGTGAAGTCGGAGTAAAATAAGTATTTTCTAAAAATCCAAACAATTTAAATATTATAAATACTGTTTTGCAAAAAAAAATAAATAATAATTTTACAGATGATTTATTATTATATTTAATTTAAAGCCTATATACTTCTAAATATTTGAATTTTTATTTTTTATTAAAAATTGGGATTTATAATGTATATAAAAAATATCAACTCTTTCTGTTAGCATGTAAGATTTTAACCATTTTATGTGATTTTCACTTTTAGGTTGTTTTACAAAAGAAAATGCATATTATTATTATTACTTTCAAGGAAAATGATAAGAAAAAGTGTTTGACCATGCATTGAATGAAAGATGCAACGTCAAAACACGTTGTTTTGTTGAACATTCACGTATGAACATAACCACAAAAATACAAAAAAAATTGATATCTTCTAGTTACAATGTCGGGACAGACACAATCCAAATACGAAGAAGAATGTAATAAGAAGAATCATTAAGTCCATCATGGTTCTGTCTTGCCATGAACTCAAAACAACGCCTTTTAAATTCCACTAGTTTTAGCTTCAGTCATGACAATTTTGTACGGCATTTCGATCTAGTTATCAAGTAGAAATACGACCTAATCGAAACGTCGTATAAACAAACAAAAATAATGACAATGCAAGTCTGAAACTACATTTTAATCAATCTTCAACATTGTCAAACAAAAATATATATTGAATTTTTTGGAAGCACAGAGATGGAAATTATTCAGCTAAGCTAGAGCAATTAATTATTTCCGCAAATTACGGAGATGTTCCTTATTTAAACTCAAATTATTTTCATATTTCTTGTTTTAATTATATCGGCATTTTCTTAAATAGATGGTAAATGTTTTCCTAAACCGCTTTAAAGTTAAACTTTGAAAAATAAATTTGTTAGCTTTCAAAACAAAAGCTTATTATAACCCTCTTTTAATTTCAATAACGGCTGATAAAAGATCTTAATTACTGTATTTTATTAGAAGCCTTTGGGAATTTATTAAATAAACAAATAACTGAATCCAATTACTGCTTTTTGGAAATTTATTATACGAAGTAGAAAAATTTAATTATTTCCAATATCTTGTTAAATAAAATTAGTCGAGGCACTTCTTTGTTAATCGTTACTAATTTAATATATTCAGTTAGAATAAACAGAACAAAAGTAATATTAGATATATATTTTTAAAAATGTAGGAGATGATGAACAGTCCAGAATTTAAGCTTAAAGTTACATCAGTATAAACTTTCAAGAACCTTGAATGTTACAAGAAACTTAATACCTTGTTAAATTTGCAGATTTTTATTTCTTCGAATAGTATCTTATTAATGTCTAATATTTCCGATGAAATTTTAAAATTCAAATAGGACTATTTCAATTAAATAAGACATCAAAAGATTCCTAAAATATTTTTATTAATACATACTTTAGAATTTTTCACCTTATTGTTATGGCACAAGTCTTATGCTATGTAGATAGAATTTCTAAATACATCGAGCTTTAAAACTCTTTTGCTGTGCTTCCATATTAAATATCTTTCAATTTTCACAGTCAAAATTAAATTCGAATGTTTTGCTTCAATAAAGACAGTTTACCGGAATGCTCTATACGGATTCTTTCTCATATTAATTCCAGGGTGGTACTAACTGAAAAGCCAAATTTTACTTCAGTTGCAAAATTTCATTACTCAAGTCATGCTTGTCATCTTTTGACATACAATACAATTCTTTGGAATTTTTTTTTTTTTATTTCAACCGTAAATGGTCTCACCTTTCTAGAATATCAGCGATTAACACTAGTTGACATTTGTTGGATGCTGTTTTAAATACTGCTAGGTTCAAGTTTCTACTTCTGTGACTACGATTTCCTGCTAATTTGTCTCCATAATAGGAAGCAAAATTTGTAGTTTCTGATTTTTTGTAACATGTCCAAACTATTAATTGTTTTTTTGTGTTCGCGTGTTTAACTGTTACTGTAATTCCTTTGGCTATTTAAGTTATTTAGAGGTAACTCTATATCTCACATGCCTCAATATTTATACACAACATTTTTTAGTTGTTATTTTTTCTTAGTATTTTAATTTTATTTGTCAAAAATTATTGGCTACTATACTCATTTGACTCATGTTCGGCGAAGAATAAAATTCTCTGAAAAAATATTGACATTTTTTGAAAAAATTGTACATTTTATTTAAAAAGTAGGCCCCTTATGTCAATTTGTCGCCAACATGTTGTTATTTCAATATCAATATTTCATTTTATTTCCAAAGAAATATTAAGTTCATGTATGGCAGACGGAAAAATGGATTATAAAATATTTTACCATGATTTTTGTGTAAATGTTAAAGGTCAAATCCAGGGTCTGGAAGCAGTATAACCGGGATTAAAGCGTTGGCGGTCATGGCGGAGATGGGACTCTCAAACTTCTAACTAATAAAAAGTTTTATTTTATAAGGTAAGGACTTTTCTTTAACGAATTATGTAGAAATTTTCCTGTTCTCTTCCTGAAATAATTCGTAACATTATAAAATGGAAAGGTTGTCTTAGCGTAGGATGATGAACAAACAAAATTGTTGGTAAGCGAACTTTATTTTTTCTTTTTAAGCTGTCGCATTATTCATCATATCTCAGCGAAAATTTTGTTCATTTTAACTTTTATGTCTTTCGTACAAGCGTGACTAATTAAAATTGATACCTACTTTATTTCTATATTATTTTTAGATTTTTTACATAACTTTATTTCATTTATTTTAAGAATATATATTATATAAATATTCCCCAATACTGCTTTTTAATTTGTTTTTAACATTATGAATATCATTAAAATATGTCTTAAAATATTATATTGTGACGGTACACAAAGAGAACTTTTCATAGTGACACCACAAATATGTGCACTCATTTCCTTTTCTCTAAAATAATATTTGTATTTGTTTACAGAAACAAAGTGGCTTATTCTACAATACACAACAATCCATTGGAAACATTTTCAGCTTCGGTCATGTCTTTACTGAAATCAAGTACATTATGTACTGATACTAATTATTTGGCACTATATAAGCGGTCTTTTAAAATATGATAAAATTCCATACTGCAAATCATGGTCTGACCACAATAAGAAACACTTACAGTGAAATTTATAAGAATACCCCCGTGAGATATTAATTTGCTTTATCTTATGTAAGACGTATTGATAAAAATGACATTTCCTAATTTTTAATAAATATAACACTTATAACGTAGTAGAGAATCAATTTCCTATTTGTAGTGTATTAGAGTGTCTACTCTATTTTATTCGAACTGCGTGATTGATTGGGTCGACCACGTAGTCTGCAGATTGTATCGTAAATTGAGTGGTTTATAACATGATTGAAATGACATATTTAATAATCTAAAGACCTCAAAAAAATCACAATTTGTAATTTACAATTTGAGTGTGAAATGAAGTATTATTCTTTTATTTGGATAAAAGAAAATTATTTTTCCAGGAGATTAAGTCAACTGGTTGAAAAACTGTTCATAGTTTGCACTAAATTGGGTCTATTTGAATACTCTGAAGGCATATTTCTTAGCTTCAGCGAACATTTCCATATAAAATGTTTGGGTTGTCGTAGTATGACGACGAACGGACAGGGACTAATAATATGGGAGTAGGCTTACAAAAGTTAATATCTTACCGACACGTTCCAATGCGAAATAACTACTAATACAAGGTTCGACTATAATATAGCACGTCAAACAGGGTGTCTGGGAAAGGTACCGACGGTCCCCCGAAGGAGTCTTACCGTCGGTACTATGGACGAAACACGCCTGTAAATTTTTGTGGTACGTTTAAGTTTGTAGTTTTTGAGAAACTCCGGGGGCATTGTAAATAGTAGTTTTTAATAAGAGTCTTTTAAATCTCTCGATACCAGAACCACGGTACATAATCAAGAGCTTGTAGTTTTGTGAAGGTTACGCAATTCGGCTCGAAAATTCCAAGCCATTCGGTTTAAAATAAATATTTTAAATATAAGCTTGTAACAAGATCTATTTTTAACCAACTTCTAAAAGAAGGAGGTTTTAAATCGACCGTTTTTTTATGTATGTACGTCGATTATTCCGGGACGGCGGCACCGATTGGAATGAAATTTTTGGCGTTATGTTCAGGAAGTTGTTACGGTGGTCCCATATTGTTTTGGTCGAAATTGGTTTGGTAAAATCCAGATAAAAAATTTAATTTTTTTCCGATTTTCTCTAATACTGGTTTGGGAGAGTTTTCAGAGTCCCAAATAAATGATTTATAAAAATTTTACATATCTCCATTTTGTCCAAAGTTGGTAAGGGATGTTTTTGAGGGTGTAAATTAAGAATTTAAAATTATTTTCTTAAAATTTAATTTGGCGAAGCATTGGTAAAATTATTAGCACGCCTCGATTTTGTCCAGAATTGATATAGGGGGGTTTTTAAGAGTGTAAATTACGAATTTGAAAGTATTTTTAAAAAATAATATATGGCGGACTAAAAATTTTACATATCTCTATTTTGTTCAAAATTATTACTGGGAGATTTTTCAAGGTGCAAATAATGAATTTAAAATTATTTTAAAAAATTCAATATGGCAGATGCATGCGGTTTAAAAATTTTATATTAACGGATAATGCTCCTAATTGACAATGCGGGGTTTTCAAGAACGTAGATTAAGATTAGATAAACAGTTTAATATATTTTTTTTTGGAAATTCAGTATGGCAGATCGAAAATTTTGCATTAATCATATTTTTTTAAAATTGATATTGGGGGATTTTCGGGGTCGTAGGTTACGAATCTAAAGTAAATTATTTACAATTTAATATGAGAGATTTATTATGAGAGACTAAAAATTTACGTTTTTCCGATTTTTTCCCAAATTTATATTAGGGAGTTCCTAGGTATATATTATAGATCTTAAAATCATTTCTTTAAACTTAATTTGCAGAAGAAATATGTTGGACTAAAAAATTTATATTCGTAAAGTTCCTTAAATATTGGTGTTGGGGATGTTTTGGGGATCTAGATTACCAATCTAAAATTAATTTCGAAAAATTCCAGATAGCAGATTTACTATGCAGACTAAATATTTGTTGGGTATAAGTTTATTTAAAACTTGTAAGTCTCCGCCAAATTCCGAAACAACTGTCATTTCTACAAAAAAAAAATTAAAACAATTTTTCCGTATGCTATATCTTAGCTATTACTTTTCAAGAGATACCTGATAGAGAAAAAAATTCAAGGCAAGAATATTCAAACTTGACGGCTTATATAAGGGATATTTTTGACTTTTTTTTTAATTCACGCTCTTACGAGTTTAGTAACGAGTCCGTTCCTGACTTCCTTTATAATTTTAAAGGTTGTTAACTGTCTGGATTTGCGAGTTTTTGTTGGTTATACAATATGCTAAAATTTTGTTAAATTAATCAAGTCTGTTCAAAAGCTACATCCTAAAAAGTAGATTACTGGGTATCCATTTTTGGGTCCAATTGTTCCATTAAGGAGCTCTTTAGGAAAAAATATGTCAAACATTATGGTAATTTTGACGTCTCCTGTACACTGCCGAGAGTTTGACAAAAACACTTTTGAAAACAAAATTATTATATCTTGACCAAATCCAGGTTATATTTATTATTAGATTTGAAAAATCTATAGAAATAGTTATTAAGATTGGAAGAAGAGTAAATATTATTCATGAGAAAACAAATTTTAATAATTTTTGCTCGTCTTCATTGGCTTATATTTTAAACAAATGTGATGTTCTGGTTTTATATAAAAATAACTTCTTGTATGTCCATGTCGATGCTATCTTTCAATTTAAGTCTTAAAGACCTAAAGAACCAGTTTGGTCTTCTCATCGAGCATATACTATTGCAGGTGAGTGGAACTGTGAATAGCTCAAAAAAAAAAAGAAAAATAAGTATTTAGATAGCTATCTCGTTCTAATCGCACGTGATTGACTAATTAAAACACGACTTTTCAGGCGTAACCTGATTTACAAACACTATGTATCCAAGGTACAGATGATTCAGTTAGTCAAGGGTTTAAATTTCTTTATTTGCAGGTTTTCGGAAGTGACCTTAAGCTGCATATTATTATTATTTTGCCTCGGAGGCATGAAAGACGTAATTAAAAACTTGTTTTTTAATAGATTACACTACTAAATTGTTTTGAAGGAAAACTTGTTTTGTAAAACCTTCCTGAAGAAAACATAAAGTAAATCGATAGGACCACCTTCCCGAACAACGGCTCCAGCTTCGGCTGCTCATTTTGACGACTAGGCAGCTACTGTCATCATCACCAAAACATAAAATACATCACTACATAGTATAAAACAAAGTCGCTTTCTCTGTCCCTATGTCCCTTTGTATGCTTAAATCTTTAAAACTACGCACCGGATTTTGATGCGTTTTTTTTCAATAGATAGAGTGATTCAAGAGGAAGGTTTATATGTATAATAACATCCATTAAATAGTGGAGAAATACTGTTATTTTTGAGGTTTCTAATGTGATGTCGTTAATTATCATATTTTTTTCCGCTTACATTGCAAACGCAGGCTGAACCCTACGAGATTTATCAAAATAATGTACTAATTATTTGTACACATTGAAAAGGTCTACAGAAAACTCCGCGATGGTATATGTCTATCTCTCATGGATTTCCCACAATAACATTTTTTTGTCATTTACTTTTTACGACAAATAATGGCAAATTTTGAAGCGATTTTAACCAATACAGCATTAATCCTTATCCAATTAAATAGCTTAAATACATTGTTGATTTAATATAGATCTATATGGTCCTTTACAGCACAAGATTTAAATGAATATTTTCGAAGATATTACAGATTTAAAATTGCGGGAAGTAGCGCTTGCGGCGGTACTGGCCGACCGGGGCGGCGGCAGCGTGCCTATAAATAGCGCGTCGGAGGCCGATGTAATAATTGTTGTAAAAATAAAATAAATAGTCACAGTTTTTCTGTAGTGTATTTAGTATCAGCATTGCACCCGTGCGAAGCCGGGGCGGGTCGCTAGTATAATATAATATGTGCATGTATTGTCATTTGCTAGTTCTACAAATTGTTATAGAGGCGCTTTTAAAATAAGGGAAGGGGGGGTTTGGTTTTGAAAGTCTGCATGAACAATAGGTGCAGGTTCAAACCACCCACTCGGATTTATTATTTTTTCTTTTGCACTTAAATAGAATACATATAATAAATATAAAAGAATGGATTTTCAAATAATAAAAAAAAAATGGATTTGCAAATAATAAAAAAACATTTTATTGATATTTGTATAAAATCATTTTTGAATATTCTCTACCTAAATTGAAAAGTTTTTAATTTCTATTTTTCTGCTCATTAATCAATTAATCCTTATATACATCTTGTTATATCTTACGGCTAATAAAAACTTTGAAATTTGACTAGCGATCGGACAATACATATCCTAAAGTGAAATTTTGTGGCATTTGCAGCAATTTTTGAATATTTTCTCAACAATATGGCAGATATATTATTAACTAGACCACCACGATAATTATTTTTGATTTTACAATTCGGAATACACCAAATTATTGAATTTCAAAAAACATAATTTTAACGTCTTAATATAATCTAAACCTTAACCGTTCAAAGCCCCCTAGTACCAATTTTGGATGAAATCCGGAAAATTAAAATTTCTTTTGACATATTAGATTTTCTTAAAATAATTCGCTATTTACATCCTCAAAAAAGTCTTAACTTTTGAAAAAAATCGAAAAATGTAAAATTTTTAGTCCTCTATATTGGATTCGCTATATTGAATTGTAAAAAAATACATTTAAATTCATAGTTTATATCCTCAAGAACCCCTCATAACAGTGTTGGAGAATATCGAAAAATGTAAAATTTTAAGGACGCCATATTGAATCCGCCAGATTAAGTTTTTCAAAAAATATTTTAAATTCGTAATTATCACTAACAAAAATCCCCAATACTAATTTTAGACAAAATCCAGAGATGTAGAATCTTTAATCCGCCATCTTGGATCCGCCATATTTAATTTTTTTAAAATAATTTTAGATTCGTAATGTGGGATCCCAAAATCTCCCCAGAACCAATTATGAAAAAAATTGAACAAAATTCATTTTTTAATCCGCCATATTGAATTAAATAAAAAATAACTGCAGATTTGTTGTGTACGACCCCAAAAATTCCTCCATACCAATTTTGGAGAAAATCAGACAAAATTAATTTTTTTGGCCGCCATATTGTCAGCGCCATCTTGAATATTACTGCACCAATTTAATCTAAAAAAATATGGGACCACCGCAACAGCTTCCTGAACATAACGTAAAAAATTTCATTCAAATCGGTGCCGCCGTTCCGGAGTAATCGGAGTACATACATAAAAAAAATACATACGCGACGAATTGAGAACCTCCTTCTTTTAGAAGTCGGTTAAAAAAAATAAATCCGAGTGGGTGATTGGAACCCGCAGAGAGTTGATCATTCTACTGTCTGAGCCATTTGCACCTTCGGCGACTTACGTTGTAATTTCGCATTTAAGTTGGGACAGAAGATGATTTGTTTTACCTAGACAATCATGTGCAGCTAGAGAGAGATAGCTAGTCATTTATTTCTCTCTCTCTCTCTCTCTCTCTCTCTTTCTCTTGAATTATTTATGATTTTATTTTAATTTTGGAATTGCTAAACACTTATATTTACATGGTGCCACTTGCTCGTTCAAGGGAAGAGCGGGTAAAGGGAAAAATGAAAATCATAACTAATCTTATTATTGACATTTATTATCAGTCAGTAGGATATAATAGTTTATACACCCAATTAGCAGAGTCTTAATGAATTTCTTAAATTTAGTAATTTATGATTACTAACAAATTTTATCGTACGTCAGCTAGAATATAATAGTTTTATATATTATCAAAATATATTTAATAGATACATTTATTGTAAAAAAATATGAAGAGATATGTACAACAGTGTGCGCGCCAAAATCTGACACCGAAATACCAAGTAATCAATTCGAATCTTTTCGAAAAATAACACAACCTTATCTATAAATCACTTTTCAAACTGATCACGTGGTACTCAAACTTAACAATATATTTTTTTTTTAAATTTAAAACTATATCTGAGTCTTCTTTTGGAATATCTCAAAGCATCAGCGCCATTCAGTTATTTAATAAGATGGTGGATATAAGCTCAGGATATAGTTGCGTGAAACGCTCATGCTTCTAAACAACCAAAAAGAGATCAGATAATAATTTTGCAATTAGTAGAAAGAATCAAAGCATTTAATTTTATTTACAATTCCTGGAATTTTCTTTAATCATTTTTGGAAAAAAAAATTATCTGAATAAACGGAACTTAAAAATACTATTTTCAGCATTGTCAAATTTACAGATATTTCTGTAAAAATTCTAATTTTTGTATCTATATAAAACTTTGTCTATAAGATGGTCTATTTATGCATTTGTGCGTATTAATGAAATTTCTGTACATATTTTTCAAAACGCTGCTTTATCAGATAGTAAAAACGAATAAAAATTGAAAATTAGTTTCATTGACTTACTTAAAGTTGACATTGGCAATCGATTGAGGCAAAAATAAGATCCATTTATAATTAGAGCTTTTGCAGAAAAGTTTTTACACTTGAGAATTTTTAAATTTAGCATATTCTCATGACCTTTTCATACCAAATTCGAATAAGATAATTCCAGTGATTGCAAAGAAAAATAATTTTTTCGGCACTGTCTACTAACGCTAAATGAAACCAACAGATCGCGAAATTGCATTTCTGGGTATAGTCGTCGCGGTCTATAAGAGACAAATATAATCTTATAGATGGAAACCATATTACCTGCAGTTATTCATTTCCACATAGTTTACAATTATATAGCAGTGAAGAAGCTTAGGACATAGATAGGATACTTTGAAAGTCTCTTTGAAAATAATTCCCCAAAATACGGAAGGCACAAATTCATTATCAATTTTGATCATTCTTCAATATTTGTGTAAGCTTTAACAAAATTATTTTTGTGTCATCGCAAAATAACTTTCTTATTCGAACAAATCGGAAGACTGACCAAGAAGAGGACTTCACTACACTCTTAAACATTACTATGTCTATTTGCGCAATCCGTTTTCTGTGAGACAACTAAAATATTAAAATGTTTATTTTTACAAAACATAGAGATTAATATTTTAGTAAGTAGCATATTTCTAATATGTTTTCACTTGATATTAATACTACAAATTATAAAAATATTAATGTGCTGAAATTTCCATTTGTGTTAACAATATGTTTCTGCATATAGATATAGTTGCTCTAAGATGTATTTTTAAGTCTATGGCAAAATAGAGATTGCTCTAAGTATTTACAGATTTGTTTTTAAATTTATTGTCGGTAAAATTTAAGCAGGTATTTTCAGCTCTAGGGTAAGTTTCTGTGTAGCAACTGTTCTTTAGGAATATATAGATATAATTTATTAAATATGTATTTTTTTGGTAAGTAATTAAAAAAATGTTTACAAAGAAACACACAAAATATTATCTTTATCTCATTTTTAATACAGATAATCTATTTTTTAAAATGACAAAAAGAAATAAATAAGTAACTTTTTCATTATAATTTTTTGGTTTAATTTTATTTTCTACTGTTAAAAACAAACTAATAATTTAAGTGAACAGCTATTCATGGACGTTCAAGCAATAGCTCCAATAGTATGTAGTGATGAACGGAATACAAACCGAATTAGTTCCTTACAGATTCTTATGATTTTACTAGGATGAGCTAGCGCAAGTAACACCGTGAATTGAAAGATGACTTGCTAAAAACATCTACCAAATAAGTTTAAAATGTTTTGTCTGAAAAAGTCTTCCCCTAAAAATTGCTAATAATTTTAAAATGAAAATTAAAATTGATATTTTTTGTTTACCTAAAAGGTTCGAAATCTCTTATTACAAATATATTTTACCAAATTAGAAAAACTAAAATTAAATTTAGAGCAAGCAAAACTTTTCGTGAAAGATTTTTTTTCGTTAGAATTCAGTATTATATCTGTTATCTAATAAGGCAATTTTTTACAACTAATCATGTGACCAGCATGAAAATAAGACGAATATGTAAGAGATACATTTCAAATCCTTTACAGTGACGTATGGAAAGTGGACCAAACATGACCTTTTTTTATTATGTTTTCCACTGACTCTATCTCAGTACCACAAAAATACTCCAAAACCATAGAGAAACACCTTTTAAAAAAGGAAGAAACGAAAGACGCAAACCGAGTATCAGAAAATCTCACAATAGCAGAGGTAGCAGAAAGAAAGTAAAACGAGAGTAAAATATCATTGAAACTGAAACTGAAATAAAAAAATCTTAATTCACTAGTTTACTAACATGGCTTACTTTAAAACCGGTGTAAATTGATAGTAACGTAACTTAAATTGATAATGTAACAATAAGCCAAGCAAGTTTTAAACCATTAAAATACAAATATAAAAATATATTTTTTTATTACTAAATCAACAAAAATATAAAATTTTGTTTATTTTAGGGAGACAACTATATCTGATACCTATTTCAAGTCTTTATATGTAGTTTGTTTTCGTTAAAATCCCAATATAAATGTTTATTTGTTAACTTATGTAACATAAATTATAACAGTATAATAATTAAAACAAAACTGACCATCTAAAAGATTTAACATCCATCGCAACTAGATCGGGTCTTTTTTAAAAATTATTTGTGGATCTGGATGTATATGTCTTAAAAGAAACGGAACGGAATATTAAATAAAACACTACAGGTAATTATAAGGACAACAGAAATAACATTTCAATGAAAGTAGAATTAGTAATCTCTATAAAAATAACTAAAGAATAAATTACTGATGTTCTTAAGTCACTCCAAAGTAGTAAAGATCTAGGATAAGACGCGAGCGTGTAGTACCTAAGAAGAGTACTAATTTAACACTTGTTTGTAAAATAAACCATACCAGTAAATGGGGTTGAAGTGATGATAATAACTCTATTCAAAGGAAAGGGAGCAGAAGATTTTTGTTTAAGAAACAACTAGATTACTAGATCACTAAGAACCTGTAGCTGTTTACAATGAAGATGTTTATAAATAAATCAGTTGAGTACAATCTACCTCTGCACAAATACTTTGTAAACTATGAAAAAACCTTTGATTCTACAGGGACAAATATGAAAAAGCCACACTAAATACACATAGATCGCCCCCTATGCAAGTTTGTTTGCGTCGGAATATAAACTAGATATCCATAAAAGGATATATGAGAAAATATTCTCACTACCTTTGGAAAGAGTTTTCAAAAAGCTAAACTGGAATAATGTATATGTGACAATATCAACAGAGAAAGAATTTACACTTCAGATTTGGTGGTAATACTGTTCTGTTATTGAAAAGACTATTAAATAAACTTAAAATTTCGAGCGTACAAATAACACAAATAAAAATCAATGGAAAAAGAAATGAAAATTTCAATTTATTTCACACAGATACTAGAAATGGAAAAAACAGACGAAATTAAAATAACATATCCACGAAAAGAAGCCAAAACTTTAGAACAAAAATATTTAATCAATAAAACCATTCGATCTTGGATCCTAAAAAAAAATTGAGGGCAACATTATGAGCTATGAAAAGGGCAATGTTAGTTGACAAAACTGAGTGAATAATACGGTAAAAAAATTATACATCTAAAATGGAACTTTGATGGAAATATGGCACTAAATTAAAGTGATTAGTACACAAGTAAAGTTTTGCAATGAATATCATGAAAAGAGAAAATTGGAAGTGGAAAAGCGGTAATACGCTGGCAAGATGACATATAAAGAAAATCCAAAAAATACACTTTCAAGTTTCGCCATCCTATTTAGTTAATAACTGACCTAAGAAACGCACATGTATTCTTATCGGCTTAGATACAGTACAGTCTAGAGACAATAGCCTGAACGTCTATGGCCTGCTTAAATTTTTAAAGAAAACTAGGAGAAAATTTTAAAGTGTTTTAAAATTTAAACGTGTATACTAACAAGCACAGTCCGTGTTTCTCTGTATCACAGGTTAAATCTGCAATTTCTGAAAGCTTTTTAAAGCACATCTTAAGTTCCTTAGACATGAATCATTTATACAACATTCTAGACTAGACTTTCCAAGATTTAACAATATTTCAACTACTATTGTACAATGGGCGCGCCTTCAACAAAATGTAGTTATTTTTTTCTACTAGCAATCTTATGGTTTTTACAAAGAAATCGGTTACCGTGAAATCGGAAAATTAAATTTTATTGAAAACAGTAAGGTTTTTTTCTTTAGCCGAGTAACTTTACAATTTCTATTATTGGAGTTTCAAGTCTTTTAGGAATCATTAAATTTCTTCGAGCCTGCAGATTGTACTAGTAGGAAAAAATTTATTACATACTTTCCATTCTGATTTCAAAAATAACTATATTTATACAAGTCATAACCTTATTTCATCATACCCTGTTTCATCTAAAAACTTTAGAAAGTAAAATGTTAACAAGTTTAAACGCTTAAGCTACTAGTATGCTGTGAATATATTATATACAAGGGAATAGAAATACTACACTAAGAAGCGGCACTTTGTTTAAACTATGTAGTTGTTAAATATGTATTCGAATATATAATTTGCTTTTTATCTATCTATCCAAAGATTTATCTATCTAAAATGGAAGGATTTAGTTAAAAGCGGCGATAATTTACCTTCAGATTCTAACAGTTTAATAATACTTAAGTTTGATCAGTCTTTATATCTTCCACTACCTATCTATTCTATGTTTTCTCGTAAATTAAGAGATGCAGGCAATTGAGAAAATTTATATTAGAATTAAAATATTGAAAACAATAAAATGTTGAAAGCCAAATCAAATATTTATTATAACTTAAACCAATTTAAGTTATTTAACAAGTTAGGTATGTATATAAGTATATTATAAGATTTATTAAAATGTTTTTAATTTTCTTTGATCAACCAAAAATTTTTTGAATTACCTTTTGACTACAGGTTAAGCATTCTCTTAATTTCACACTAAAAACATAGATATCTAAATAAATCTATATATTTTGTACATTGAAGTTTTTTAAGAATGAGAAAAATTTTTTAATTACCTATTTACTGTGTTTTTTTGAGTACTGACAGCTGTCTAGTTAGACTGTCTTCGCTCGATACGATGCGCTTTTTCATTGTTTGTCTGATTTCAGGTTTGATGTCTGGTGATGACTGATCCTGAAAAAAAAATAATTTGTTGTAATGGTTTATTGGAAAAGTTATATTAAAATATAGATTGGTGCAAAAGAATGACGAGCCACTTTAAGGAAAGTTTCTTATAAACTACATTTTAAGACTTCAAGACATTTACGACTAGGCGAAAAGATACTTTAACAATATCACTTGTTTTTCTGAAGAGCAGCACATACATAATGGTAGGGATGGAACCTTTTTATTGTATTAAACCTTTTGGGGAAGGAAAGCCTTTTAAATTGCATCAGAATCATCAATTCTACATTCCCCGATAAAACATTTTGAAAAAGATATGCAACATCCAGTAATTCTAATAAATAACAAAATATTGATAACAGTTCATAAAAAGAAAGAAGTATAACATGCAGTTGCTCTCCAACCGCCACACCAGACATTCATGAGGGAGTGCTGAGACACGCTCATGAAAGCATCTTCATTTATTTGAATCTTAACCATCAGTCATTTCTCTCATTTAAACTTTTAATGAGAATTGCACTTTCGATTAAAAAAATTGTTGAAAAAATCATGACATTTTTTTAAATACAATCTGAAATTTCAGCGCCATTTTCTTTAAGAAAAATATATTTTTTTGGAAATTTTGATTTCACAATTGGAAAGAGAGGGAAAATATATATATCGATCTATGTTTTTAAAAATTGCAACAAACTTTAATTAAATTACAATAATATTTGTTTTCCAAAATAGTTTCGATAAAGCGAATAGAAAATTTAATTCTGTTCCTTAGATTCATTAGATTCATTAAATTTAAAGCGTTACGAGAAAAACTATAAGAACTAGGATTAACAATAAATATAAACAAAATAAAAATCATGCTTAGAGAGAAAAGAGAAGATTGACAGCAAGATATAGTAATATTTTGGTTTTTCAACTGTTTTTGAATATTCTAGAATTGTTCTATCTGTAAACATCATGAGTCTACTTTTACTGGGTTTATTTTGTTCTAGCTTCATTCCTCTCTACTTGAAAATACTACAAAGTATAACTAAGATATTGTCCTAATATTGAGTATAAAGTCTGTGGGCATTGTTTTGACTGAACTTAACTAGCCTTTTCTTTTATTCACTCTTGTATTTAAGACATTATAATATATTCTATTAGTGCTGCTAAAGCGAGGCGGTAAGCCTTAGGAGCTTCTATAGCTGACGTCAGCGTCTTGCTTCATTCAGAAGTTTGCTTAGGCTAATCGTTGCCGTCTTTTGATCTAATGACCATGATATACACATGGTGTATTTGTCTCGCGATTTGTTTTGTTTTTATCTAGATGCGAATTCCACTTAAGTTGTATATCCAGAGTCACCTCCAGATATTTTACCCCTTCTATTAAAATTGAATGTAACACTACTTAATGTTTTTCTTTCTTATGAAGAGCACTGTTGATAGTTTGTTGAACTTTTGTTACATTTTCTGATTTTCATATCATGCGGAAACCGTATTTCTGAAGAGATTTTAAATTTGGTTCATAATAGAATGATCTGGTCGTAGGTGGACTATAACTCCATAGTTAATAGATTGTCCACTAACGGAAACCACAGTAGTTGAGAAAGCACTTTTCTCTGATGATATTCCCTGATGGCTCTAAAAGTAATATTTCTCCTTGAAGAGATGTACTGGTAATTCTGTTTTTATCACTCTTTATATCCAATCTGCTCTGTAACTTACCGATTCATAGAGAATCAGTAGAACCGTTGTTAAATACTCTCTCTTTGTCTAAAAGTCAACCGTCGCAATCAATCACCTACAGACCTTATTCTAAATAAAGTTCGGAGATGTTAGTATTTTGATAAAGATTTTATAATATCTGTTAAGTAAGTAAAATATATTTGTTAAGAAATATTATACAAAAAGGCAGTTTAAATTGAAATCAAAGAAGTTAATCAAGTATTTTTTGAGTAAATTTACTTAAATTTAATTTTTTCTTTATTGCCTATAATTTAAAAATCATTTTTGAGGCAGATTAGGTTTCTGAAATAATAATCTGGAAGGAATTAAAAAATTATCTCTGGAATTTAATTTGCATTTACATTTTATGAAATCCCTTTTCATGTTGCGAGATGATAAAAATCAATTTTTTGTTGTCATCAAAGACTTATATATTTTTAATAATAATTTTTTCTGTGATAGAGGAATACAATCAATATTCTAATCTATTTAGGGAGTTAAAATGGTAAATAATAAACAAACATCACTTTACTAATTTTGTTTTCAAATATTACGCAACTGGGATTCCGCTGTCTTACTAAAATATATTCATTAAATATTCATGAATCAGAAATATTAGTAGATTAACCAATACACTACAATTTCCTAGAGAATCTTTAATTAAACAAGGAGCCCAGAAGGTTTTCATAGCCGAGGAGAAGACGTAGTTCTACCAATGTTTTTATATGTATTTTAACACCCTGATTTGGAATATCGAGTGTGGATTCCTGAAAAATGAGGGACTTTGTTATAAAAAAAATGTTTATAAATTATAAAAATAATTTTTCTTTTGTATTCCTCGGCCGATTCTGAGCAAAAAGTGTCTTTTGTGATTTTTTCCATCCTACGCACAGTTTTTTTAGTTAAAATTAGTTAAACATTTGACAAATGCCATTTTTACCACTTTTCAATAAAAATAACCTTTGAATAAATAAATATTTCGAAATTTTACGTCTGGCAATCGATAGTTCAAGTCAAGAACGACAAACTGAAATTAATTGCTATGCGATTATGTGAGGTTTTAATTGCTTTTTAACGCTACAAACTAATAGCGTTTTATCATTTATACCGTACGCGCCGCCATGTTTGAAGGAATATGAAAGTTCACTCACAGTGCTCACCTACTGCATAATCTATTATGACTTTCGTGGATTCTTATATGTTTTGCATAATCATTACAATCCCGGTTTAAAATGTGGCATAATAAATAAAATACGATATCATACTGTACTAAGTACGTATTCTATTAATAGTACATCAGTTAGAGAGTCTTTTTAAGTTGAGATTCAGTAATTAGAGTAATTATTATCGCATTAATGTCTTCTCGAGCTAATAACTTAACAGGTTGCAATTTGTAAATCGCGCTACTGCCTGTTATTAATATATGCTGATTTATTAGTTAGTAAAGAAAACCTTAAATATTTAAAAGACAAACTTGAATATAAAGTGAAGTTTAAAAACCCACCCTTTTCTCTACATCAAAATAATAAAGATGTCAGAAGCAATTTCTCGAAAAACATGTTTACCTGGTATTTTAGCTGGCTTAAGATCCCAAAATCTCCGGAAATATTTGTTGACTTTTTCGTGGAAATACCGTCGGCAATGAGAATATTAATATATGCTGATTTATTAGTTAGTAAAGAAAAACTTAAATATTTAAAAGATAAACCTGAATATAAGTTGAAGTTGAAAAACCAACCCTTTTCTCTACATCAAAATAATAAAGACGTCAGAAGCAATTTCTCGAAAAACATGTTTACCTAGCATTTTAGCTGGCTTAAGATCCCAAAATCTCCGGGAATATTTGTTGACTTTTTCGTGGAAATGCCGTCGGCAATGAAAATAATAATTTCCGCCCGAAAACTGCGTAGTCCTTTAAAATTATACCAAGGATTTTTAAAGGTGATCGAATCCCTAGAGCTATTTTTATGAATTAGATGTGGCAAAGACGTTTCTCGAGTGTCAAGAAGATATTTTTTGACGATTCTCATTAAATATAAAGCCCCGTGAATATTTATTATAAAGGAGGAAAACCCAAGAGAAATCAAAAGTAGTTTAAATTAACTTTTTATATGAATAAACATATACTTACAGTTAAATTATATTAGGTGGTTAATGAATTGTTGGTCACGTTATTATTTTTCGAGCTTTCAAGATATCAATTTATAGTTTTATCTACAACTAGCGACCCGCCCGGCTTCGCACGGGTGCAATGCTGATACCAAATACACTACAGAAAAACTGTGACTATTTATTTTATTTTTACAACAATTATTACATCGGCCTCCGACGCGCTATTTATAGGCACGCTGCCGCCGCCCCGGTCGGCCAGTACCGCCGCAAGCGCTACTTCCCGCAATTTTAAATCTGTAATATCTTCGAAAATATTCATTTAAATCTTGTGCTGTCAAGGACCATATAGATCTATATTAAATCAACAATGTATTTAAGCTATTTAATTGGATAAGGATTAATGCTGTATTGGTTAAAATCGCTTCAAAATTTGCCATTATTTGTCGTAAAAAGTAAATGACAAAAAAATGTTATTGTGGGATATCCATGAGAGATAGACATATACCATCGCGGAGTTTTCTGTAGACCTTTTCAATGTGTACAAATAATTAGTACATTATTTTGATAAATCTCGTAGGGTTCAGCCTGCGTTTGCAATGTAAGCGGAAAAAAATATGATAATTAACGACATCACATTAGAAACCTCAAAAATAACAGTATTTCTCCACTATTTAATGGATGTTATTATACATATAAACCTTCCTCTTGAATCACTCTATCTATTGAAAAAAACCGCATCAAAATCCGGTGCGTAGTTTTAAAGATTTAAGCATACAAAGGGACATAGGGACAGAGAAAGCGACTTTGTTTTATACTATGTAGTGAAGCACTTACATCTCAAGTTCTAATTGAGATAACTTTACGAAACAAATTAGAAACTACCTGTTATTTCAAATAAAGTTAAACTATAGTATTGTCACCCTTACGTATAATTATTCTTAAAATTGCCAAATTTCAGTTGATGTGAACGTTACAGAGCTTATTGATTTTTTTTATTAATAAGAAAATATAAACATATTTTATTGCTTAAGTATTCATGTCTTTAAATTATTATAATGCATGACAAATAGTGATTTCTTAATCTGCAATGTTCACTTAAATTAAAATTTGACAACTTTAACAATACTAATATATTTATGAAATTACGGTTTACTTTTACAAAAAATAACGAATAATATCCTTGGAAGTAAAAATACCATAGTTTAACATTATTTCGAATAACAAGTAATTTAAATTTTGTTTGGTAGAGATATCTTAACTAGAACTGTAGATATTAAAAAAATGTATTTGGCTGTGGCTCACCCTCTTTTACTAGTTTATTTTCAGAAATCCCTGAACACGTCAACTTAAGTTACTTATTGTTTTCGTTAAAAATATATTATCAACAAATCTGGTTTAATTTCGTAGTGTCCAGAATTAAATTATGATATGAATTACAAGATTAACCCTCATTAAAAGATACCTCAATTAGAATTTGAGATCTGGAAAAAAATATATTTGGAGGTGACTCACCCTCCTTTACTATTTCATTTTCTGAAACCCCAGAACAGGTCAACTTGAGTTAATTATGTTATTCGCGAAAAAAATACTTTCATTAAATTTCGTATTTTTTAGAATTAAATTACGTGCGTAAATATATGGTTTGCCCTAATAAGAAATAAGTGATAATATCCTTGGGGGTGAAAATACCATAGTTTAACATAATTTCGAATAACAAGTAACACTCGCTTTGTTTTGTAAAAATATATCTCTTACTACCTGAGATATTTCAAAAACACTTTTTTTAGGGGTAAACTTTAGAGGTCGTTTTCACCCCGTTATAATGAATCTCCACAGATAAAAAAAATACGTATCTCTTATTTTTGTACCCTCTACAACATATTTTTATTATTCTACTCTTCGTGAAAGAAATCCAAGCTAGGTATTTATTATTTATTTAAAAAAGCTTCCAAAACATATTGATTAAATGATTTTTAACATTTAAGTACATTTTCGATACAGACTAATGTTTCGCACTGTGTACACCAAAAGAATGTTATTCAACTTCGCGGTACAATAACTGATTTTTTATTGAGATGGTCAACTTTAAAAACTTATCGCCAATAAGTAAAATAATAAATGAAGCCATGTAGGATGTAAAAATTATCATATAATAAGGACCAAAGTTATGAAGATCCCAATAAAAAATTTTAATATGTGTAAAGAGAGACACATTTTACGAAAAAACCCCAGCTCTGAAACCCGCCAAAATGGTGAAAAGTAATTTAAATAAAATTGTTATTCATATATTATAAAGGTGCATTAATCAAAAAGATAAAATTATTGTAATGCACTTTTTAGAAAATGATGTTCCATTCTGGCAAGACGTAATGGAAACAAATTGAACATTTTATTAAGTACCTTTTCCCAGTTACCAACTTTAACACTTCTTTTGATATAGATTAGTAACAATACAGATTTTTTTTAAGGCGTCTTAGATTCTTGTTTATTTTTATTGAGTCCATTGAGTGTTTTAAATCTTGGACGTATTCTCTTTTGTATATTCTAATAGCACTACAAATATGCTAAATACGTGAAATAACGATTATGCAACAATGTAAATTGCTGCTCCAAACTATTTTAAATAAAGATCTTTTATTGATCCACTCCCCAGCCACCGGGATCACTGAATCGTTTCTATATTCATATATTTGCTTTCCATTCATGCCGACTGCACTGCGCTATTGCCTAAACCCAGCGACGACAAGTCTTGGCTCGCTGCCAAAATTCGGCAACATTATTACATCACAGCGAAGTTTTCTTGCCGGTGACGTCATTCTTGCCACACCTTAACTCGTTTATTTTAATTGAATGAGTCGGCAGTTTTTTTAAATTGGTGTATTTTTAACGACAAACGAATTTCAGTTTAAGAACATTAATGAAAAAGATTGAAATAAATTAAAAGAAATGGTATTTAAAATCACTTGCGAGGTTCTTTAATTACTTGGTTATAATATAGATTATTCTAAATTTTGTTTAACCTGATTATTTCTCAATAAGATCCGGAGATGGTATATAAATTTATTAAATTAGATTTACTAGAACTCGTTCATTAGAGATATTTTAAACAATTTTAATTCTTGACTAGATATGAAATAACTTTAATATATCAAAAAATAAACCTCATATTAATAATGTATCATGGTTTTCTCAAGATTTTACCACCCAGGATAGATAGACGTATACTTGTCTAATACTACTTAAATACACTTTTAAATTAATACTGTAAACTAATAAAGAACGAAAACTTTCACAGTTTTGGTCAAGTTGAAAATCATGGTTCTCCTACGATATCGGACATATTACGAAATAACAACATGGGCTCCACCCTACTAGAATTAATTAAAGCATGTCTGATTTCCACTTATTTTACTTTTCAAGGAACTTTTTACGAGCAGACTTCGGGAGTGGCCATGGGATCTCCGCTATCACCTGTGGAAGCTAAAATCTTCATGGAAGCATTCGAAGAAAATGCTTTGTCTTCTGCTCCTCTAAAACCTAAATTTTGCTGCAGATATGTAGATGATACATTCGTAGTTTGGCCGCATGGCGCAGATAACCTCCACAATTTCCTGAATCATCTAAATCAACAACACCTTAGTATAAAATCACCATGGAAACTGAATCAAATGGTGCCCTTCCCTTTCTTGATGTACTAGTACAAAGGCAAATTAGAACATCCTGTGTATAGAAAACCAACACATACAAATCGATATCTTAATGCAACGTCACACCGCCATTCTCCTCAAAAATAATCCGTCATAAACTCTTTGGTACATAGAGCACTTCCAATATATGACGAACAATAACTGAAATCAGAAACAGAAAAACTGACTAATGCTCTGAGAGGCAACGGATATTGCGCTGAAGACATAAGACATTCTATTAATAAATATAAAAACTCAACTCCTCAACAAAATGTCATAAATATACCTCCTATGGACAGTGTTGTCTTACCTTATATACACCGAACCATCGCCAATATTGCTAAATTGTTCCGAAAATCAAACATTCGTACAATTTTCAATATATGAGAAAATTGGACAAAGGACTCAATTCCATTTCGAACAGAAGGCGTTTACAAGATACCTTGCTCTTGTGGTAAAGTGTATGTATAATGTCCAGATTCAAAAATAGATAGGCCACCATATAGTCCTGATCTAAATCTAGTAAAGTGTCTGATCAGCTAAAACGCCTCAGATATATTACACATTTCAAGTAAAATATAAGATCTTCAGTTTATTACACATTATGAATGGAACGCCCTTCCTCAAGATTTAAATTCAAACATGCACGCCGAGAATTAAAGCTCGGGGAGGAAATATGTCTTTGACTGTGCTCTTATTTCAATCAAAATTAATATTGATTATCAAAATATCATCAAAAATTAAAGTATCATTAATTTTCATAACATTTAGCATATTTTTATTTTGAATCTTGAGAAATTTTTTTTCGTTAATTCCAATTATCTGGTAATTGCACTATTTTAAGAATAGTTAACAATAATGAAATTCAACTATGAAAATTTTTATTACCATGAATTGTCTTTATAAGAACTAATGAGTCTTAAATTATTGTATTAAAAGAAAAATCCTTTGTTGATACTTTCCCATAAATAATTATGAATCACAGAAAAGACTTTATAACTTTTTTTGTTAAAAATTTACCATAAAAACCATATCTATTATTCTCCAAACTTTACTTTTTAATTCTTTTTTAAAGAACTTTTTTACTTCGAAATGAAATGAAAAACTTTTACAGCGAAATTAATTAAATATTCATTAAACCGCCATTTCCAAAGAAGTGACTAGTAATTTTCCACAAATGCTCGTCATTTTTTAGCTAGAATCAATCTGTATGGTGCAATCGCAATAAAGTATTTTAATATGAAGAGAAATTATTGAAATAAAGCTAAATTTACCTCATCATCATATTTCTTTTCCATTTCCAACATGTGCCTGATGGTATCATATACGGAAGGAGACCTCTTCCGCTGTTCTTGTTGACTAATCATATCCAATACTGAGTCAGAAAATGGATGTCTTACAGGTGTCGCTGGTCTCATCAACACCTCTTCCTTTTGTCCTCTAGCATCTCTTTTGGGTCCTTCAGTTGGAAGCGGGGTTGGAAAAATAGATTTTACGATTGGTTTACGATCAGTATATATTACACTGTCTTCGCTTCGTTTGGAAGGACTTTCGTTGCTGTCAATATTATTGTTCTTTTGCTTGCGTTGTTTGCGTTGTTTATTTTTTCTTTGTTTTTGTTTCTTTGGAAGATCCTTCAGTTCTTTTACATCTTCATCTTCTACGTTAACAGGACGGTCATAAGGAATATCGTCCCATTTAGTAGGAAAATTGATGGCGTCAGTTTCATCAGTATTATAATCTGCATACGGGTACTGGTCATAGTAAGTTGGTGATTTCTCTTGGTACATTTGTTGCATCATTAGGTTGTTGAGGAATGCAGCATTGGTTTCGTCTACTCCGTCGTCATCTTCGATATTGTAGTCATTCTCGAATCTTATTTCATGTCCGATAGGTTGAGATTTCTCACGTTGTTCTCTTTCGTACTCTTGTAACAATCTCTCTTGCTCATCAATACTAGGATCAGGATAGTTATAGTAATTGTACTTGGCCGGAACTCTCGACACAGGTACGTCTTGGTAATAGTAAGGTAAGCTAGATTTATAGAAATCATATTTTGGAGCTCTAGGGGTAACATAATACATTGGGTAAGAGTCTTGGCTGTAGTAGTATTCTTCTGGATATAATTGAGAGTAGGTAGGATAGTAACTGTATGGGTATCGTTGACTTTTTAGGTAGTAGTCGTCATCATAAGATGTTCTGTGGTTGGATCTGCCATATCGTTTGTTTCCATAAAATGAGTTTGGGTAACATTGCACTAAATCTGTGTAGATAACTAGAAGTAGCGGGACAAAAGGTAAAAACTTGGGGGCGATCTGAAACAAACGGAAAAATTGCATAACATCAACAATAATAACGTCTTTTGCGAGTTTTCTTATACACTAGTGATAATAAAGCTGGAGCGACACAAATTATAGCTATATTTAAAGATGGAAATGAAGAAAAAGCATTATATTACGCGGATAATATTTTAAAGGGGTATGAAGAGAGGGGACGTAGAATAGCTATTAATTGTTCACGAATGTGTATAGGTTTTACCATGTATTTTTGCTTTGAAAAACAACCATATTTTTTAATAATGTTTGCTGTGTAAGTAACAAATCT
Source organism: Diaprepes abbreviatus (assembly GCA_034092305.1). Classification (NCBI taxonomy): domain Eukaryota; kingdom Metazoa; phylum Arthropoda; class Insecta; order Coleoptera; family Curculionidae; genus Diaprepes; species Diaprepes abbreviatus. The sequence continues at coordinate 1,340,516 of JASJET010000142.1, read as the reverse complement.
AATAAGATTTTAGTAATTAATACCGAAATAAAATTTATTTAAACATATGCAAGAAATTTTAAATGTTTTACTTAGGTTGTAGAATTAGCAACCGATACGCTAAAGGTCTTAGTACTTTTTATGGGAAATTGAATTAGACTATACATTGAAAGGTTTATTTAATATCAAAAATATGCTTTATTATTATCAGTATTAGCACTACATATGTTATGAATGTCTAATCGATTTCTTCAATACCAACATTTTTATATAGTCATTATGTAATATAATAATCGCAATAGCTTCACACTGATAAGAATATTTATACAATAACTTTGATTAAACCATAAAATATATTGTCATCATTATCATTATAACCGATAACCACGTAGCCATGCGAAGCGTGCGGCATCAGTAAACAAATTTATTTTACAACTGAATGATTAAAGTGATTTTGAGTTGGTCTTTTGAAAAATAATTCGCTATAATGGGCCCACCAAAGCATGATGGGATCAATAAAATGACGTGAACAGCTCGCGGACTTGTAACATTATATTAAATATGCGTAGATAACTTCAAGGCTCGGAGAGAAATGGGGGAAACCAGTAAAAATACTATAGGATACGGTATGACATACCGTTTTTGCATAAAAGATAAATTATATGGACTGCGCGTTTACCTGTATATATTTCAAATTGTGTAATTTAAATGTAATTGAATTTTTAATCGATTTCAACAAAGGAGGTTATCAATGGAGTTAACACTGAAAAAACTGAAAAAAAAATTTTAATTTCCAGTCTTACGCTAAAAAGAATGAAAACCTAAAACAGATATGTCTGGCTTAAGAATAAGAATCTAGGACAGTGTGATTTTCTGTAATTTGAAATGGGTTTATTTGAGTAAAATTAAAATAATCAATTTATTGCCTTTTGACTCAATGTAAAAGATTAATATGAAAATTTTCAACTATAAAAAAAAATGTTATTCAAAGTAAAGATTTTTTTTAGGTCCTGCTATTTTTAATATTAAAAGGAATTGTTTAAGTCTATCTGAACAAAGACATAGACTTCATTTTGATAACCTTTCTCAATTTTTTTGGAAAGAAAAACCCATGTCAAAGTCAAAACCAGAAAACGAATTTAATTATGATTTGTCAGACAAAATCTTGGAAGTGGAAAAAGTGGATCTGCAACTAAAAGATGTCAACAATTCGACTCTTCAACGTATTTATTGTAAAAAAACTTGATCCAATTTTCAGAATAGGGTCGTATCGAGTAGGGGGTATAGTGCCTTCATTATCTCTTTTTAAATCAACTCAGATCTGGTAAAGGTTTTGTCGAGAAAATATTAAATAAGTTGTGTTTTACAGTCAGTGTGTCTGACATTTTAATTAAAAACCACAAAACGAGGTCAAAAGCACAGTGATGAAGAAATTTTTAAGTTCATTTAAACCAAAAATAATGGATTATCACCTTTTTCATGATGTAGCGTGGACAAGAATTTTTTTTCTGTTGCTTTACTAGAAAGCAAATAATATTGATGAAAATTTTTCATATAATTCTTGTCAATAATTATATATTTTGAAAGATAAATAAAATTTTTTACACGAAAAAATAAATGTGAATTATTAAAATATATTTGTAGCTACAAAATGCTCTCTAATGGATCAAAAATGAACTAAAACAGTACTGAAACTACACTTGCTTCAAATAATTTGAAATTGAAACAGTATTTTTATAAGTATATGTGCTGAAGTTATATCTCTAGTAAGTGTATATATTTACTCGTTTTAAAAATATTTCAAGAGCATTTTATTATAAAAATTCGTTACAGAATTTCCAAATTTCCAATAAAGTGATTTAAACCAATTGTGATGAAATGAGTGATAGTAATTCACGTTTGCATTTTTCTCTATTTTAAATAACTGTATGCCATCGGTTGGATAATGTAATGAGGCTGAAGTGGCTCACATTGTAGCTCTGTCTAATGAAGGATTTAGACACAAAGATACCGCATCTCAGAAGAGATCAATCTACCTACCGAATATTTAAAAAATTGCCAAGAGACTGTAACGAAGATCCGATGAAGGGCTTGAAAGGTGTATAATGACTATTGCTGGCAGTTTTATATTTAAATTTAAAGGAATCGCTTATTGAAATCCATACATCCCAAAAATAAGCTAAATGGAAGGCAAAATAATGTTGATTCAAAAATAGTGAGATGCAGGTTTAGAGCGGAGACGACCTGTCAGATTTCCACATTTTTTCCAACATTAGGAAACTGTGTAATATCGAGAATTATGTTCAATTTACGGGTGAGAGTTGTATTCAATTATAGAAAACACGTCTATCGAAGAATTGGTGGATAATATGTTGGTTGCAAGCTAATACAAACCTTTTATTTCAAAAAGGGCGTCACACTATTTTAGAAAGGTATGAGTTAGGAGGGGTGCACCTAACTTATGACGGTGCATTATTTGAACAACATAATGGATACAAGAATCCGTATTAACGCGCGATGCCGTTTGACTATGTGCAGATAGAATACTAAGAATCTATCTCGATGCGGTTCATACTTGTGTGGGATCTATTAAAACTATGTACATGTTGAAGCAATGCAGTTTTAAGTACAGGAAACGCGATTTAGTTTGCTGCCTAATATAAAACGGATACAATTTCTCAAGAATACGTTGAAATTTATTTAATATATTTCATAATATTTATCATTAAGTCATCACCATTTAACCTTTAATAAAACTTCATATTCCTTAATTAAAGTAAACATCTAACATCTAACAGGTTTCATAGATTCATAAGAATTAATAAAGCTTAAGTTTCGAAACAAGGTGTGGCATGTTTGTAAGTAAAACAACCCAAACAAATCAACAATATACGTAAGTTGTGCGTCAAAGAAAGTTAAACAAAAAATATACTCTTTAAGGATAATAGTAAACATGTCACTCATTTTAGTATGGTAATATTGTTTTAGGTACAATATTAATACTTTTTTAGCTGACTAAAAAAAATGCTATTTCTCTCTGTAAGTTTCCGAACGAAGTAGATTTGCTCTAAAGTTCTAATCACGAATTTGGAGTTTAATCTCAACAGCGCGATTGAGAACCCTGGAGTTTTAAGTTCATATTAAATTGGTTATTACTAAAAGCTTCCACTTAGTCTGACTTGCGCAGTTCAGATGTACTGAGACTCCACAAGTTTTTACGTGAATTGGATATTGTTTATAGTACTGTAGTTCAATAAAATACGTTGTACTTAAGGCTATTATATTCACTCATCAATAAATTATATTATGCAGTCAAAGCACAACATTAAAAGATCCGACAGTTACTATTAGCGTTCTGTAACTTAAAAAAATGTGATTTTTAATCTAAAAATAGCAAAATTGCCTCACAAAAAACTCCGGGGATTTTAGAAAGGCCTCTTTTGATGCACTAAGCATTTATATTAGAGTTCATAAAGCACCTACATCGATATAATCTCTTATTTACTTCAAAGTTTTGTTGCTCAACTTAATATCTATAAGACGAACTCATTTAGGCACTTACGAATTTCAAACCTGTAACCATATAGAGATTAAAACTTTCCTTGTGATAAAGGGCACGTGTCGACGAACATGAGTGACAGAATCTTAATGTTGGAAACTCCATTCGGCTGGTTATAACTTTAGACGCTTCAACAGCTTTTCTGACTGGGAATTTTAAATTTGCAGAGAGCGAGGTAATACTAACGAATATAATTTTATTTTGTCTAATTTAGTAATTAGCACTCTCAACTTGATCTCAACTGAGTAAGAATTTTTTTCAAAATGTTAATCGTTTTATGTATTATATATTCTATATATTCCAAATTTTTCTGTAGGTTCAGAATTTGATTTGGTGATTCTTAAGTCAATACTCAATAAAAAAGAGTGGAATGCGCCTGCGTATGGTACTATCAAATGTTGACCAATATGAACTATATTTTCTTTGGTCAAGTAGGTAATAAAATATTATTATGAAGTGTAAAGTTCTATATCAAAAAAATATTCATAAAATAAAATAATGCTAATTATATTACGTTATATTATGTGACATAAGTACGGGAGGTTAAATAACAACAATTTATATGTTATAGACAACTTCATAATTTTGTTTACTATTTAATTTAAATAATGTTATTATTTTCATACAATACCATAGTCTTTTTATATATAATATCATTATGGTTTTCTTAAATCATAAATTGGCATGGTATATTAATTTTTAGACTAAGAGTCGTTGCAATTAACATAAGGCAGAATATGACATACATTTAATTAACCAGAAATTGTCGAGTCTATTTTGGTTGTAATAATTATTTATGTAACACTTAGTATGTGAAATTTAATGATCATTTGCAAGACAAAAATTAGAACTTACATCTAATGGTAAATTAACAAAAGGAAATTATATTAAATCACTTGTTCTATATATATATATTAAATACGCAATCAATAGGATTAAAGCAATAAGAAGAAAGCATAATAATAAAATTTCATTTTTCCCTAATAGAATCATTAAAAGCCTATTTATGTTTTAATGGTTCTCTACGATAAAAATTATTACTGAACATTAATAAAGAAAAATATTCTAATAAACTTAATATTGTCGATTTGTACAAATATTACGAATTTAAGAACTAAAACTTTTTATCTTCATGGTAAAAAAAATGAGAATCTAAAATAGAAAATTAGGAAGAAATATATTAAATATATACTATGTGAGACGTAATATATGAATAACAAGAAATGATTATTTTACTCATTTTAATTGACATATGGCGTTTGAAATATTTGCAGAAAATAGAGTTTGTAATTAATAGCAACAATTCTTAAATTCTACTAAATATAAATAAATAATTTGAAATAAATAATTAGTTATAAAAATTTTATCTGAAAATTAATACATAATTTTTATTAAACAAAATACTAGTTGACAAGTTTTGTTCTAATAAATTATTTAAATAAAAATGATAAATAAATAGTAAAAATAATAAAAAAAATTATATTATTGCTAGACTTACCATCTTAAAGAAATAAAAAACACAATCACTAAGGGCTACAAAAATTTAAATTCGTTAAATAACTTCACTTAATGCTCTTCAACAGCCGATATCCTTCAAGAAAATGTGTCACCCCCTACTCGTCTACCTCTATATATAACCATAACCTCCCCTACATCGAGCACCCACACAGTTATCAATGAAATTTTCCTAAGTGGGGACAACGCCTGGAATATGCGACAACCCAACGCGATTGGTGTTATATTCAACAAGCTGGATTACGATTGGTCGAAAACAGCAGAGAAGTATTGATTCTGGATTTATAGGCGCGAATTTCCATGAAGAGAAGAGCTGCTTTTCGGAGAACTGGCTTCATTCATAACTTCTAAATTTTTTGGGGATGGGTAAAATGGTCGTGAGACTTAGACTACGTTTTAGAGTTTGAACCTGGAATTGGCTAGTTCCTGTATGAGTGTGCGATAATAATAGATTTTCAGAGAAATGGTTGGATAGATATGTTTCTGTTAATGTTGAGGGTTGTTTCGACAAATTCTTGTTTTTTGTAGAGAGAATTACCCAAATTTTTAACTTAAGTAGATAACTTCAATTTTTTAATTGATATTATGATATCAATATCGATTCACCAAAAATAAGGAAGTTTCGTAAACATATAATTTTATTGTAACGGATAATTTCTAGTATTTTCGATAAAGCATATTAAAATATATAAAAATTGCCAACAATGCAATTTTTATTGATATGTACTATGTAACACTTCCTATATCTGAAAGATATACTATTTCTAAATATTCTCAAGGAAAGGATGATATTAATACGACATGAATTGATAGATTTTTTAAATTTTTAATGTCTGCTCATGCATAACTTTTTGATAGAAATAAGACATTTTGACAAAAATTTCCAGCGTGTTCTAGGGGATTTTCCGAGATGATCTCACAGGTTTATTGCAATGTGGTTAAAAACTGGAAAAACTGAGGTTAAGAACGTTCCTGTACATAACTTTTGATAGAAGGGGGATGCTTTGATTCAATTTTCAGCCTGTTGAAAGAAATACTTATAAATTGATCCAGTTATAATATTTCCAAGTTTATTACAGCGAGATTGAAAGCCTAACAATGAACACAAAATGGTTGGATAGCAACATTCTAATTCATTTCAGCTTTTTTTATCTTATTTTTTAAATAAAATTTCTTTTCAGTTCCTCTTTCTTTCGTGTATTAGTGTATTCGTGTGACATTATTATTAGAAATACTATCTATTCACAATTCGGTTTAGATGGTTCGTTAACGTTGTCCGATTTTCATATTCCACCGTTTCCTATCTTGCCATTGTCCGTCTTGAAAATTACGGGCTCTTCCCCAAATCTTTTCAGATCTTTTTCATCTTTTACAATCTTCATGATACTATTTTTAGGTTTGCTGGAGCGGTCATTCATTGTACATGCCTACTGGATTAGTTGTTTTCTTTCTATATCCTGTCTGTAGTAGTAGCTTCTTGTTAGTTATTGCTTATATCCATGATGTTCTTGCTGACCTTCTGAAGGTGTTCATTTCCACAGTTTCTACATACTTATTTCTTATTCTTGTTTCTAAGTCTTCAAATTTTAGCCTCATACATTTAACTGTTTTTTATCACTGTGTTGTATGTTTTGTTTCTTGATATTTTTGTTCCATAAAATTCCATTTAAACTGTTTTTTAACTTGGATAATTCTTACATAAATTTCTTTTCTATATGTATCCGTTTTATACAAAATGATTAGATAATATTTCTTCGCATCCTTCTATTTCGATGGTTTTATTTATTTTCAGCTTGCCATTCTTATCTTTTTTTGTAAAATTATTTGATTTTCTGAGTGTTTATTGATATGTTTCTTGTAGTATCGCAGAAAGAACATCCTACCACCGTTCTACGACGAGAATAGACTTTAAATAGAAGTTCCAAGTTATCGTAAGTACGATAAGGATGTCTGGGAAAGGCATCCGTGGGTCCCACTGGCCAGTCTACCACCCATGTCATGACGAAACATCCTCACTTTTAGAAGGTGGTGGCAAATATATTTTTTTATATGTCCTTAACACCAGAGGCATGATTGCAACAATAGTTTTCTTGTCACACCAGTATATTTAATATCCTATTTATCACTCGCTAGTATCGCTTGATCATCAGCAAATGGCAGTGTATATATAGCTGTGTCCGTTAGCTGTATTGAAATTCTATTGCAATTCTATTTCCATTGTAATAATAAAAATTGATAGTTTAATACCCATTTTGAGTTTTGGTATTTATTCTCTATATAAATTTTGTACAGTTTAAATAAATTAATGGTTAATATTTGTGTTTGTTAATCACAGCGTAGTTAGAGGGATATTATAGGAAACTTTAGTTAAATCTATAAATAATATGTGGGTGTTTTGACTTGCAGCTGTTCTTTTCTCAATAATTGGGATGTCCATTTAAAAAAAAAATTGAAACTAAAAGAAATAAATTATTTTAAAAACATACTTGCAATAGATGGTAGAAAATAATTTAGAAATTATTAGGTTAAAACATATGTTTTGTAAATAAGTCTCTGAAACAATGGTAATAAACTTAAGTGGTCTAATTTGACAATGAGGGTTTTATGGTTAGAAGTGAATAAATAAGCTATGTTGTAAATTGTAAAAATAAAAAAAAAATTATCATCAGTCAAAATGGAAAATTTTCTTCATTTTCAGGAGACAACTATTTCTCTTTCACGGATTTTAAAGCTTTATTTCTAGGTTTTAATATCAACTTTTCTATATAAAAGATAATTTGTTGATCTATATAATATAAATTATAAAATTGTCATAAGCAAAATGTAAAAATAACAAAAAAAAAATATTCTCGTTTATTACTAAATGAGCCAAAATGGAAAATTTTCTTTATTTTCAGGAGACAGCTATTTTTTTTCACGGATTTTAAAGCTTTATTCCTAGGTTTTAATATCAATTTTTCTATATAATGGATAATTTGTTGATCTATGCAATATAAATAGCCAAATGTAAAAATAAAAAAAAATATTTTCTTTTATTACTAAATCAGCTAAAATGGAAAATTTTCTTTATTTTCAGGAGATAACTATTTCTTTTTCACGGATTTTAAAGCTTTATTTCTAGGTTAATTTTTTCATACAAAGCATTATTTGTTGATCTATATAATATAAATTATAAAAATGTCATAAGCAAAATAATAGTTAATTATGACATCTTATTTTAATGATTGGTCTAAAATTTTTAAAAGAATTTGTCCAGTATAATTTAGGTTCGTCATATTCTATTGAAACATTTTTTTTCTTGAACGACATAGGCTATATTTTATTAAGAAGAGTTAAGAATAAATAAATTTATTTTATGACAGTTTACGTAGACAAAGCAGCGACAACAGATAGTGTTGAAATTTTAGCGGTCCGTCGGCTCCTAACAAGCGATGATAAAACAATATTCTGAAGGAAGTAAAAACGATTAGAAATATAGTAGTTTTTATGTTTGTGTGACAAATTTATGCCTCAACGATAATATCCTCTCTGGCATATCGCCAACTCAACTACTCTCTTGGGAGATTTCGGCAAATAAAAAATTATCCGTTGTAGACGCTTTACGTTTGAAGCGATTTACGTTGTCCGTCGGTAGCTGAAAACCTATAGCGTATAAACATTTTTATTAACAATAAAAATTTCATCTGTTTCATTTATTAAGTCTTGGACACAATTGTCTTAAAGATTCTTTCATACTGTTTGATTTAGTTGTAAGTTTTAAAGCCAAAAATGTTTCATTAGCGGTCTTTAAAGGAATTAAAACTTATTATTTTTAAAATTTAATAATCTTAAACAAATATTGATTAAAAAAAAGTTTTATCGCGTAATAAAAATAGTTATTAAGAATAATTCTAGTAAATATGAACTTTTTAAAATTAATTTAAAATAATTTTAAAATTAGGATAATATAAGTCCTTTAGATAAAAATAATTTCTTTAAAAAGGGGAAAAACATATTAACATAAAGAAGAAACAACATTACATTTAGAGATGTTAAGATTCAGCTTATTAGCCACACACCATTGACTGATCATATCAATACTAGCCTGAAGGGACAAACAGTCTGCAGCAGAAACAATACGTTGAATAATTTTTAAATCATTAGCATAGGCTAGTTTATGGAAAGCGAACTGGGAAACAAGATCGTATAAATATGTTAAAGAGTAGTGGCCCTAAGTTCTAACCCTGGGGGACACCTGACGTTAGAGCAGACCTAGCAGATTCATATTTTTCTATTGGTACGAAGTGACTACAACTAAATAATGAGGATTTCAAGAGGGAAGCAAGGCCGCAAGAGAAACCGAATAAGACAGAAGCTTTCTGTAAAAGTATGTGATGGTCGGTTTGGTCAAAAGCTTTATGGAAATCAGTGTAAATAACATCGACTTGACTTCGGCTGTTAGGGGCGTCGTAAACGTGAGAGGAAAAGGAGTAAAGGTTAGTCATACTTGATCTTTTAGAAAAGAAGCCGTGTTGGTCAGTCGATAATCGATTTTGAATTTTAGAAAATAAATATTTCTGAAAGGTAATCTCGAAGACCTTGGAAAAATTACATAAGATTGTAATGCCACGATAGTTTTCAACTAGAGATGGATCAACTTTTTTCAAAATAGGACAGACTGTGGAAATCTTCCAGACTTCTGAAAAAACCTAGCCCTTCAAAATCAGTTGGAAGATATGATAAAGGGGAGCGCTCAGAACAATGGAACAGTTATTCACCAGAAAACTAGGAACACCATCTGAGCCAGATATGGCCTTATTTTTGAGTGACTTGCAGGCCAGAGAAACATCCGTGGGAGTGATTATGGGAATGTTAATGGTTTCAGAAGGTTCCCAAGAAGTAGAAATCTCAGAGGGCTCCGAGTCTTTGTAGACACTCTTAAAGTACTTCCCAAACGCTGAGACGATATTATGAGTCCCATGAAGTAGATGGTTCTCGTAGTTCATTATAGCTGGAATGCGTGACTAAGCTTTTTTACTTTGAACGAAAGTCCAAAAATTGGAAGGACCACTGTTTATATTTTGCTCAACATCTCTTATAAAGGCCTCGTAGACCCGCTGTGATTGTGACTTTATTAATCTACGCAAAGTCCTGTATTTTTCTAGGTAATAGGTAATTTTACGAGTTTGAAGTTATCTACAGTGTGAAATAATAAGAAAGTTATATTATATAATTTATTGTACGACTTTCATGAAAATAAAATAATTTTTCTCAATTTTTTAAATTATTTCATTTTTCATTTTTTAGTTTTTACGACGAACAGTGCGCTACAAACCTTGACTTACGTGGGAGAGTCCAACACTTGCCACACATCATGTTTAGCTACCTTAGTGCTATTTCGCTCGGAATTCTACAAACCTTAGGTAGGGGTCTCAATCAAACTACCCCAAACTCGATCGATTTCCGTTCAGCACTGTATAGTACCTGTGACGGTGGGTAAAACTAGAACCAAAGTAGTCATCAAGATGCATCTAACGAGCCTAAACTTGGTAGGACTATGTTCGTCAGACCGGAGAACCTGTAACCACCTTCCATCTTCATCATCAGATCATCTCAATGGTATCATAATGCATTGTCATCGGGTTTATATGTATGTACGGAATTTTAGCTCGATCGGATAACTGGAAGTGAGTTAAAATTCGATTACAAGATTTAATTGGCAGTCGACAGCCCATTGGTTGTAGTGAAACTATATAAAATTGTTTAATAAAAAAGATTATTCATTCCGATAGCCATCGTAGCTAATCGAAAAGAAAATGCTATAGAAGATTTCTTTAGTCAATTAATACTCGGGTAAACAGAGGTTTATATTTTAGGCTTGTAAGAGAGAGGAAATAAACAAATTCACATATTATCTTACGTTCTCTTGATCAGTGATGCTCAGAGACACACATCGTGTAAATTTTTGAAGTAATGGAAACTATGCCAGAGGCAGATGATGGTTGGCTGTTTTTAATTAGATAACAAGACGAAGACTTCATTAAATGAGATACCTTTAAGACCTGTATCTGGTCTAAAACTTAGCATAACTCAGCCGCAAAAAAATACTTCAATTTACAGACAATTATCCAGTGGGGTACCTTTTTCTTTTCTGACTAGATAGTGAGACCACATCTACTATTATATAAGAGCATTCCAATTTTTCTTGCCATAGAAGTCAAAACTGAAAAAAGGTACGGAAAAAAAATGTTTGTTTGCACATTATTTTTGACAGGAGTGAGATATTTTTGATTAGGTTTTTATCATGTGGCAAGGAGAAATCACAAAGCAGTCAAGCAAAAAAAAATTTCCGGTAGGTTATTCGCAAATAAGTTGCAATTGATAAAAAAAATCAATAACTGTTTTTACTGCAATTAATTTAACAATCGTAAATTAAATGATTTATGGAACCAGGTGTCAAGCCTTTATTCACAAAATGAAAACGGCGTTCCAAAAATTTTACATATTTTAATTTTCTCCAAAACTGATATAGAGGGACCTTGAGGGTTTAAATTATGAATTTAAAATTATTTTGTAAAAATTCAATATGGCAAATCCAATATAGCGGACTAAAAATTTTATATATTTCGATTTTGTTCAAAGATGGGTCTGGACCGTTTTTGAGGATGTAAATATTGGATATAAAATTATTTTAAGAAAATCCTATATGTCTGATGCAATATGATGGTCTAAAAATTCTAAATTTCCGGATTTCATACAAAACGGGTACTAGTGTGTTTTGAAGGGTTTAGATTAGATTAATTCGAATTTTTTCAGCTTCGCTATTAGGAGGTTTTCAGGGTCGTATATTATGAATAGGAACTTAATTTTCTAGAACTTAATATGACAGATAAAATATGAGATACTGAAAATTTTATATTTTTCCGATTTTGTCTAAAATTGACATTGCGGGGTTCTTGGGACGTATACGAACTCAATATGCAGGATAAACTATGTCGGGCTAAGAAATTTACTTCTTAAGTTCCTTAAATGTCGATATTAGAAGGTTTTGGGGGTCTATACTTGGATAAAATGGGTACTTTTTGGCAACCTGGGAATCATTTCGAGGTACATTAATCTCGATTAGTACTTGCTTCAAATAATTTATGAATATCATAATGAATTCTAAAACTAAAAATAGAAAAATTTTTATAAAACAAATTGAACTGACTTCTAAAAATAAGCTAAAAAATGAAAATTAATTATAAATATTTAAAGTCGGCGTCAAATTATTTCTAAACGAAATAAATAACTACTAATACGATATGTATACAAACTATGGTAAGAAAGCAAATACAAATAAAGTATTTTTAATGTGTTTATGCAAATCACTTTTTTTCAAGGTATCTGTTTCGCGCCGACTTCAAAAATTTCAATTTCATAAGAAAATTTATAATCATTTTTTACTTTTTAGCGCGTTTTTATAAGTCGGTTGAGTTTTTTTTATAAAAATTTTAAATGCAATTGATATTAATATTTTTTGGTTTATTGGATGTCATTTTGTGACTGGTCGCATGGCTGATGAGTTAATGCCAATAAAAAAACTATGGGATTAAGAAATCGGATTTAAGAAGCTTTGTTCATAATCTCATGATAAAAGAAAGATACTAGACATTTGGTAACTTACGAAGAAAGTTAATTAATTTATTTGTTACTTTTTAATACTATGCTATTAAATAGTCTTTTTCAAAAAATAGTTTATCCCAAGAACAAAACTCATAGTATGACTATGTAATAGATAAAATTTAAAAAAAAATCAAAATCATTTATTGTTCATTTTGCATAAGCTAACGTTATATATTAAATAATAAATAAATAAACATTATTTAAAAATTAAAATAAATATATACAATTAGTTAAGCACAAATATACCAAACATACATACACAAGTCAAACACACGCACCCACATAACAACAAATAACAAGTCAGAAAATTAAAATAATTACCATATAGATATCAAAATTAACTAAAAACATGTAAAAAAATTAATATAAGAACTAAAGGCGGGAAAAATAACCCTTAAACTTCTGCGGATCATAAAAAACCTAATATGTTGATTTTTTTTTTTAGGGTTTTCCAATAAGAGGTGTCATTTTGAAAAGCCCGCTATTTCGGTAGATGTCACTTTTGAAGCTGTAAGTTTTTGACGTTTGACAAGTAGAAACTACGCCATAAATAAAGATGGAACGATACACGCTTCAACAACGCATTGAAATTATTAAAATTCACTATAAAAATGGTGAAAATTTGGCAGAGACGGTTCGTAAAACTCGAACATTTTTGGGTCGTCATGAAGCACCTTGTCGGAGCGCAATAAAGAAATTGGTGAAAAAATTCGAGCTGTTGGGACAAGTTAGTTATGTGAAGAAGAAAACCCGTGCACGTCGCTCAAGAACAGCCGAGAATATTGCTGCTCAAGCCGGCCGATCATCAACAACGTCGTGCCTTTGCTGATTGGGTTCTTGAAATGCATGAAAATGATCCGGAATTCCATCGAAAAATCATCTTCAGTGATGAGGCCCATTTCCACCTCGGTGGCTTCGTCAACAAACAAAATTGTCGCATCTGGGGCTCGGAAAACCCAAGAGTTATTGTTGAAAAGCCTCTCTATCCTGAACGTGTGACTGTTTGGTGCGGTTTATGGTCCGGCGGGGTCATTAGACCTTACTTTTTCGAAAATGAGGCTGGAGCAACAGTTACGGTGAATGGATTGCGCTATCGAGAGATGATTAATGATTTTTTATGGCCGGAATTGGATGGTATTTATCTGGACCACGTTTACTTTCAACAAGACGGCGCTACGTGCCACACAAGCAACGAAACCATTGATCTTTTACGGGAAAAGTTTCCGGGCCGTGTTATCTCTCGAAGAGGTGATCACAATTGGCCACCGAGATCTTGTGATGTGACACCTTGCGATTTCTTCCTTTGGGGCCACGTGAAAGACAAGGTCTACGCCAACAGCCCAGCGTCGATTCAAGACCTCAAAGATGGAATTCGTGAGGCTATCGAGGACATACGGCAGCCACTTTGCGATTTGGTTATGGAAAATTTCATGAAAAGGATATGGTCCTGTAGGCATGGTCGTGGTGGTCATTTGGCTGATGTTATTTTCCATCATTAACGGCATACCTTCCTCTTTATAATGTAATATAAATAAATATCCGATCATTTATCTTAAAAAATGGCATTTTTCTTTGAATATCAAAATAACACCTTTTATTGGAAAACCCTTTATAATGTAATATGTTGGTAGAAGGGACTAAAAAGATATTTTGTAGTACTTGAAAACACAAGGCGAATAAGGTCATTACGAAGGGGTTATGCAGCATTCATAGAAATGGAATTAAGTTTTCTTTTTTTGCTTGTGTATAGTTATTAAACTTTTGTATATATGGCATGATGGTAAAGTCATAATGCCATCTTATTTAAAATATAAAATTTTCAAATTCAAATGTTTATGGCTCTCACGAACCCCAGATTTCCACCGCATACACAATTTTTAAGTGAATTTATTCATAGTTTACTACTTTAAGGATTTTTGATGATACTATCTTCTTTAGAACCCGTATTGAATAACATATAGAATTTAATTTAAGTTTAAGTTGTATTTCCAAAATAAGCTCGAGAATTTTAGTTTCTAGCGCGGTTTGTATTGAGCAATTTGAGATTGAAATATTTTCACCCAAAATGTTTATTTTTTTTTAATACTAAAAAATAAGGATTATCTACATTGAGTTTTTATTTGCAGCAAACCATTAAGTAAGCTCATTAACTGTTTTCTTAGTTGCCGCAGTTTGATTATTACTTAAAATACAAGTCGTATCATCTGTATATAATAAAATTTTTTCCGATACGTGATCCGAGAGATCACTAACATAAATACTAAATAGCAGTGGTTTGAGCAGGGACCCTTGGTGAACTCTAGAAACAACATTCATCGTCTTAGTAGAAACATACTGACTTCTACCAGATAGGTGTGAATAAAACTAATCAAGCACTTCACCTCTCACACCAAACTAATCAAATATGGAGATCTAATTAGAAGCAAAATTTCAAAAAATAATGACAGATAAATCATAACTTTTGATTGAATAAGCATTTAATAAAGTTTACATTCTCGTCAGGATTTTAAACAGAACAAAAGGGAGGTTGTCATTCATTTAAAGAATTGTTTTTTATCCAAATAATATAATATTTCGAATGGTATACGTAAAAGCCAATTTTAGATTAAAAATACTTTTCCGGGAAACGTTTTTAAAAAAGCCACCTGAACAAACAACCAAGAAATAAATTATAATCAGGAAGTGATAGCAGCCATTGCTAGCTTTCGTGTTCTTAACTACGTACTATTTTTGGTCGCTAAACGTGCCACATAAAATTTTTATCAAACACGCGAATGCAACAATTTGCCTTTTTATCGGTTAAAATAGAAAACCTGTTTATAGAATTGGATCTATTTTCAGAGCCATTAAAAGTTTATAATCAGTCGGGCTCTAAGCGAGTTACAGTGATTCATTGTAACTTGGATGGACAAAATCGAAATTTAAATATTTCTAATCTAGATATATTTAAAAGGCAATACTGAAATCCTGTATATTGATTTTCATATGAGTATATATAGAAAATACGTCAAATTAACACTACAAAGAATATACTAAAAATTTAGAAAAGTTAATAATTACAAACGTAATATATTAGTAAAATATTTAGAACAACCTAAAAGCATGTCATAAAATGATAACTTTTAAAAATTAAAATAATAAAAAATTTAAAAGAATATACATGTCACACAATATTAACGTGCTTATTATAACCTAACAGAAGAACCTATAAATTATTGTTCTATAGAAGCAATAGAGAAAATATTTAATGCTGAAAAAATACTTTATATTGATTTTTATATGCATATACCTAGAAATGACCTCAACTTAAAATTAAAAAAATATACTAAAATTTAAAAAGGTAAATAAATATATATATATATATATATATATATATATATATATATATATATATATATATATATATATATATATATATATATACATGTTGTAACGTAGATTTTCACGGATGGTGGAATGTGAACTGGTGTTTTTCCGGTTTTCAATCTGTTCGTCAACAGAAAAATCTTCATGACGTTTCGCCAACATCTCAGCTGGCATTTTCAAGTGATGCTTCCTCGACGGCTGCTCGGCTTGGAGCAGGACAACAATTAAAAAAAACTCCTCTCTGACAGAAGACAGTTCTGTGTTGTCGAACATTTAATATATGTTTATATATTATGGATATGGTCGATAGTGTTTTGCTGAAATATTTGGATATTACACCTCAGAAAATAGACTCATAGAGGTAGACTGCAAATCAGGCGCGGATCCAAGGGGGGGGCGGTGGGGGCGATCGCCCCCCCCCCCAAGAGCTTGGAGTTCAGGAAAATACACCAGATTTTGCCTCTTATACTATAGTTTATTCAAGAACTAGTGAGAATTTTTCATTTTTTACCTTTTTTTCTTCACAAACTACCTGTGTTCTTTAGTCCGATGTCTTTGGCAAAGTCTGTTAGACACATATATTTTTCATAGGAATAGGTTAGAAATTTTATAATCAAAAATACTGGTCTATAATAATGAACTATTTGGGTTGGATAGCAATAGATATTTGGATGTGTGAAGTGTTAAAAAGGATTTTAATCCTTGTCATAGGCATCGGAAGGCGTCAAAAGGAGATCTATTTTATCACTAAATATTTATGGCATAGAGTATTATTTCGGTAATAAACTTAAAATAAAAAGTTTTTATAATATTATTTTATTTCTTATGATTTTTTAATAGTTCACATATATTAGAAAATATAGATAATTTTGACATATTCAACACAAATCACAACTGTAGTTTTATTATTTTTAATTTTGGCATAGAAACCGTTTTAGGCACATTCAGACTAATACGTAGCCTTTTCTCTCAAGTTATAATTTAAATACTTACAAAATACCCAATATTAAAAATACAAGAAGTTAAACATATATAAAAAAAATAAATTTGTCAATATAATATTAAAATTTTTTTGGGGCTATCGGGCATTTTATTATTAATTAAAAACATTTTTGGGATATTTGACGTTCCAGTTTATTTATTTCTAAACCATCTGCAAAGTTACAATTAAGCACTAAAAAGGGATTCAAATGTTATCAATTTTTATATGTTACAGAAAATTTAAATAATAAATTGTGTTAACGCTGGTAAACATTACGTATCTTATTTGTCATCAAAGTCAGTGAAGCTATCTTCGCTCAAATTAATTATAATTGATTCCTCTCTCACCGATCATGAGATCGAGTTTCCAAATCTTTTATTATATGGATTTTTCGCAATTATCTGCAGTAACTTTATTCAAAAAAATCTTTCAAAAGTCCAGTAAAATTATTAATTTTGTAAGTTGTGTTATTTCCAGCAATTCTACCTTTTATTTGAGAGAGATATTTCCTTCACCAACGGACATTTTCCGGACGATCTATAAGAACAGATTTCCTATCTGGTTTTTCCCAACAAAAAAGTTCTCTGAGCAATTTCCAGAGCTAAGTCCTTTTAATTTCAGGCAAATCCCAATCTTCATTGATTTTAGTTAGAAGTTTGTCGACGGTTGAGATCTGCTTCTCATAATAAAATGTATGTACAAATCCTTTTATTACAGTTTACATCTCTTCTTTTAACTAGGTTTCTCGTCTGCCTGTGATCGAATATAGCTTTGAATTAATAACAATTCCAGTCAGTTTTTTCTCCGTCAGTGTTCGGTACATTTTCGAACTCCTGTTATATTGGAACACATCTCAACAGAGCTTTTAACATTATTATCTAGATATTAATATCTTAAGGCATCATAAACATTCATCGTAATAAGTTTTTGTTTGAGGAAAAAATGCCTTCCATCTTTTGGGTATCCCACTAATCTCAAATAATATATAAAAACAAGCACAAACAAAATAAATCACTAAGGACACACTGTAAGGTGTACTTTGCTCACTGACAGAAATTAAATTGAATTATCAGGAATTTTATTGTTGCAGTAAATTTATAAAAGCTTATAATATTTAAATATAATTAGATTTACGGCAGTTCTCAGTTACCGGCGGCACTGAAGCAGGTACGTTGGAGGTTTCGGTAACAGTTTTATTACTCTCTCTAGTTCTTGAATAGAGTATAAGAATGTGTATGCTTGCGATCGCCCCTCCCCTTCCCAAGGGCTATGAGTTCAGGAACATAGAACCGATTCTGCCTTTTATATTAGGAATGTGTATGCTGCTGGCAACCCCCCCCCCTTGACAACTTGTTTTTTTTTGCGATAGCACCCCCCCCCCCCTAGGAGCTTTGAACTCAGGAAAATAGACCCGATTCTGCCTCTTATACGAGGAATGTGTATGTTGATCGCATCCCCCCCTGTCGGAAACTTGTTTTTTCTTGTGATCGCCCCCCCCTCTCTCCAAGAGCTTCAAATTCAAAAAATAGCCCCGTCCCTGCCTTTGGGAATGAGAATGGGAATGTTGCTGGTGTTCCCCCCCCCCCCCGGGGACAACTTGCTTTCACTTGCCATCTTGTACTTTTGTGATATCACCGCCCCCCCCCCCCCAAGGAGAGAGGCTGGATCCGCCCCTGCTGCAAATGCAGTTAATACGGAAGGTTTCCTAAATGTACCTTGATAGCTTTGCCTTCTCATTGTATACTTCTGCACTGTAAAAATTATTTGCAAATTCTTTCAACTGCCCCAATGCATATCATAAATGTAAATGAAAAGGCGAAAAATATAATGATCTACTACATATTTGCTACACTGGTTGCACAATGATTTTGCTTCTAAAATGACCCCCAGTTGCCCAACAACAATCATTACCTGGTTTATTGTAAACCTATGTTATTAATTCAAGTATACATATTATGATCATACGTCACCAATTGGAAAAACCAAATTAGAATTTTCTCCACTGAAGTTTTATTATTCTATTCACTGTTCGACCTGTTCTATTTTACCTAGTAAAATTTTCTTGGTGTGTTTTTTCCATCTTCGATTAATTTTGTCGTATTATTACAGGATCAATATACCGAACGGGGGTGGGAAACAAATAAAATATTTATTAAGTTTTATTATATAAAACAATATTAATTGCGTCAGATTTTGGGATAAACAAGTAATTTACAGCAAGATTTATTTATGAATTATGAAAAATTTAAGCATAAATTTTGTAAACAGATTTTAATAAATATAAACATCAAGGAAATTTTTAATGGGATACGTTCCGTGTCGATACACTGTTCCAACTCGAAGAGAGTTTTCTTGGTGGAGGGAAGATCTCTTATTCATAGTGCCACTCTTTTCAAGTTCAGTTGACTCACGGATCGATTTTGTCCTCTCGTGTTCTATGTTAGCGATGTGCTAGCAATTGTCAAAATCAATTTTGTCTTGTTTCGAGCTCATGTTAGAAAAAGGCTGATGTTGTCTGTTTATCTCCTAAGTTGAGTTAATGTTCTAGCTTTGCCAAATTTCTTTTGTTGGTTTGGCCTATGCAGGTTTTACTGCAGGTATTGCGTGTGATTTTATATACACCTTGATTTTTCAGATCAATTTTATCCTGTGAGTTTCTTAGAAATGAGTATATTGTTTTGTGTGGTTTGTAGGCTGTAGATATATAATGTTTCCGGAGCAATTTGCCTATTCTATCTGTTGTGCCATTTATGTATGATGGCTTGTCTATTATTGGTAGGTGATTTTATTTCCTGTCTGTGTATTTGGTGTAATTTCATTAATTTATTTATGATTAGTGATTTGTAGCTATTTTCTTTCAGTGCCTTTTTTGTGTGTCAGTTTTACGCTCTGTATTTGTGAGAAGTGATGGTGAGAATCAGAATTTAGATTAGTTCTCGGTATACTGTATGTTGCAGGTGTCCATCCATTGTCTTGATTATAAAGAGTCTAGGAAAGGGAGCTGATGGTTTCCTTCAAGAATCATGGAAACAGTTGAACTATTGTTTGCCGTGGGGTTTTATTACAAATACATCATCCACATAGCGGCACCAGAGTTTGGGTCTGAGGTGGAAGTAGTGGGAATAGGGGGCTCCTAGTTGACCCCCCCACCACTTTTTTGATTGGTCAGCCAAGAATGACCTTGTTTCTGATTGGCTGCCCAAGTTCGCCCCCTATTCCGATTGGTTTCATAAACTCCGCCTCTTTTTGCTCCACCTCCTACCTCCTTCCTAACCACCACAGTAGTTGGAGGGGAGCTGGTAGCAGTTGGAGGGGAGCTGGTATTTTAAAGGACTGAATCTGAGCGAGCTACATTCATTTACAACTAGTCTTAAGCTTATATAGAAGATTCACCACTAATAAAGAACAGTGTTAAATTAAAAATAAGTGGTAGTTATGAACAGTGATTTGCAAAATGAAATAATCAAATTAGGTAAACAGTTTACTAAACTTCAAAATTCCGAATTAAAGAATGCAATGCTAAGGAAAACACACCCCGAGTGGGCACAGGTATATTATGAGACTGCCTTCCAATACCAATTAGCTGCAGAAGCCTGTTTAAATTATAGAAAAACCCAAAATTTGCCGAAGTTCTTTCATGAAATAAAGAAAATAGGATTCAGTTACTTTTTAAGGATATTGAAGGATTATATAAAAGATCCTGATATATTAAAAGAAATCGTGGAAGAGGAAGAGAGAGATAAAGAGATATTGAGAAACAGGGAGGTTTTAGTGTAGGATTTATTATGGAATTATTAATAAGAGAAATGTATGAAGAGTTTTTGATGTCCGCAGCCTGTTCCGAGTTTTATGCATATGAAGGTCAAGAAAGTGAAGCGCAGAATATTATAGTGTTTTTAAATTATATGGAACATGCGGAATTATGTTTACTAGCAGCTAAATGTTGTAGCGAATATTTAAAAAATAAAAATATAGATATTTTAATATGTAAACTTCAAGAACTAGGATTAAATAATAATATTTCATGTATTAAAACAATGTTAGAAAATAAAACACATAATTTGTAATCAAGTCTTTTATTACATAAAAAAATTGTTGTAAAGGTAATAAACATTTGATAATGCACATACACATGGTATTTTTTGATGATAAAAGCAGCAAGGATCCATTTTCTTTAGGGTGGGTTGTTCATCAATCTCGATAACTGGTTTCATGGAATACTTCTTTACGAAATCTGCCTTTTCTTCCCCTTTTACATAAACATAGTCCACCTTAGCGCTTAAATCTCTTATGATATCTCCACATTTGTGTAATGGTGTAAATCCTTCACACCATTCAATGCAATGGTAATTTTTTATTAACCACAGAGCTTGTTTGTGTAAATAGGATGGTAAATGACCCATCGGAAATGGAGCTTTGAAAATAAAATGACTTGTCTTTTGCCCATCGTACGCTGCTAATTCCTTTACAATAAATTTATTATTTTCAATTTTGAATCCTTGAAGATCTAGAATAAGTTTCATATTTTCAAATATTTGAATTTCTTGATCATTTCTACTTTTAATTGATATTCACTTATTTGTTTTTTTAATTTCTGCAACTGAAGTTGAAAATCTAATACTCGAACTGAAATCTCGTAAGACATTATATAAATGAAGAATTCTGGTTTGGCTACGTTAATAAATATCAAAATTGACGCGTGCGCTCTTAAGCGTAAGTAGCGGTTTGTTTAAAAAGAGTATTTTATCTTAAGGAAATTGTATTACAACTGTTTCACGATTTTTGTTAATGGATTGTAACTGAAAACTTTATCATGAATTATAACACAATATGCCGCTGTTTTAGGGGGAATTTTTTCCTTGGTTTCAAATTCAATTCTCATGGTTACTGGACCTGTTTGTAGTAAATCTCTTTGATGTGAACAATTAATGTAAACTATAGGAGCATTTTCTTTAAATTCTTTCGGATTAAAAATTGGTTCCACTGGAGAGTTATAATACCCTTGACGAAAGTCTGTAAACATTTCATACAGAGTAGCAAATTTATTATTTTCAAAGTCAAGTTGAAGATCATTGTAAGGATATCTTTCTGAATTTAAAAAGACATTCATATTTCTTAAATTACAATGATCAAATTTACTCATATCCATTTTTAGATTACCACGTCTATTTTTCTGAAAAGCAATTAGAACATGACGTGGCGTTTCGACTTTTGTAGATGTTTTTACGGGCCAGTTGTGCCTCGTAGTTTCCAATAACTCTGGATATTCAACTAATTCCCAGCTTCGGAAGGTTATTAGTATATCACTATTTTTGTCAATAATTTTGGTAAGTGCTAATTCTTGCGGAATCGCTACAGTAAGATGAGGAACTCTCCAACACAACTTGGTAATTTTAACTTTGGGTTTTTCATCTTCATTACTGGATAATAATGCATTTGTATCATCATTACTTCTTATTAGAATAAGTTCTTGTTGTGAATTAAGAATAATCTTATTATAATCTTCAAAAAATCCTGAATACATCTTTAATGGTATACATAATGAAACATTACCTTTGTCATCAGTCATAATTTTTTCTTTAGATTTTGTTTTCGGATACCAACCGGCATTTTCCAATTTAGCACTTTCATTTTGATTAAATGAAATATATCCCTTAAGAGTTGAAGTTATACCAATATCCCGAACGGAGTCAATAGTAACACCATTTAAAATATAGCGTAATTCTTTAAATAAAAATGCCGGAGCATTATTAATTAAAACAGTATTAGCTAAAGGGGAATCATCTTCTTTAGTTACTTGCAATTCCACATAAATTTCACTTTTGCAAGGTAAAGGATATTTTCCTGTTTGTTGCAAAGCAATTCTGATTTCATCATTTGGTCCGAGTTTTGTAGGATTAAAAGGATCGAAAGAAAGAATTTCCCAGCTTAATATTGATTCATCAACCAATACATTTTCTCTTACATTTAAATAATCCATTTTTATTTAAGTTTAAAACCCAAACTTTGAAGAAATTTTCTATTAGAAGGTGTTAACCTTTGGAAGTTTGATTTCCTACTAAAGGAAGTTGGTTTCTTTCTTGTCTTATTAATGTTTTTATTATTAAATTTTCTAGTAAAGTTTGCAGATTTATTGTTATATAATATTACCATCTTTAATCTACTTTTTTAAGATGTAGTCTGATGGTTATGGTTTCTTCTCTAAAATTAACCAAATCACCTTCCTGATCTATTATTTTAATGGCTATTTTATCAATTACTTTAACGGTGACTGGGAAATATATGACGTTTTGAGGTGACTCAATTATTTTGAACCCTGGAGCAACGCTCGGGAAAAATTGGTGTATTATATGAACAGGTTTCCCGTTTAAATATGATCCCTCTGCAATACTGCAGTCTATATTTATTGAATTTACTTTAATTATTTCCGCGGGAAAATCTGATATATGTTCAATGTTGGCTTCCAATCGCCCATTTTTAAACCCTAATAATTTACCAATAGTTCCTTCACGAAAAGTTATGGGGGCTGAACATTTAAGATGTGTACGTAAAGTATTATTATTTGCATAAAGACTAAAACTAATTTTATCCTCATCCAAGTGTTTTTTTAAAAAATCTGTTATGTCTTCTAATTCGTAGCTACCTGGGGGTATGGCTATTTCTAAATTTTCATCATGAATTAATACATTATTCCCAACATCAATATTGGGAATTGCATTAAATGTTTCGAAATTTACAAGACCGATAACATATTCAACATCTTCATCTAAATATATTGGAGGATGTAACTCTGATGTTAAAATAGCGGAATTGCCGCTAAGAACAAAACTATATGACATTTTACTTTAAAAATATGTTTAATAATAAACTAAAATTAGGTGTTACATATGGTTATAAAGAAATTTTAGACACAATTGACCACAATTTGTTTTGTTAAAGTTTTGATAACTGTTATAATTATAATTAACAATATTATTATTTTGGTCGCTATAAAAATATTTAATTAATTCAGAAGGGGGTCGCAAATTACCATAACTATCAAAATATATTATGTTTTTTCCTTTTTTTGTATATGCTATCCAGTGAGTACCAACACCACTGTGATTATCTAGATTGACAATTGCACTTTCAATTAACTTTATCTTTTTTGGTAATTTATCCCTCATAAAAATACCACGAAAGTTGGGAATTTGTAAATATTTAGCGTATTTAAGTAAATCGTAATTTGTAAGTGCTTTTCGAGGTATATGTTTTAGCAGTTTTTTGAATAAGGTTTCAAGTATAATCCACATCCTGTTTTATAGGGTTTTAAATAAAGTCCACTTCCTTTTTTTCCTACCGCAATGGACTCCATCATTTGATTGTGTCGTTTAGATTCTTCTAATTTCGCTTTGGCTGCTTTTGCATCATTTACTGCTTTAGCAATACCTGCAGCCCCTCCTCCAAGAGCACCAAGAGCAGACAAACCAGCAAATAAAGGTATAAGTGGAAGAAATCCGCCAGTCTTTGGGATTGGAATTACCCTTTTCTTTGGAGGTAAGACTTTACCAGTTTTTTTAATAGCTTTTAAAGCAGTTTGAATACTTTCATTTAGGTCTTTAAAACGTTTCCCCTTAATTCCTTTTCTAGCTTTTGAAATTACCTGAGATAATGATAGTCCTCGTCCTTTTCGAGTTTTTCGCTTGAACTTTCTTCTCGTTCGAAGTCCCATACCTAATTTTCTTTTAATTTTCATAGCACCAGTAATTCCTAGTGCAGCAGTTTTTTCCCCAAAACTAGAATCTTTAGCTTTGAACCTTGATAAAGCTTTGTCAGCTAATACTTTATCAGCTAAATGCCTTCTTTTTATATCATTTGATTGTGAGTAAGCAATATCGTGTTCTTTACAAGCCTCATCCAATAAATTTATACCTTTATCACCTCTTGACAATCGTTTTTCCAATTTTGTTCCAGGTCCACAAAAATTATAACCAGGAATATGCAATTCAAAGGGTAATTTATTTATTAATGAGTTTACTAAACCACTTCCTTTCCTTTTGCTGTTTGTCTTGTAAATGATTCGTTTATTATGTGATGGAAACATTATATATAGTTGCAATCCTAGTGATAACTAACCAGTTACATCACAATACTGAATATTAATAGTTTGTTTTATATATAAAATGAGAGTTGAGAAACAACCATACTCTATAACAATTAAGGATCATGAAAGTTCAGTGAATGGTTTTAGAAAACATGGAAAACTGTTTGAGGGAAATAGTAAAAGAGGGTTAATTATTGGCCCGTCAGGCTGTGGCAAAACCAATGTTATTATTAGTTTGATTGAAGATCCGAATGGTTTGCGATTTGAAAATCTGTATGTTTATTCAAAATCCTTATATCAACCAAAGTATAAATATTTGAGAACACTTTTTAAACCTTTGAAAAAAATTGGATACTATGAATCTGAAAATGAAGAAACAATTGTTTCACCAAAACAAGTTAAACCAAACTCTATAATAATATTTGATGATATAGTGTGTTGTAATCAGAATGTTGTAAAGGACTATTTTTGTTTCGGAAGACACAAAAATACTGATTGTTTTTATTTATGTCAAACATATTCTTCTATTCCGAAACAATTAATTCGTGACAATGCAAATTTAATTGTTATATTTCAACAAGATCGAACAAACTTAAAACATATTTATGATGATCATGTTAATGTTGATATGTCATTAAACCAATTTAATGAGTTGTGCTTAATATGTTGGAAAGATAAATTTGGATTTTTAGTAATAGACAAAGACTCTAATGTGAAATCTGGCCGATATCGAAAAGGATTTGATTCATATATTTACTTATAAAAATAAACGTTTGATGGTAAATTATACCAATCATGGATGAACGTTTAGCAAGAGAGCTAGTTAAATCAAGAAAAGCTGTTAAACAAAAATATCAGAGTTTAAAAAATGCGGAATTTGAGGCGCAAACTAAATTGGAGGAAACATATAAACCGATAACTCAACCCTTACAAGAATTAATTTCAACGATTGGTAAAATTGAACCTGTTGAAATAAAGGAAGAGCTACACACACCAATTAAAAAAATTTATGAAACACCACAGAAAAGATCAATTCAAACACTAACACCAAAGAGAAAATTACAATATGGAACATCAACACCAGAAAAAAGAAAGACGGGAAAAACTCCACTCCTTCCTACAGAAATACCATCGATTATTGACTGGGACGCGAGTTTAGCTTCAGCAAGTCAAATGCCATCTATACAACAAACAAGTATTATTGCAGAAACAAACCCTTCTTCAGGTTCACACTCCACAATAGGAAATCTTTCAGATATACTGGAACAAACACGGCAAACAGTTAGAACATTTGTTGATACAGATTTATATAAAGAATATTTATTAGGATTTGATGAATTACCTCGCCAATATATTGATAGCGGTGTAAAAGATGTTGAACATGAGTTTGATCACCAATATGGAATAGTTCATGATTTGGAAACCGAGAAATTCTTTTTGGGTTTAACTCAAAAACCTGTCGAAATTATTGGTAAAAACATCAAAATTGAAGGAATAACCTATACAGGTACACCAGGTTTATATGAGTTATTATTTAAAAAAGAACCAATAGGGTATAAAAAACAAGATTTGGAAAATTATATGGATATTTTAAAAAGAACCAATGCATACCGTAGAAATAATGATCCAAATGAGCAGGTGCAGGGGAATGGATCACATAAATATATTTCTATAATAGGACCTTATTTGCAAAGCAAAGGAATTACAAAAACTAAAACTCTAAATCCCGAATCTCAACAAGCAGTCCAGGGATTTTTTGAAAGACGCAAAGCTCCATATAGAGAAAGTCGAGTGTCTTCAAAAAAAACCGGATTTGGTATAACTTTAAAAGTTAATAAACCTAATACAGATTACATATATTGGGATAATGTAAACGAACTTGTTGAGAGACTTCGACTATTGGTAGCATCCATGCTTGCGGGACACACTGGTCATAACAATGAAATTATTTCCATTATTGAAGAACTAAGAGAAGCGAATATTATTATATAAAAGGACATAATAGATACTTTTAAACATTTCTAAAATGACCATCGATAAATTTGGTCGTCATATTTCAAAAAAATCTGCTCTAAACACATTATTATCACTAGAAAATAAAATATTATCAAATGTTGAAGAGAAAATAATAAAAATTTTTAAAAGCGATGTCAAATATATTGAAAACAAATTAATTCAAAATTTAGATCCCGGGTTGAAAAGCGATGTTAATAATTTAAATAAGAGAATAAATGAATATGATAACAATATACAAAATATTGCAAAAAAGATTAAGTTATTTGAGGATAAAGTTATTCCTGAATATAATGACAAGATAATTAATTTGAAAAATACTGTTGATGGAAATGATGATGTAGTAGAAAAATTTTCTCAGAAAGTTTCTAAATATGCAAATGACTTTGACGTAGTGAAGTTAAAATATGATAAAGTTGATGATTTTGAAAATGAAATAAAAAATGAAATTACATCAATTAAATCAATAATTAAGGATACTTCAGCAATTGACAATGTCAAGAACAGTATTTCCAAGGAAATTACATCAAAGTTTCAAAATTTTACTAATTTGCTTAATGATAGAGTAGCAGAAGAAGTAAGGAATTTTAAGAAAATACATGACGTTATGGATAAAAATACACAAAATCTTGAAAAATCAATGAACACTCATTTCCTAATTCACAAAAAAGATACCGACAAAGTTAATGAATTTAAAGAACAAATTAAAGAATTTGAAATTAAAATCAATGCATATAAATCAAATTTACAATATTTAGAAGACAAATTGAAGGAGGATTTTCAAAACGAAAATGAAAAAATTGAAACAAAATTCAAAGATCAAATTACAAAAGATAATGAAAAAATCGAGGATATACTAAAGCAGTTAAACAATCTGAAAACCAAATCTGAAACGTCTTTTGACGAGGGAAATTTTACAAAGGCAATCGATGAGAAATTACAAAAAGAATTAGAATCCTTACTAGAAGTAGTGCAAGCTATAATAGAAGTTTCTAAAAAGGATGTATTAATTAAAATTAAAAATAATAGTTCAAAAATCGAGGAGACTTCTTTACTCATAAAAGAACTTGAAACATCTTATACAGATATACTACACAAAGCTGAAAAGACAGTGTCAGACATAAAAAATATAGAAAAAAAAATTGTGAAAATGACATTAGATATTACAAATGCAGAATTTCAATTAGGAAAAGATATAAAAAATCTAGAAGATAAATTAACAAAAGAAATAAAATCTTTAAACGAATTAGTTCAAAGAGCTGCTGAAGTTTCTAGAAAAGAATTTAATGATACAATGAATTATGCAAGAGAAGAAATGAATTCAACATTAGGTGGTTTCAAAAAAGATTATACGTTATCAAATGTTCTTTTGGAAACTAAATTTAATGTAAAAATGTCTGATCTTAATAACAACATCACCCAAATAAATTCGTCAATAAAAGAAATTAGAAATGAAAATAACAAATCATTTGAAACAATGGAAAATAAATTTAATGTAAAAATTTCTGATCTTACTAACAACATCACCCAAATAAATTCGTCAATAAAAGAAATTATAAATGAAAATAAAAAATCATTTGAAGCAATGGAAAATAAAATTAAAGAACTTACTAAAAAAAACTGAGATGATTTTTTTTTATATTTTACAACATCAGCGATAAAGGGCTTTTATAAACGGTTTAGAAGGAGGTAAAGTTATTTGTGGGATTTATTTTCGAGAGTAAGGTATAAATTAATAATGAGTAAAATTAAGCAAGACGTTGTAAATGAATTACATAAACCGGCGAGAAGGCGATATAGAAGGAGACGAACAATTGTAAAAGGGCTTAATGATCTATTTCAAGCTGATCTGATAGAAATGCAGCCATATGCGAAATTTAATAGGGGTTTAAGATATATTTTAATGGTAATAAATGTGTTTTCTAAATTTGTATGGGCAGAACCTGTAAAATCCAAAACTGGTAAAGATGTAGCAGCTGCAATGAAAAAAATTCTATTAACTTTAAAAACTCCCCCAACAAATCTGAATACTGATCAGGGTAAAGAATTCTTTAATCAAGACTTTCAGAAACTTATGGAGCAGTTCAAAATTAATCATTACAACACATTTTCTAATATGAAAGCTAGTATTGTAGAGAGAGTAAATAGAACGATAAAAAACAAAATGTGGAAAAAGTTTAGTTTACTAGGTAATTATAAATGGATCAGCTTTCTTAAAGAAATAATTACAGAATACAATAATACTAAGCATTCAACAATCGGAAAAAAACCAAACGAAGTTAACAAAAAGAATGAAATGGAAATCTTGAAATCAGCTTATACTCATAGGAAAACTGTAGATCCCAGATCACCAAAATTTCGTGTCAGTGATAGAGTACGAATAAGCAAGATTCGCGAACAATTTTCTAAAGGTTACACGCCCAACTGGTCAAACGAAATTTTTCAAATAAAAAAAATCCAGCTTACTAATCCAACAACGTATTTGATTCAAGATGGAAATGGGATAGATATTCAAGGAGGTTTCTATGAAGAAGAACTTCAAAAAGTAAGACACCCAAATGTATATCTGGTGGAAAAAGTGTTAAGAAAGAAAGGAAACAAAGTATTTGTAAAATGGTTAGGATTAGATAAATCTTATAACTCTTGTATCTTCAAGAGAGATGTGATGTAATAGTAATTAATGCTGTAATAATAATTGATGTTTGTAATAAAAAAAATGATTTTTTATATATATTTGTTTTATTTAAAAATAAGCTTATTACATAAACATTTTTTTAAATACAATATTCCTATAATCAGAGTCTAATATGGGATTTAAAATTTCTTCAGTCAATTTAATCCTTCTTCTAAAATGTTTTTGATTTATAAACTCTTCAGAAGTCATACGAGCTTTTCTGTAGGCGAAGTTCCAAGCAACCATCAGATGAATTTGGTTTCTTGATTCATCAATAGATACTGTCTTCTTCATAATAGTGCTTAGACTTTAATTTTTGTTCTAGTTCTTCGGGATGATTCAACAGCAGTTCCAGCATGGAGCACACATTTTCACTATTTAGATTTTGTTTTGGAGAAAGGACATTATATATTTTGTCAAAAGAATCTCCGTCGTAAAAATTGTTATTTCTAAAAACGTTGAAATAACGTCGAAAGTTTTGTTTTTGTAAAACATTTAGTCTATATTCTATAAGTGGAATTTGTTCCCATAGTCTGCACACAGTTTCATTTCCATAGTAAATAAAATCACAGCTTTTCACAATCTTCACTATTGGTAATTCACCAATCTTTTCAAAATGAATAGATAAATTTTGCAAATATATCGGTTCATTGAAAACATTTGGTGAAAACATATAATTTGTTATAACTCCTTGATATTGCAATAAGTTCTTCCAATCATCTTCATTTAATATCACAGACTGACCATTTTTACCACCAAGTTCAATGCATGGTAGAAAATCACTTTCCACCCACAAACCAATCACAGCATATTTAGAGTTAGAATTATTTAAATTATATTTTGTAGAATTTATAATTGTTTTTTTTATTTTCTTTTTTAATGGTGAATTTTCAAATATATTTTTACTCTGATTACTGAACATTTTAAATGATGTATTTCAAAAACTAACTGGCTATCTGCTTGCTCTCAAAAAACTAACTATCAATCCGTTTGCTCCTAAATTTTATACATTTTCCCTCTCCTCTCAAGTGGAGGGGTAAACTTATTTTCCCTCTCCATTTAAGAGGAGGGGATAAACTTTAAATGTCTTTATACTAACGAGAATCAATAAAAAACAAAATTTATATTATTTTTTTAACATTTATTAAATATTTTTATAGATATTTTTTCATGAAATACAATAAAATTAAACATGTACAAATAAATATTGCTGATGTAAATATAATAACAAATATATAACAACAGACACAATGACAAGATTCTTCTTTTTTATTATTGAAAGGAATCCAATCTGAATATTGTAATGGTTTGTTTGTCATGGAATATTTAATTTTTATGTATGTATTTTCACACAAAGCAGAATCAGTTACATTATAGGTAAAAAAGTGTGAATTTCCAACAAGATATGTCATTTTCATCTGTTTGTAGCAGTCGGTTTCATTTTTGAGGGCATTTATACATATATCAGCCCTAACTGTATTAGGAATGTAATTTACATATATCACATTTCCAACAAGGGAAACTAAAACTATTAAAGATGCAGCAGTCATTGTTGTAATATTACTAACAAATAATGGTATTTCTATACAATATATATGTTTTTGGATTCAGTTTCCCCTCCAACTTTTAAAGCTTCAAAAACGACTTACATAATTTATCATCATATAAAATGATGTCTTTATAAAGATGAAAAATTACTAGGAGTAGTTAATTCTAATCGCGGTTTTTTATTTTTAGATCCATTTTCGTTTCCAGAACTTAAAAAAGTTAGAGTATCATACATCATTTTCATATCTTTATCAAAAAAATCTGTTTCCAAAATATCCTTATGTCCCCATGCAAGAGTTTTTGTGGAATTTGGTATACAATATCTTTTATCATCATGAGTTGTTAATGCCAATTTATTTAACAAATTAGTGTATATATTATGCATATCTGACTTGAATACATACATGGTGCAGAATATTTTGTCACCTTTCTCAACAACATCTTTATAATCTGATAATGTTAATTGATTTTTTATACATGATCTACTAACGCCTTTTGCTTTTTTATCTACACTATTTTTGGATTTTATACAATATGCTTTAGCACCAGTTCCATAAAAACTTTCAATGGGAATCCCTTTGTACTCATCTTTAAATTTACCAACAACTGATGTTGTAATAGGCATGCAATGAATATTTTGTTCAGAAAAATTAGAAGTATCAAATTGATCCAGATTTAGCTTCATATCTTCATAAAAGTTTTGGGTCTGAACTTCAAGAATTAAGGAATCAGTATCCGTATATAATAAATTTAAATTATTACCATATTTTACTTTTAAATACCCATAATAAAAATTATACATTACAGTTTTTGCAATATCCAGAATACTCATCCCAACATAAATTGGTTTATTGTATTCAATGCAAACCTGTTGAAGTTGAAGAGCAACTAGATTTTCAGAGAAAATTTTAAAATCCTTTAATTGAGGTTTAGAAATAAGTTTTTCGGCACTAAATTTATTACCCTGTCTTTCCCATTGAGATACTAATTTAATATCTGCTCGCCTATCAACATTTTCCATGGTTTTACCGAAAATTGAATTATTTGCCAATTTATAACAATTTTTATCAAATTTATTTTTAGATAAATTTCGTAAATTTGTATTTAAATCTATATATTCCGCTAACCATGGTGATTGTGTAAACTTAACTGCTCTGTGTATTTTTATGATTTTGAGTCCAAATTGTAGACATTGTTTCAGATATCGGTAGTGAATGATATAGTTATATTTATTATGTAAGTTTGGAATTAATTTTGAGTGGTTTGAAATTGGTGGTGTATATTGTTCAGGACAAAATGGGAAATCATTATGACTATCATGTAAATAATTTGGATATTCTAAATCAACTTCAAATATGTATCCTATAGATGATGTATCTGAAAGTTCGGATATATTTAAAGTTTCTATTTCGAGCTTAGGTACCCAAGCAAAATTTTTTTCAGGCAAATATTGTTTCATAGCATAACCATACAAATTTGTGGCGTCTAAGTAAGCGATATATGTTGTAGGTCTTTCAGGATTAAAATTTTCTAAGAATGGATTATTTGCTTCAGATTTGCGTTTGGAACAAGTGCTAACCCCACCACGAACACCTTTTTTGAAAAAATGAAGCATATCTGGTTCCGTTAATAATTCTAATTCTACATTAGTTAATTTCATCATTGCATCCCAGCACATAGAAGGGCTAGTGACATAATTAACAGGATCTAACTTATAGGTTTTAATACATGTGGATCTATAATTTTCAAAAACATCAGCCAAAAGTAAAACATCTGATTTTAAGTAAATATCGGAATAAGCCCCTATTGTAGAACACTTAAATAGATTCCACACTTCTACAGCACGACTGTAGTCTTGAGGAGAGATATTTTCATCGGTTAAGTTATTATAAAATTTATCAATCAATGGTAGAGATTTCTCATTTAATTTTTCGTTGGAATCTATGTAAGAGTATGGAAATACCCCTTTTTGTCTAATGTATCGAAATTCATCAGCATTTGAGAAAAACTTTTTAATTTCAAAACATTGTGAATCTTGTAGAGTTTGTGATAGTGACTCTAAAGACTCTGGGAGAAATTGAAAAGAATCTATAAAGCGTAGTCGCAAAGCAACTGGTTTCCGCTTTTCTGACACATCAACGAAAATTTCCTTACTAAAAGAAATATACTTTTCTTTATTTTGAGCTATAACACTAATATTTTCTTTATTATAGCAAAGCGATTTAATAAATAGGTGAGAATCATAGTTTTTTAAATTATGCAATACTATTGGTATATATTTTGGAGGTTTAAAATGCAAATTACATATTGAGTGGGCGGCTCCTCGATATTTACCTGTAATATGACAATGATCCCTACACTTTATGAAATTTCCTTTTGAAAAAGGTTTTTCACATACATAACAAATGCTAGAATTTTCATATTCAATCTGTTCCACAGATGATAAATCTTTCAATGGTACTTGATATTTTAAATATTTTTTATAAATTTCTTTTACATCATTTTCAATGTATTCAATAAATTTTATAGCACAATCTGTACCTCTATAAAGTTTAAGACACACAACATTCTCATCAAATGATGATTTAATATAATAAGCAAATGAATAGGGTATATGTTCAGCAGTTTTAATAGTATATGAGGTTGTCGAATCAGGTGTAGATTGTTGGCACTCAATGTTTTTCAAATAACATTCAAAATCGGCATAAATAACAAAAGGAGCTTTATACTGTTTCTGAATATTTTGAAACTTTAATATATTTGCAGGAATATAATTGCCAAATTTATCCAAAATCAAATTATCTGAAGGAAGCTCAATTCGAACAAAACTACAATCACGTTCTAAATGTGTGTTAAGTTTTTCATATGTTCCAAAATATTGAAGGCATCCATCACATAAGTATTTTTTTATTTTCTTTTTTGATAATTGTTTGGATACCAAGCAACCTAAATCCTTTATCCAACAGTAGTGGTTATTTCCATCATCAGAACTTATTAAAAGCAAATTAATATGTAATTTTTTCTTTTCATTATTATAATGTAAAGGACCGACAATCTCATATACCTTTTTATTATCCCTTAAAAATTTTTCAACTCCATATACATTTATGGACAAATTATTTTTTTCCTCAAACTTTTTTATATCTAATAATTTTACTGGAAATTCAATACCTGTAAAATCGAAAGCGTCTCTGAAGTCTGGATATGATGAGGTCTTTCGAGGATTACCGGTTGGCTGGTATGCTGCTGAAACCACTGCCCAGGCGAAACAGCAATTGTCCTCATTCATCACATTCACTATTGATTTAGAAAAGTGATGCATCTTAATGTAGGAGGAGGCATTCAATGGGTTGTACTTATTGATGTTGACTTCCAAATGCAGAATTCTTTGTAGAGCCCACCCTGTAATAGGAATTAAAAAATTAGTTCTGAATAATATTTGTTAGAGATGTACAAGTGATATTAAGAAAACTTAGCTCTTGAGATTAAGAAAACTTAGCTCTTGAGATTAAATAATAATTACCTGAGTCTCTTTCCGGCAATTCATCTGCTTTGGTTTCAATAATCTTGAATAAATCATCGTAAAGCTGTTGTAGATCAGTTGTATGGGTTACAATGAAGAACGGTGTATTAAATGACTTAATTGAAGTAGAGGTTAAAGTTGGAGAATAATATATTCCAAATAATTCCAAATTTACTTTAGCACATGTAAATTCCTGTTGACGCTGGCGTATTAATGTTTGCACTTTATTACCAACATCTTGCTGAAACTTTTTGATGTCGATGTGATAATTCTGCGAATATATTCTGTAGGAAGCTATTCGACATTTAAATGCACTCCTGATAATGTCAATTCCATTTCCATATTTTATGCAGCTCCTGTTTTTATGAATATTTGTCCTCAAGTGTGTGCTCCAGGAATTAGATTTGACATTTACTTCACAATCTTGGCAAAATCGCATTGGAGGTCTTGAAAGTAGTTCATCAACTGAAACAATTATTATTTTTTAATTCCTCTGTAAACCTTTATTAATAATAAAAAAAAATTAAAAGGAAAATTATAGCTAAATATGTTATAAAAAAAATACTTACGATTAATTATATAATCTTCCAAGTTAAAGGTGTTTTCGTTATTAACAACATTTTCTCGAAGGTGGCGTACAATATGTGATTTTCTTTTAAATTCTCTTAAGCAGTGTGTGCAAAGGAGAGTCATTTTAAAATGGAATCGGTTAGGGCCGTGTCGCTTTTAAATAAATACAATTTCGATCTATCAAGACCCAATGACATAGAATAATTAGCAATTTTTTCAGCTCGCGCAATTTAGAAAACTTTTGGATTTACTTTTGAATTAACTTTTGGATTCACTTTTTAATTTGAAGAAAAACATGGATTTTTTTTAAAAAATATATTTCCCAAATTTAAAAGAAGATCGCCTTGTCGTTGAATACAATTTTTAACGTCTTTTAAAGTCGAATTAGATAAATTATTACATATATTATCTAAGTTTAAATAGGAATAAACCATTGACTTAAATCTAGATGTGGCACACCTTGTTTCATTCCTATTTAAGCTCGGCTTAGTTTTCTTATGTAGAAACTTATCTAATTCTCCAATAGCGACTTTATTTGTTGGATTGATTTTCGGAGCTGTTGTTACAGCGACTGGTAAAGAATTTTTTGAAATTTGTGCCCCTAAAGTTTGGGAACTAGAAATATCACCGTCCAATTTTGACTTTTTTAAATCTGAACAATCATTTGTTTCTGATAAAGAACGTTTTTTGGGTAAATTTTTTTCAATTAAATTTTCAGAACTTTGTTCTAAATTTAGGCCAGAAGGATTTTTCAAAAATTGATTTTGATTACAGGAAGAAATTAAGGGACATTGAGGCTGCTCATCTTCAAAATTTTCAGTATAAGTATATACCTCAATGTCCCCCACAATTTCGCCACAACTCAAATCAAAAACATCTACCGAATTTACTGAATTTCTGGTATAGCCAAATTTGGATGGTTGTTCAAACCCCTGAATAAAATTTTGATCCAACCCTTCAATTAAATTTTGATCCAACACTTTAATAAAATTATGCTGAGCTTTGGCTGAGACGTTTATAACAGTCTCAACGCTGTCGTTGGAATCCTCTGATGAATCTGACGATGCATCTGAAATTGGCGAATAGTGGGGGCGATAAACCTCTTCCATATTATTTTTCGAAAAACCCCCAATGCCAATCCTCTTATCATTATTTAAAGCTCCCTCGTTACCAACCCCATTATTATTATTGTTTAAAACCCCCTTATTATTTTGTTCCTCACAGCTCTCAAAAGTCTCCTGATATTCCACATCACCCTTAATTAAATTTTGCCCTGAGCTATTTTCACCAATTTCACCCCCTTCTAATATATCTAAAAGTTGTTCCAAATTATATCCCTCATTTATTTCAGAATTGTTAATTAAATTTTTCCTTAATATATCATTATTTAAATCATCGAAATTAATTGTTTCAAGAGGTTCTTGAGGAATATCAGGGATAATAGATTCATCCAAAACTTTTAAGAGCTGTGTCAAAATATCGCTTTCACCAATTTCGGAAGAATCGCCAGATTCAGATGAATTGTTAAATGTATTAATATCAATTTCCCTAAATTTAATATCTAGCTCCTCGTCGCTTAGCCCACAAAATGAACAATCAATCAAATCATGCACAAGGCAAGCGTCGTTTAAATCGAAGGCTGTTAAGTCGATGTTTTCAATTTTTACATTTAAAAATGACATTTTAAATTATAAATTAAAAAATAAAAAAATTATGAATCAATAAAAAAATCAAAAAATCAATAAAAAATCAAAAAAAATCCACAAAAATGAAAAATCAACAAAAATCAAAAATTGGCTTTTAGAAGATTAAGTAAAAATGAATGAAAATCCAAAGTATTAAGTCAAAAATATTAAATCAAAAATATCAAATCAAAAATATGAAATCAACAATACAAACCAAATAAAAATTAATATGTCACTACGTCACACAATTCGAAATAAATCGGACTATCTAGATATATTCACAACAGATTCGATAATTTTACAAGCGTACGCTAATAGCGAGATGTAAACTGAAGAGACGCTTCGTACCCAGCCGCCTTTTAAAGCAGCCACGAGCCTGGTACCGGCTGGTACGGCGTGGCACTGCATGGTACGACGGGAACCGTGAGACCGTGAACTCGAGAGAGGTCGTTCAACGGTCGTAAGTTGTTTTGTTCTTAAGAAAATGACGAGTAAAGAGGAGAAGAAGAAAAAAAAAAAAAGTTGTTTTTTGGAATAATATAAAAAACATTTTTTTTTTTTTTTTTAATTTTTTTTTTTTTTTTTTTTTTTTAATTTTTTTTTTTTTTTTTTTTTTTCGTTTTTTATATTATTCCAAAAAACAACTTTTTTTTTTTCTTATTCTTCTCCTCTTTACTCGTCTTTTTCTTAAGAACAAAACAACTTACGACCGTTGAACGACCTCTCTCGAGTTCACGCTATCTTTGCCTTCTTCTTCTTCTCATTCTTCGGACTGGTTTTGCCGCTGGAGGTAGGAAAAGTGGTATTTCAGTATTGTATATAAGGATTTACAGCGTCTTGACTTAGCATTCATTAAGTTTAAAGTCTCAAAATGAGTACGTTCGTAATTATAACACTACAAGACTTTCTGGGATTCTTGGAAAATCAGATTAATCTGATGGATCGTCAGAGTCCAAATTCCGAGAACACGGTGATGTGGCCGCCACCATCAGAGGCTGACTATTTAGATGAAGAATTTCTCAACATGTTTGAGCCGGACCTGGATCCCGAGCCTATCGCCTTTGAGTGGGATCCAGACCGAGCAATGGATCTTCAACCTTTGATGATGGAGCAACAACAGCCTATGGAAGAAGATCGGCCGCAACCTATGGCAGAGCAGCAGCAGCAACAACAGCAGCAGGAGCAGCAGCGGGAGCAGCAGCGGGAGCAGCAGCGGGAGCAGCCACAACAACAGCAGCAACAACAGCAGCAGCAGCAGGAGCAGCCACAACCACAGCAACAACAGCAGCAGCGAAGGCAGAGTTACCCTCGAAAGTGCAAGAGGCCACAGCAGCAACAGCAACATCAACAGCATCAGGAGCAGCCACAACAACAGCAGCAGCAGCGAAGGCAGAGTTACCCTCGAAAATGCAAGAGGCCACAGCAGCAACATCAACAGCATCAGGAGCAGACACAACAACAGCAACAACAACAGCAGCAGCAGCGAAGGCAGAGTTACCCTCGAAAATGCAAGAGGCCAATAAATTATAAATTATAAATTGGCCTCTTGCAGAGCAGCAACCTCTTGCAGACAACAACAACAACCGATGGCAAAGCAGCAGCCTATGGCAGACAGCAGCAATTGGCAACCCAAAATGGTATAAATTATAAATATGTATTTATGTATATATGTATATTTGTATTTTGGATATGGGAATAATAAAAAACAAAGTCGTTGAAGAAAATATTTTATTTTTTTCTATTTCTTATACAGAATCACACCTAATAACCAAGTTTCTTTAACTTGAAAGAATTATTATGAATAGGATGAATATAATTTTTTTTACAAGCATAGTAATGAAAACTAGGTTGTTTTTTTTAACATGGAAGAATAAATCATAGTCTGTTGTCAGGGAATTAAACCTAATTGTTCTTTATCTTATATATAAAATCTTATTTAAATGTCTTAGTTGACATTTTAAACTTAATATTAAAAAATACTAGGGTGAATGAATAAATTCAAGTGCAGTATCAAATTCATTTATTTAAAATTCAATTTATCGATAGGATTGATTGTGCATATTATGTAGAAAAAATTATTCTACACTGAAAGAACAAAATCATTAGTTCTTCAAATCTTAATATAAACAAATTTCTATTTATTTAGATGGCACCCTTATATTTATTTAACTTAAACTTAATATATATCTTATAACTTATATCTTACAACTTATATTTTATATGAAATCTTATTTAAATTAGTTGACATTTGAAACTTAATATTCAAAAACTACTAGGGTGCATGAATAAATTCAAGTGGAGTATCAAATTCATTTATTTAAATTTGATTTATCGGTAGGGTTGTTGTGCATATTATTTGAAAAGAATTATTCTACACTGAAAGAACAAAATTATAATTTCTTTCAATGGGAATAAATACAAATTCTTATTTATTCACATCATTCCCTTATATTTATTTACATAGTTTCTTATATTTATTTAACTTAGCAGAACAAAATCTAAATTCTTATAAAATATTTTAAACTTAAACTTAATATTAAAAACGCCATAGTGCATGAATAAGTGCAAGTGAAATAAATTTATTTAAAATTTGATTTTTCGATTAGATGGTTTTGCATATTCTTTAGTTCTGGTTTGTTACATATTATACATGCTTGTGAAGGAGTTGTTATGAATAAATCGTTTTCACACGTGTTGCATTGCAGATCTTTTTCGCAACATATAAAGGATCGTTTATAGTGGCTATTAACAAAATTATTTTTCCCATTTGGGCAATTTAAAGCATGTATATAGTAACATTCACAACATAAATTATATGCACCGCCAGAAGATGAAATAATTACGACATAAGATTGAAAAACGCACACTTCTCGCGTAAGGTAATTTGGTGTCAATGTATCACTTGCATTTATTTTTGCCACTTTCACGAGCCCCTCTTCTCCACACCCGTTTGGAACGCCATTATCCTCTATCCCATCATCTTCTTCATCTTCATCGTCGTCTTCGAAATTATTTCGATCAATAGTGATCAGAGAATCCTGTCTTGCGTGAAACTTTCCTCTTCCAGCCAAGTTAAAATGAGTTGTTTCATCTTTGTACATTGACTGGATCGTTTCATCACAAGCAGAATCTAAATATACATGTGTCTGATCCATTTCGAAGACTGTCCGATGAAACTCGATTCACTTGTTCACACTATTTTTTAATTTTACAACACTTTTTAATTGATAATGGCGGGCCGTCTATGTGGTGTTGATATAGTGGATAGTGTTTAAAACACGGCAAATTTAGCTGCAATTCTTCGTCACTTCTATAATTTTCCGGCAACCTGTTCCAAATTTGTTGTAAACTAAGTGAATCGACGAATGTTTTCAAGTAGTTGATGGGAAAGAAGGCCAAGTCTTGATCTTCAAAATCGGTAAGATTTTTTCCGTGTTTTTGGTAGGAAATTATTACTTGGCCTACACGTTCAATGAGTTGCTGTTGTTGTTGTTGTTGGTCGCTATTTGACATCGCGCACGAATGACTGAAGTTCGCTCAGATTCGATCGTTTAAAATACCAGCTCCCCTCCAACTGCTACCAGCTCCCCTCCAACTACTGTGGTGGTTAGGAAGGAGGTAGGAGGTGGAGCAAAAAGAGGCGGAGTTTATGAAACCAATCGGAATAGGGGGCGAACTTGGGCAGCCAATCAGAAACAAGGTCATTCTTGGCTGACCAATCAAAAAAGTGGTGGGGGGGTCAACTAGGAGCCCCCTATTCCCACTACTGGTGGAATTCTTCAAGAGTTTGGGTTTCGGCATAAGTCATGGAGATAGTTGTGAGAGTAGTGGGAATAGGGGGCTTCTAGTTGACCCCCCCACCACTTTTTTGATTGGTCAGCCAAGAATGACCTTGTTTCTGATTGGCTGCCCAAGTTCGCCCCCTATTCCGATTGGTTTCATAAACTCCGCCTCTTTTTGCTCCACCTCCTACCTCCTTCCTAACCACCACAGTAGTTGGAGGGGAGCTGGTAGCAGTTGGAGGGGAGCTGGTATTTTAAAGGACTGAATCTGAGCGAGCTACATTCATTTACAACTAGTCTTAAGCTTATATAGAAGATTCACCACTAATAAAGAACAGTGTTAAATTAAAAATAAGTGGTAGTTATGAACAGTGATTTGCAAAATGAAATAATCAAATTAGGTAAACAGTTTACTAAACTTCAAAATTCCGAATTAAAGAATGCAATGCTAAGGAAAACACACCCCGAGTGGGCACA
Organism: Diaprepes abbreviatus; assembly: GCA_034092305.1. NCBI lineage: Eukaryota > Metazoa > Arthropoda > Insecta > Coleoptera > Curculionidae > Diaprepes > Diaprepes abbreviatus. The sequence continues at coordinate 1,299,116 of JASJET010000142.1, read as the reverse complement.
GGTATATTATGAGACTGCCTTCCAATACCAATTAGCTGCAGAAGCCTGTTTAAATTATAGAAAAACCCAAAATTTGCCGAAGTTCTTTCATGAAATAAAGAAAATAGGATTCAGTTACTTTTTAAGGATATTGAAGGATTATATAAAAGATCCTGATATATTAAAAGAAATCGTGGAAGAGGAAGAGAGAGATAAAGAGATATTGAGAAACAGGGAGGTTTTAGTGTAGGATTTATTATGGAATTATTAATAAGAGAAATGTATGAAGAGTTTTTGATGTCCGCAGCCTGTTCCGAGTTTTATGCATATGAAGGTCAAGAAAGTGAAGCGCAGAATATTATAGTGTTTTTAAATTATATGGAACATGCGGAATTATGTTTACTAGCAGCTAAATGTTGTAGCGAATATTTAAAAAATAAAAATATAGATATTTTAATATGTAAACTTCAAGAACTAGGATTAAATAATAATATTTCATGTATTAAAACAATGTTAGAAAATAAAACACATAATTTGTAATCAAGTCTTTTATTACATAAAAAAATTGTTGTAAAGGTAATAAACATTTGATAATGCACATACACATGGTATTTTTTGATGATAAAAGCAGCAAGGATCCATTTTCTTTAGGGCGGGTTGTTCATCAATCTCGATAACTGGTTTCATGGAATACTTCTTTACGAAATCTGCCTTTTCTTCCCCTTTTACATAAACATAGTCCACCTTAGCGCTTAAATCTCTTATGATATCTCCACATTTGTGTAATGGTGTAAATCCTTCACACCATTCAATGCAATGGTAATTTTTTATTAACCACAGAGCTTGTTTGTGTAAATAGGATGGTAAATGACCCATCGGAAATGGAGCTTTGAAAATAAAATGACTTGTCTTTTGCCCATCGTACGCTGCTAATTCCTTTACAATAAATTTATTATTTTCAATTTTGAATCCTTGAAGATCTAGAATAAGTTTCATATTTTCAAATATTTGAATTTCTTGATCATTTCTACTTTTAATTGATATTCACTTATTTGTTTTTTTAATTTCTGCAACTGAAGTTGAAAATCTAATACTCGAACTGAAATCTCGTAAGACATTATATAAATGAAGAATTCTGGTTTGGCTACGTTAATAAATATCAAAATTGACGCGTGCGCTCTTAAGCGTAAGTAGCGGTTTGTTTAAAAAGAGTATTTTATCTTAAGGAAATTGTATTACAACTGTTTCACAATTTTTGTTAATGGATTGTAACTGAAAACTTTATCATGAATTATAACACAATATGCCGCTGTTTTAGGGGGAATTTTTTCCTTGGTTTCAAATTCAATTCTCATGGTTACTGGACCTGTTTGTAGTAAATCTCTTTGATGTGAACAATTAATGTAAACTATAGGAGCATTTTCTTTAAATTCTTTCGGATTAAAAATTGGTTCCACTGGAGAGTTATAATACCCTTGACGAAAGTCTGTAAACATTTCATACAGAGTAGCAAATTTATTATTTTCAAAGTCAAGTTGAAGATCATTGTAAGGATATCTTTCTGAATTTAAAAAGACATTCAAATTTCTTAAATTACAATGATCAAATTTACTCATATCCATTTTTAGATTACCACGTCTATTTTTCTGAAAAGCAATTAGAACATGACGTGGCGTTTCGACTTTTGTAGATGTTTTTACGGGCCAGTTGTGCCTCGTAGTTTCCAATAACTCTGGATATTCAACTAATTCCCAGCTTCGGAAGGTTATTAGTATATCACTATTTTTGTCAATAATTTTGGTAAGTGCTAATTCTTGCGGAATCGCTACAGTAAGATGAGGAACTCTCCAACACAACTTGGTAATTTTAACTTTGGGTTTTTCATCTTCATTACTGGATAATAATGCATTTGTATCATCATTACTTCTTATTAGAATAAGTTCTTGTTGTGAATTAAGAATAATCTTATTATAATCTTCAAAAAATCCTGAATACATCTTTAATGGTATACATAATGAAACATTACCTTTGTCATCAGTCATAATTTTTTCTTTAGATTTTGTTTTCGGATACCAACCGGCATTTTCCAATTTAGCACTTTCATTTTGATTAAATGAAATATATCCCTTAAGAGTTGAAGTTATACCAATATCCCGAACGGAGTCAATAGTAACACCATTTAAAATATAGCGTAATTCTTTAAATAAAAATGCCGGAGCATTATTAATTAAAACAGTATTAGCTAAAGGGGAATCATCTTCTTTAGTTACTTGCAATTCCACATAAATTTCACTTTTGCAAGGTAAAGGATATTTTCCTGTTTGTTGCAAAGCAATTCTGATTTCATCATTTGGTCCGAGTTTTGTAGGATTAAAAGGATCGAAAGAAAGAATTTCCCAGCTTAATATTGATTCATCAACCAATACATTTTCTCTTACATTTAAATAATCCATTTTTATTTAAGTTTAAAACCCAAACTTTGAAGAAATTTTCTATTAGAAGGTGTTAACCTTTGGAAGTTTGATTTCCTACTAAAGGAAGTTGGTTTCTTTCTTGTCTTATTAATGTTTTTATTATTAAATTTTCTAGTAAAGTTTGCAGATTTATTGTTATATAATATTACCATCTTTAATCTACTTTTTTAAGATGTAGTCTGATGGTTATGGTTTCTTCTCTAAAATTAACCAAATCACCTTCCTGATCTATTATTTTAATGGCTATTTTATCAATTACTTTAACGGTGACTGGGAAATATATGACGTTTTGAGGTGACTCAATTATTTTGAACCCTGGAGCAACGCTCGGGAAAAATTGGTGTATTATATGAACAGGTTTCCCGTTTAAATATGATCCCTCTGCAATACTGCAGTCTATATTTATTGAATTTACTTTAATTATTTCCGCGGGAAAATCTGATATATGTTCAATGTTGGCTTCCAATCGCCCATTTTTAAACCCTAATAATTTACCAATAGTTCCTTCACGAAAAGTTATGGGGGCTGAACATTTAAGATGTGTACGTAAAGTATTATTATTTGCATAAAGACTAAAACTAATTTTATCCTCATCCAAGTGTTTTTTTAAAAAATCTGTTATGTCTTCTAATTCGTAGCTACCTGGGGGTATGGCTATTTCTAAATTTTCATCATGAATTAATACATTATTCCCAACATCAATATTGGGAATTGCATTAAATGTTTCGAAATTTACAAGACCGATAACATATTCAACATCTTCATCTAAATATATTGGAGGATGTAACTCTGATGTTAAAATAGCGGAATTGCCGCTAAGAACAAAACTATATGACATTTTACTTTAAAAATATGTTTAATAATAAACTAAAATTAGGTGTTACATATGGTTATAAAGAAATTTTAGACACAATTGACCACAATTTGTTTTGTTAAAGTTTTGATAACTGTTATAATTATAATTAACAATATTATTATTTTGGTCGCTATAAAAATATTTAATTAATTCAGAAGGGGGTCGCAAATTACCATAACTATCAAAATATATTATGTTTTTTCCTTTTTTTGTATATGCTATCCAGTGAGTACCAACACCACTGTGATTATCTAGATTGACAATTGCACTTTCAATTAACTTTATCTTTTTTGGTAATTTATCCCTCATAAAAATACCACGAAAGTTGGGAATTTGTAAATATTTAGCGTATTTAAGTAAATCGTAATTTGTAAGTGCTTTTCGAGGTATATGTTTTAGCAGTTTTTTAAATAAGGTTTCAAGTATAATCCACATCCTGTTTTATAGGGTTTTAAATAAAGTCCACTTCCTTTTTTTCCTACCGCAATGGACTCCATCATTTGATTGTGTCGTTTAGATTCTTCTAATTTCGCTTTGGCTGCTTTTGCATCATTTACTGCTTTAGCAATACCTGCAGCCCCTCCTCCAAGAGCACCAAGAGCAGACAAACCAGCAAATAAAGGTATAAGTGGAAGAAATCCGCCAGTCTTTGGGATTGGAATTACCCTTTTCTTTGGAGGTAAGACTTTACCAGTTTTTTTAATAGCTTTTAAAGCAGTTTGAATACTTTCATTTAGGTCTTTAAAACGTTTCCCCTTAATTCCTTTTCTAGCTTTTGAAATTACCTGAGATAATGATAGTCCTCGTCCTTTTCGAGTTTTTCGCTTGAACTTTCTTCTCGTTCGAAGTCCCATACCTAATTTTCTTTTAATTTTCATAGCACCAGTAATTCCTAGTGCAGCAGTTTTTTCCCCAAAACTAGAATCTTTAGCTTTGAACCTTGATAAAGCTTTGTCAGCTAATACTTTATCAGCTAAATGCCTTCTTTTTATATCATTTGATTGTGAGTAAGCAATATCGTGTTCTTTACAAGCCTCATCCAATAAATTTATACCTTTATCACCTCTTGACAATCGTTTTTCCAATTTTGTTCCAGGTCCACAAAAATTATAACCAGGAATATGCAATTCAAAGGGTAATTTATTTATTAATGAGTTTACTAAACCACTTCCTTTCCTTTTGCTGTTTGTCTTGTAAATGATTCGTTTATTATGTGATGGAAACATTATATATAGTTGCAATCCTAGTGATAACTAACCAGTTACATCACAATACTGAATATTAATAGTTTGTTTTATATATAAAATGAGAGTTGAGAAACAACCATACTCTATAACAATTAAGGATCATGAAAGTTCAGTGAATGGTTTTAGAAAACATGGAAAACTGTTTGAGGGAAATAGTAAAAGAGGGTTAATTATTGGCCCGTCAGGCTGTGGCAAAACCAATGTTATTATTAGTTTGATTGAAGATCCGAATGGTTTGCGATTTGAAAATCTGTATGTTTATTCAAAATCCTTATATCAACCAAAGTATAAATATTTGAGAACACTTTTTAAACCTTTGAAAAAAATTGGATACTATGAATCTGAAAATGAAGAAACAATTGTTTCACCAAAACAAGTTAAACCAAACTCTATAATAATATTTGATGATATAGTGTGTTGTAATCAGAATGTTGTAAAGGACTATTTTTGTTTCGGAAGACACAAAAATACTGATTGTTTTTATTTATGTCAAACATATTCTTCTATTCCGAAACAATTAATTCGTGACAATGCAAATTTAATTGTTATATTTCAACAAGATCGAACAAACTTAAAACATATTTATGATGATCATGTTAATATTGATATGTCATTAAACCAATTTAATGAGTTGTGCTTAATATGTTGGAAAGATAAATTTGGATTTTTAGTAATAGACAAAGACTCTAATGTGAAATCTGGCCGATATCGAAAAGGATTTGATTCATATATTTACTTATAAAAATAAACGTTTGATGGTAAATTATACCAATCATGGATGAACGTTTAGCAAGAGAGCTAGTTAAATCAAGAAAAGCTGTTAAACAAAAATATCAGAGTTTAAAAAATGCGGAATTTGAGGCGCAAACTAAATTGGAGGAAACATATAAACCGATAACTCAACCCTTACAAGAATTAATTTCAACGATTGGTAAAATTGAACCTGTTGAAATAAAGGAAGAGCTACACACACCAATTAAAAAAATTTATGAAACACCACAGAAAAGATCAATTCAAACACTAACACCAAAGAGAAAATTACAATATGGAACATCAACACCAGAAAAAAGAAAGACGGGAAAAACTCCACTCCTTCCTACAGAAATACCATCGATTATTGACTGGGACGCGAGTTTAGCTTCAGCAAGTCAAATGCCATCTATACAACAAACAAGTATTATTGCAGAAACAAACCCTTCTTCAGGTTCACACTCCACAATAGGAAATCTTTCAGATATACTGGAACAAACACGGCAAACAGTTAGAACATTTGTTGATACAGATTTATATAAAGAATATTTATTAGGATTTGATGAATTACCTCGCCAATATATTGATAGCGGTGTAAAAGATGTTGAACATGAGTTTGATCACCAATATGGAATAGTTCATGATTTGGAAACCGAGAAATTCTTTTTGGGTTTAACTCAAAAACCTGTCGAAATTATTGGTAAAAACATCAAAATTGAAGGAATAACCTATACAGGTACACCAGGTTTATATGAGTTATTATTTAAAAAAGAACCAATAGGGTATAAAAAACAAGATTTGGAAAATTATATGGATATTTTAAAAAGAACCAATGCATACCGTAGAAATAATGATCCAAATGAGCAGGTGCAGGGGAATGGATCACATAAATATATTTCTATAATAGGACCTTATTTGCAAAGCAAAGGAATTACAAAAACTAAAACTCTAAATCCCGAATCTCAACAAGCAGTCCAGGGATTTTTTGAAAGACGCAAAGCTCCATATAGAGAAAGTCGAGTGTCTTCAAAAAAAACCGGATTTGGTATAACTTTAAAAGTTAATAAACCTAATACAGATTACATATATTGGGATAATGTAAACGAACTTGTTGAGAGACTTCGACTATTGGTAGCATCCATGCTTGCGGGACACACTGGTCATAACAATGAAATTATTTCCATTATTGAAGAACTAAGAGAAGCGAATATTATTATATAAAAGGACATAATAGATACTTTTAAACATTTCTAAAATGACCATCGATAAATTTGGTCGTCATATTTCAAAAAAATCTGCTCTAAACACATTATTATCACTAGAAAATAAAATATTATCAAATGTTGAAGAGAAAATAATAAAAATTTTTAAAAGCGATGTCAAATATATTGAAAACAAATTAATTCAAAATTTAGATCCCGGGTTGAAAAGCGATGTTAATAATTTAAATAAGAGAATAAATGAATATGATAACAATATACAAAATATTGCAAAAAAGATTAAGTTATTTGAGGATAAAGTTATTCCTGAATATAATGACAAGATAATTAATTTGAAAAATACTGTTGATGGAAATGATGATGTAGTAGAAAAATTTTCTCAGAAAGTTTCTAAATATGCAAATGACTTTGACGTAGTGAAGTTAAAATATGATAAAGTTGATGATTTTGAAAATGAAATAAAAAATGAAATTACATCAATTAAATCAATAATTAAGGATACTTCAGCAATTGACAATGTCAAGAACAGTATTTCCAAGGAAATTACATCAAAGTTTCAAAATTTTACTAATTTGCTTAATGATAGAGTAGCAGAAGAAGTAAGGAATTTTAAGAAAATACATGACGTTATGGATAAAAATACACAAAATCTTGAAAAATCAATGAACACTCATTTCCTAATTCACAAAAAAGATACCGACAAAGTTAATGAATTTAAAGAACAAATTAAAGAATTTGAAATTAAAATCAATGCATATAAATCAAATTTACAATATTTAGAAGACAAATTGAAGGAGGATTTTCAAAACGAAAATGAAAAAATTGAAACAAAATTCAAAGATCAAATTACAAAAGATAATGAAAAAATCGAGGATATACTAAAGCAGTTAAACAATCTGAAAACCAAATCTGAAACGTCTTTTGACGAGGGAAATTTTACAAAGGCAATCGATGAGAAATTACAAAAAGAATTAGAATCCTTACTAGAAGTAGTGCAAGCTATAATAGAAGTTTCTAAAAAGGATGTATTAATTAAAATTAAAAATAATAGTTCAAAAATCGAGGAGACTTCTTTACTCATAAAAGAACTTGAAACATCTTATACAGATATACTACACAAAGCTGAAAAGACAGTGTCAGACATAAAAAATATAGAAAAAAAAATTGTGAAAATGACATTAGATATTACAAATGCAGAATTTCAATTAGGAAAAGATATAAAAAATCTAGAAGATAAATTAACAAAAGAAATAAAATCTTTAAACGAATTAGTTCAAAGAGCTGCTGAAGTTTCTAGAAAAGAATTTAATGATACAATGAATTATGCAAGAGAAGAAATGAATTCAACATTAGGTGGTTTCAAAAAAGATTATACGTTATCAAATGTTCTTTTGGAAACTAAATTTAATGTAAAAATGTCTGATCTTAATAACAACATCACCCAAATAAATTCGTCAATAAAAGAAATTAGAAATGAAAATAACAAATCATTTGAAACAATGGAAAATAAATTTAATGTAAAAATTTCTGATCTTACTAACAACATCACCCAAATAAATTCGTCAATAAAAGAAATTATAAATGAAAATAAAAAATCATTTGAAGCAATGGAAAATAAAATTAAAGAACTTACTAAAAAAAACTGAGATGATTTTTTTTTATATTTTACAACATCAGCGATAAAGGGCTTTTATAAACGGTTTAGAAGGAGGTAAAGTTATTTGTGGGATTTATTTTCGAGAGTAAGGTATAAATTAATAATGAGTAAAATTAAGCAAGACGTTGTAAATGAATTACATAAACCGGCGAGAAGGCGATATAGAAGGAGACGAACAATTGTAAAAGGGCTTAATGATCTATTTCAAGCTGATCTGATAGAAATGCAGCCATATGCGAAATTTAATAGGGGTTTAAGATATATTTTAATGGTAATAAATGTGTTTTCTAAATTTGTATGGGCAGAACCTGTAAAATCCAAAACTGGTAAAGATGTAGCAGCTGCAATGAAAAAAATTCTATTAACTTTAAAAACTCCCCCAACAAATCTGAATACTGATCAGGGTAAAGAATTCTTTAATCAAGACTTTCAGAAACTTATGGAGCAGTTCAAAATTAATCATTACAACACATTTTCTAATATGAAAGCTAGTATTGTAGAGAGAGTAAATAGAACGATAAAAAACAAAATGTGGAAAAAGTTTAGTTTACTAGGTAATTATAAATGGATCAGCTTTCTTAAAGAAATAATTACAGAATACAATAATACTAAGCATTCAACAATCGGAAAAAAACCAAACGAAGTTAACAAAAAGAATGAAATGGAAATCTTGAAATCAGCTTATACTCATAGGAAAACTGTAGATCCCAGATCACCAAAATTTCGTGTCAGTGATAGAGTACGAATAAGCAAGATTCGCGAACAATTTTCTAAAGGTTACACGCCCAACTGGTCAAACGAAATTTTTCAAATAAAAAAAATCCAGCTTACTAATCCAACAACGTATTTGATTCAAGATGGAAATGGGATAGATATTCAAGGAGGTTTCTATGAAGAAGAACTTCAAAAAGTAAGACACCCAAATGTATATCTGGTGGAAAAAGTGTTAAGAAAGAAAGGAAACAAAGTATTTGTAAAATGGTTAGGATTAGATAAATCTTATAACTCTTGGATCTTCAAGAGAGATGTGATGTAATAGTAATTAATGCTGTAATAATAATTGATGTTTGTAATAAAAAAAATGATTTTTTATATATATTTGTTTTATTTAAAAATAAGCTTATTACATAAACATTTTTTTAAATACAATATTCCTATAATCAGAGTCTAATATGGGATTTAAAATTTCTTCAGTCAATTTAATCCTTCTTCTAAAATGTTTTTGATTTATAAACTCTTCAGAAGTCATACGAGCTTTTCTGTAGGCGAAGTTCCAAGCAACCATCAGATGAATTTGGTTTCTTGATTCATCAATAGATACTGTCTTCTTCATAATAGTGCTTAGACTTTAATTTTTGTTCTAGTTCTTCGGGATGATTCAACAGCAGTTCCAGCATGGAGCACACATTTTCACTATTTAGATTTTGTTTTGGAGAAAGGACATTATATATTTTGTCAAAAGAATCTCCGTCGTAAAAATTGTTATTTCTAAAAACGTTGAAATAACGTCGAAAGTTTTGTTTTTGTAAAACATTTAGTCTATATTCTATAAGTGGAATTTGTTCCCATAGTCTGCACACAGTTTCATTTCCATAGTAAATAAAATCACAGCTTTTCACAATCTTCACTATTGGTAATTCACCAATCTTTTCAAAATGAATAGATAAATTTTGCAAATATATCGGTTCATTGAAAACATTTGGTGAAAACATATAATTTGTTATAACTCCTTGATATTGCAATAAGTTCTTCCAATCATCTTCATTTAATATCACAGACTGACCATTTTTACCACCAAGTTCAATGCATGGTAGAAAATCACTTTCCACCCACAAACCAATCACAGCATATTTAGAGTTAGAATTATTTAAATTATATTTTGTAGAATTTATAATTGTTTTTTTTATTTTCTTTTTTAATGGTGAATTTTCAAATATATTTTTACTCTGATTACTGAACATTTTAAATGATGTATTTCAAAAACTAACTGGCTATCTGCTTGCTCTCAAAAAACTAACTATCAATCCGTTTGCTCCTAAATTTTATACATTTTCCCTCTCCTCTCAAGTGGAGGGGTAAACTTATTTTCCCTCTCCATTTAAGAGGAGGGGATAAACTTTAAATGTCTTTATACTAACGAGAATCAATAAAAAACAAAATTTATATTATTTTTTTAACATTTATTAAATATTTTTATAGATATTTTTTCATGAAATACAATAAAATTAAACATGTACAAATAAATATTGCTGCTGTAAATATAATAACAAATATATAACAACAGACACAATGACAAGATTCTTCTTTTTTATTATTGAAAGGAATCCAATCTGAATATTGTAATGGTTTGTTTGTCATGGAATATTTAATTTTTATGTATGTATTTTCACACAAAGCAGAATCAGTTACATTATAGGTAAAAAAGTGTGAATTTCCAACAAGATATGTCATTTTCATCTGTTTGTAGCAGTCGGTTTCATTTTTGAGGGCATTTATACATATATCAGCCCTAACTGTATTAGGAATGTAATTTACATATATCACATTTCCAACAAGGGAAACTAAAACTATTAAAGATGCAGCAGTCATTGTTGTAATATTACTAACAAATAATGGTATTTCTATACAATATATATGTTTTTGGATTCAGTTTCCCCTCCAACTTTTAAAGCTTCAAAAACGACTTACATAATTTATCATCATATAAAATGATGTCTTTATAAAGATGAAAAATTACTAGGAGTAGTTAATTCTAATCGCGGTTTTTTATTTTTAGATCCATTTTCGTTTCCAGAACTTAAAAAAGTTAGAGTATCATACATCATTTTCATATCTTTATCAAAAAAATCTGTTTCCAAAATATCCTTATGTCCCCATGCAAGAGTTTTTGTGGAATTTGGTATACAATATCTTTTATCATCATGAGTTGTTAATGCCAATTTATTTAACAAATTAGTGTATATATTATGCATATCTGACTTGAATACATACATGGTGCAGAATATTTTGTCACCTTTCTCAACAACATCTTTATAATCTGATAATGTTAATTGATTTTTTATACATGATCTACTAACGCCTTTTGCTTTTTTATCTACACTATTTTTGGATTTTATACAATATGCTTTAGCACCAGTTCCATAAAAACTTTCAATGGGAATCCCTTTGTACTCATCTTTAAATTTACCAACAACTGATGTTGTAATAGGCATGCAATGAATATTTTGTTCAGAAAAATTAGAAGTATCAAATTGATCCAGATTTAGCTTCATATCTTCATAAAAGTTTTGGGTCTGAACTTCAAGAATTAAGGAATCAGTATCCGTATATAATAAATTTAAATTATTACCATATTTTACTTTTAAATACCCATAATAAAAATTATACATTACAGTTTTTGCAATATCCAGAATACTCATCCCAACATAAATTGGTTTATTGTATTCAATGCAAACCTGTTGAAGTTGAAGAGCAACTAGATTTTCAGAGAAAATTTTAAAATCCTTTAATTGAGGTTTAGAAATAAGTTTTTCGGCACTAAATTTATTACCCTGTCTTTCCCATTGAGATACTAATTTAATATCTGCTCGCCTATCAACATTTTCCATGGTTTTACCGAAAATTGAATTATTTGCCAATTTATAACAATTTTTATCAAATTTATTTTTAGATAAATTTCGTAAATTTGTATTTAAATCTATATATTCCGCTAACCATGGTGATTGTGTAAACTTAACTGCTCTGTGTATTTTTATGATTTTGAGTCCAAATTGTAGACATTGTTTCAGATATCGGTAGTGAATGATATAGTTATATTTATTATGTAAGTTTGGAATTAATTTTGAGTGGTTTGAAATTGGTGGTGTATATTGTTCAGGACAAAATGGGAAATCATTATGACTATCATGTAAATAATTTGGATATTCTAAATCAACTTCAAATATGTATCCTATAGATGATGTATCTGAAAGTTCGGATATATTTAAAGTTTCTATTTCGAGCTTAGGTACCCAAGCAAAATTTTTTTCAGGCAAATATTGTTTCATAGCATAACCATACAAATTTGTGGCGTCTAAGTAAGCGATATATGTTGTAGGTCTTTCAGGATTAAAATTTTCTAAGAATGGATTATTTGCTTCAGATTTGCGTTTGGAACAAGTGCTAACCCCACCACGAACACCTTTTTTGAAAAAATGAAGCATATCTGGTTCCGTTAATAATTCTAATTCTACATTAGTTAATTTCATCATTGCATCCCAGCACATAGAAGGGCTAGTGACATAATTAACAGGATCTAACTTATAGGTTTTAATACATGTGGATCTATAATTTTCAAAAACATCAGCCAAAAGTAAAACATCTGATTTTAAGTAAATATCGGAATAAGCCCCTATTGTAGAACACTTAAATAGATTCCACACTTCTACAGCACGACTGTAGTCTTGAGGAGAGATATTTTCATCGGTTAAGTTATTATAAAATTTATCAATCAATGGTAGAGATTTCTCATTTAATTTTTCGTTGGAATCTATGTAAGAGTATGGAAATACCCCTTTTTGTCTAATGTATCGAAATTCATCAGCATTTGAGAAAAACTTTTTAATTTCAAAACATTGTGAATCTTGTAGAGTTTGTGATAGTGACTCTAAAGACTCTGGGAGAAATTGAAAAGAATCTATAAAGCGTAGTCGCAAAGCAACTGGTTTCCGCTTTTCTGACACATCAACGAAAATTTCCTTACTAAAAGAAATATACTTTTCTTTATTTTGAGCTATAACACTAATATTTTCTTTATTATAGCAAAGCGATTTAATAAATAGGTGAGAATCATAGTTTTTTAAATTATGCAATACTATTGGTATATATTTTGGAGGTTTAAAATGCAAATTACATATTGAGTGGGCGGCTCCTCGATATTTACCTGTAATATGACAATGATCCCTACACTTTATGAAATTTCCTTTTGAAAAAGGTTTTTCACATACATAACAAATGCTAGAATTTTCATATTCAATCTGTTCCACAGATGATAAATCTTTCAATGGTACTTGATATTTTAAATATTTTTTATAAATTTCTTTTACATCATTTTCAATGTATTCAATAAATTTTATAGCACAATCTGTACCTCTATAAAGTTTAAGACACACAACATTCTCATCAAATGATGATTTAATATAATAAGCAAATGAATAGGGTATATGTTCAGCAGTTTTAATAGTATATGAGGTTGTCGAATCAGGTGTAGATTGTTGGCACTCAATGTTTTTCAAATAACATTCAAAATCGGCATAAATAACAAAAGGAGCTTTATACTGTTTCTGAATATTTTGAAACTTTAATATATTTGCAGGAATATAATTGCCAAATTTATCCAAAATCAAATTATCTGAAGGAAGCTCAATTCGAACAAAACTACAATCACGTTCTAAATGTGTGTTAAGTTTTTCATATGTTCCAAAATATTGAAGGCATCCATCACATAAGTATTTTTTTATTTTCTTTTTTGATAATTGTTTGGATACCAAGCAACCTAAATCCTTTATCCAACAGTAGTGGTTATTTCCATCATCAGAACTTATTAAAAGCAAATTAATATGTAATTTTTTCTTTTCATTATTATAATGTAAAGGACCGACAATCTCATATACCTTTTTATTATCCCTTAAAAATTTTTCAACTCCATATACATTTATGGACAAATTATTTTTTTCCTCAAACTTTTTTATATCTAATAATTTTACTGGAAATTCAATACCTGTAAAATCGAAAGCGTCTCTGAAGTCTGGATATGATGAGGTCTTTCGAGGATTACCGGTTGGCTGGTATGCTGCTGAAACCACTGCCCAGGCGAAACAGCAATTGTCCTCATTCATCACATTTACTATTGATTTAGAAAAGTGATGCATCTTAATGTAGGAGGAGGCATTCAATGGGTTGTACTTATTGATGTTGACTTCCAAATGCAGAATTCTTTGTAGAGCCCACCCTGTAATAGGAATTAAAAAATTAGTTCTGAATAATATTTGTTAGAGATGTACAAGTGATATTAAGAAAACTTAGCTCTTGAGATTAAGAAAACTTAGCTCTTGAGATTAAATAATAATTACCTGAGTCTCTTTCCGGCAATTCATCTGCTTTGGTTTCAATAATCTTGAATAAATCATCGTAAAGCTGTTGTAGATCAGTTGTATGGGTTACAATGAAGAACGGTGTATTAAATGACTTAATTGAAGTAGAGGTTAAAGTTGGAGAATAATATATTCCAAATAATTCCAAATTTACTTTAGCACATGTAAATTCCTGTTGACGCTGGCGTATTAATGTTTGCACTTTATTACCAACATCTTGCTGAAACTTTTTGATGTCGATGTGATAATTCTGCGAATATATTCTGTAGGAAGCTATTCGACATTTAAATGCACTCCTGATAATGTCAATTCCATTTCCATATTTTATGCAGCTCCTGTTTTTATGAATATTTGTCCTCAAGTGTGTGCTCCAGGAATTAGATTTGACATTTACTTCACAATCTTGGCAAAATCGCATTGGAGGTCTTGAAAGTAGTTCATCAACTGAAACAATTATTATTTTTTAATTCCTCTGTAAACCTTTATTAATAATAAAAAAAAATTAAAAGGAAAATTATAGCTAAATATGTTATAAAAAAAATACTTACGATTAATTATATAATCTTCCAAGTTAAAGGTGTTTTCGTTATTAACAACATTTTCTCGAAGGTGGCGTACAATATGTGATTTTCTTTTAAATTCTCTTAAGCAGTGTGTGCAAAGGAGAGTCATTTTAAAATGGAATCGGTTAGGGCCGTGTCGCTTTTAAATAAATACAATTTCGATCTATCAAGACCCAATGACATAGAATAATTAGCAATTTTTTCAGCTCGCGCAATTTAGAAAACTTTTGGATTTACTTTTGAATTAACTTTTGGATTCACTTTTTAATTTGAAGAAAAACATGGATTTTTTTTAAAAAATATATTTCCCAAATTTAAAAGAAGATCGCCTTGTCGTTGAATACAATTTTTAACGTCTTTTAAAGTCGAATTAGATAAATTATTACATATATTATCTAAGTTTAAATAGGAATAAACCATTGACTTAAATCTAGATGTGGCACACCTTGTTTCATTCCTATTTAAGCTCGGCTTAGTTTTCTTATGTAGAAACTTATCTAATTCTCCAATAGCGACTTTATTTGTTGGATTGATTTTCGGAGCTGTTGTTACAGCGACTGGTAAAGAATTTTTTGAAATTTGTGCCCCTAAAGTTTGGGAACTAGAAATATCACCGTCCAATTTTGACTTTTTTAAATCTGAACAATCATTTGTTTCTGATAAAGAACGTTTTTTGGGTAAATTTTTTTCAATTAAATTTTCAGAACTTTGTTCTAAATTTAGGCCAGAAGGATTTTTCAAAAATTGATTTTGATTACAGGAAGAAATTAAGGGACATTGAGGCTGCTCATCTTCAAAATTTTCAGTATAAGTATATACCTCAATGTCCCCCACAATTTCGCCACAACTCAAATCAAAAACATCTACCGAATTTACTGAATTTCTGGTATAGCCAAATTTGGATGGTTGTTCAAACCCCTGAATAAAATTTTGATCCAACCCTTCAATTAAATTTTGATCCAACACTTTAATAAAATTATGCTGAGCTTTGGCTGAGACGTTTATAACAGTCTCAACGCTGTCGTTGGAATCCTCTGATGAATCTGACGATGCATCTGAAATTGGCGAATAGTGGGGGCGATAAACCTCTTCCATATTATTTTTCGAAAAACCCCCAATGCCAATCCTCTTATCATTATTTAAAGCTCCCTCGTTACCAACCCCATTATTATTATTGTTTAAAACCCCCTTATTATTTTGTTCCTCACAGCTCTCAAAAGTCTCCTGATATTCCACATCACCCTTAATTAAATTTTGCCCTGAGCTATTTTCACCAATTTCACCCCCTTCTAATATATCTAAAAGTTGTTCCAAATTATATCCCTCATTTATTTCAGAATTGTTAATTAAATTTTTCCTTAATATATCATTATTTAAATCATCGAAATTAATTGTTTCAAGAGGTTCTTGAGGAATATCAGGGATAATAGATTCATCCAAAACTTTTAAGAGCTGTGTCAAAATATCGCTTTCACCAATTTCGGAAGAATCGCCAGATTCAGATGAATTGTTAAATGTATTAATATCAATTTCCCTAAATTTAATATCTAGCTCCTCGTCGCTTAGCCCGCAAAATGAACAATCAATCAAATCATGCACAAGGCAAGCGTCGTTTAAATCGAAGGCTGTTAAGTCGATGTTTTCAATTTTTACATTTAAAAATGACATTTTAAATTATAAATTAAAAAATAAAAAAATTATGAATCAATAAAAAAATCAAAAAATCAATAAAAAATCAAAAAAAATCCACAAAAATGAAAAAATCAATCAAAAATTGGCTTTTAGAAGATTAAGTAAAAATGAATGAAAATCCAAAGTATTAAGTCAAAAATATTAAATCAAAAATATCAAATCAAAAATATGAAATCAACAATACAAACCAAATAAAAATTAATATGTCACTACGTCACACAATTCGAAATAAATCGGACTATCTAGATATATTCACAACAGATTCGATAATTTTACAAGCGTACGCTAATAGCGAGATGTAAACTGAAGAGACGCTTCGTACCCAGCCGCCTTTTAAAGCAGCCAAGAGCCTGGTACCGGCTGGTACGGCGTGGCACTGCATGGTACGACGGGAACCGTGAGACCGTGAACTCGAGAGAGGTCGTTCAACGGTCGTAAGTTGTTTTGTTCTTAAGAAAATGACGAGTAAAGAGGAGAAGAAGAAAAAAAAAAAAAAAGTTGTTTTTGGAATAATATAAAAAACAGTTTTTTTTTTTTTTTTTTTAATTTTTTTTTTTTTTTTTTTTTTTTTTTTTTTTCGTTTTTTATATTATTCCAAAAACAACTTTTTTTTTTTTTTTCTTCTTCTCCTCTTTACTCGTCTTTTTCTTAAGAACAAAACAACTTACGACCGTTGAACGACCTCTCTCGAGTTCACGCTATCTTTGCCTTCTTCTTCTTCTCATTCTACGGACTGGTTTTGCCGCTGGAGGTAGGAAAAGTGGTATTTCAGTATTGTATATAAGGATTTACAGCGTCTTGACTTAGCATTCATTAAGTTTAAAGTCTCAAAATGAGTACGTTCATAATTATAACACTACAAGAGTTTCTGGGATTCTTGGAAAATCAGATCAATCTGATGGATCGTCAGAGTCCAAATTCCGAGAACACGGTGATGTGGCCGCCACCATCAGAGGTTGACTATTTAGATGAAGAATTTATCAATATGTTTGAGCCAGACCTGGATCCCGAGCCTATCGCCTTTGAGTGGGATCCAGACCGAGCAATGGATCTTCAACCTTTGATGATGGAGCAACAACAGCCTATGGAAGAAGATCGGCCACAACCTATGGCAGAGCAGCAGCAGCAACAACAGCAGCAGGAGCAGCAGCGGGAGCAGCCACAACAACAGCAGCAACAACAGCAGCAGCAGCAGGAGCAGCCACAACCACAGCAACAACAGCAGCAGCGAAGGCAGAGTTACCCTCGAAAGTGCAAGAGGCCACAGCAGCAACAGCAACATCAACAGCATCAGGAGCAGCCACAACAACAGCAGCAGCAGCGAAGGCAGAGTTACCCTCGAAAATGCAAGAGGCCACAGCAGCAACATCAACAGCAACATCAACAGCATCAGGAGCAGACACAACAACAGCAACAACAACAGCAGCAGCAGCGAAGGCAGAGTTACCCTCGAAAATGCAAGAGGCCAATAAATTATAAATTATAAATTGGCCTCTTGCAGAGCAGCAACCTCTTGCAGAGCAGCAACCTCTTGCAGACAACAACAACCGATGGCAAAGCAGCAGCCTATGGCAGACAACAGCAACCTCTGGCAGACAGCAGCAATTGGCAACCCAAAATGGTATAAATTATAAATATGTATTTATGTATATATGTATATTTGTATTTTGGATATAGGAATAATAAAAAACAAAGTCGTTGAAGAAAATATTTTATTTTTTTCTATTTCTTATACAGAATCACACCTAATAACCAAGTTTCTTTAACTTGAAAGAATTATTATGAATAGGATGAATATAATTTTTTTTACAAGCATAGTAATGAAAACTAGGTTTTTTTTTTTAACATGGAAGAATAAATCATAGTCTGTTGTCAGGGAATTAAACCTAATTGTTCTTTATCTTATATATAAAATCTTATTTAAATGTCTTAGTTGACATTTTAAACTTAATATTAAAAAATACTAGGGTGAATGAATAAATTCAAGTGCAGTATCAAATTCATTTATTTAAAATTCAATTTATCGATAGGATTGATTGTGCATATTATGTAGAAAAAATTATTCTACACTGAAAGAACAAAATCATTAGTTCTTCAAATCTTAATATAAACAAATTTCTATTTATTTAGATGGCACCCTTATATTTATTTAACTTAAACTTAATATATATCTTATAACTTATATCTTACAACTTATATTTTATATGAAATCTTATTTAAATTAGTTGACATTTGAAACTTAATATTCAAAAACTACTAGGGTGCATGAATAAATTCAAGTGGAGTATCAAATTCATTTATTTAAATTTGATTTATCGGTAGGGTTGTTGTGCATATTATTTGAAAAGAATTATTCTACACTGAAAGAACAAAATTATAATTTCTTTCAATGGGAATAAATACAAATTCTTATTTATTCACATCATTCCCTTATATTTATTTACATAGTTTCTTATATTTATTTAACTTAGCAGAACAAAATCTAAATTCTTATAAAATATTTTAAACTTAAACTTAATATTAAAAACGCCATAGTGCATGAATAAGTGCAAGTGAAATAAATTTATTTAAAATTTGATTTTTCGATTAGATGGTTTTGCATATTCTTTAGTTCTGGTTTGTTACATATTATACATGCTTGTGAAGGAGTTGTTATGAATAAATCGTTTTCACACGTGTTGCATTGCAGATCTTTTTCGCAACATATAAAGGATCGTTTATAGTGGCTATTAACAAAATTATTTTTCCCATTTGGGCAATTTAAAGCATGTATATAGTAACATTCACAACATAAATTATATGCACCGCCAGAAGATGAAATAATTACGACATAAGATTGAAAAACGCACACTTCTCGCGTAAGGTAATTTGGTGTCAATGTATCACTTGCATTTATTTTTGCCACTTTCACGAGCCCCTCTTCTCCACACCCGTTTGGAACGCCATTATCCTCTATCCCATCATCTTCTTCATCTTCATCGTCGTCTTCGAAATTATTTCGATCAATAGTGATCAGAGAATCCTGTCTTGCGTGAAACTTTCCTCTTCCAGCCAAGTTAAAATGAGTTGTTTCATCTTTGTACATTGACTGGATCGTTTCATCACAAGCAGAATCTAAATATACATGTGTCTGATCCATTTCGAAGACTGTCCGATGAAACTCGATTCACTTGTTCACACTATTTTTTAATTTTACAACACTTTTTAATTGATAATGGCGGGCCGTCTATGTGGTGTTGATATAGTGGATAGTGTTTAAAACACGGCAAATTTAGCTGCAATTCTTCGTCACTTCTATAATTTTCCGGCAACCTGTTCCAAATTTGTTGTAAACTAAGTGAATCGACGAATGTTTTCAAGTAGTTGATGGGAAAGAAGGCCAAGTCTTGATCTTCAAAATCGGTAAGATTTTTTCCGTGTTTTTGGTAGGAAATTATTACTTGGCCTACACGTTCAATGAGTTGCTGTTGTTGTTGTTGTTGGTCGCTATTTGACATCGCGCACGAATGACTGAAGTTCGCTCAGATTCGATCGTTTAAAATACCAGCCCCCCTCCAACTGCTACCAGCTCCCCTCCAACTACTGTGGTGGTTAGGAAGGAGGTAGGAGGTGGAGCAAAAAGAGGCGGAGTTTATGAAACCAATCGGAATAGGGGGCGAACTTGGGCAGCCAATCAGAAACAAGGTCATTCTTGGCTGACCAATCAAAAAAGTGGTGGGGGGGTCAACTAGAAGCCCCCTATTCCCACTACTTGTGAGCCTGTGGCAGTGCCGGTTATCTGTCTGTCTATCAAGAAACATGTGTTCTTAAAGCAATGTGAAACTAGGGTACAGACACAACAATTTAGCTTAGACTGACACCATTAACGGCTCTTAAAAAGAGCGTCGAACCAACGCCAACCACTGTTAAAAATAGTTTTACTCAAAAGATGTTTTTTTTTTAAATCCTAAAAACTTGAAACTTGCCTGCAAACATCATCTGATTTTGAGGTGTGGTTTCAGGAATGATATAAAATAGCACCCCGATCTGATAAGATCAAAACATCGACTTACCTAAGACAAATTTTCTTCAGAGACTGTCCAGATTGTTCGTGTTTTGGACAACTCGTGGTGCTCGCTCTTGGTTGCTTTGACAACATTAAATTCTAATGCATAATTAAAATCGGGTACGGTCTTTATGAATCAAAATCCGTCGTGTTTTTTGAACGAAACTTTACGAAGCGTAGATTTGATATATTCGTAGGCTATTAAATAAAATATCGGTGAACGAAATAGCGATATTCTAGAAAAAATTAAATAATAATCTTCGCAAATCTAAAAGCAAACAATAATCATAACACGTCCTTAGCTAACGATTTCCAGAATGAACATAAGAAACATTAATTTTTTATCGTATTATGGCCAGTTAGAACCTTCATTTATTTAACATTCTGTAAAATTAACACCAATTCTAGCAAGTATAGTTGAAAAATAAATTCCATAACATACCCGAAAGTAACACGAACGATGAAAATAATCACAGACATGACGTTTAACTGAAAGATGACAGAAAAGTTAAGAAAAGTTAGAATCAGATTATAATTACGATAATTATTGTTAGATGTGAACTAATGTGAGTGATTAGTTAGAATTAGCCATTAAGTTAATTAATAGTGAGTAAATGTAAATAATTAGATTTAAGAAAAAATAATTATATATAATTAATTAAAATAAATAAATTTTGGTCAAACACATAGTATTATGAAATTGTCGTAAGAGTATGCATACCAATAAAAATGTTACTTTGATAACAATTTCTTAATTCAAAGCAAAGTGTTTGAACAGTCCTTGAAAATTAAAACCTTAAAATTATTTTTCAATCATATTCATAAGCTTTACTCAATCTTTCCCGATGCTACGAGAAGACAGGTGAAGCGGCTTTGGATTCCAGCATAATCGGGGGATTTGGCGGGACTTCACCACAAAACCCTTGGTTTTCGTTAAAGACTTAAAATTGAAGATAACTTTGGTGCAAAAGATCCACATAACCCGAGGTAAAGGACAAATTACTTCAAATAAATAATCAAATAGATTATTATTTTTTGATACGCTAGGTGTGAACGGTGGCGATTAAAAACAATTAAAAATAGACAATCCATAACCGGCGTTAACTTCTCGTAAAAGCCAGAAAAATCGTAACGTCTGTAATCTGTAGCTGCGAAATCTTCCCGAATTAATATATGTACTGCAGATGGCAGCTAGAATTAGATCTTTCTTGGCTTTTAGAGTAAGTATGCAAACCCCTTTCATCAAAATTTCCCCGACAACAGCGCTAGTTGACTCAGGCGCTGTGGAGTTCTCTCTGAATGTAAATTAACAACTAAATTTAGTTTACTTTTAAATTATTCACCACTCAATTATAACGTTATTGGCTAAAAGTAAATTAACATAATTGCTTCATGCTGTCGATATTTCTGAGTTACATAAATTAGTTCTGCAATTCAAACCAATGGTGTAAAGAAAAGAAATTCTTGAAGAATCTGCTCTTGTCTATTTATTATTCCCGACAGTTTTAAATCGATTCAAACAAACTTGCATAATTTTTCTCTCCAGGAGAATTTTTTAAATCGGATGTTTTCTTTATATATTCATTTCCACGTTAATCATGGCCAATTTTATGTGGCATGCTTGGGAGTCAGTTCGACAAGTAATTTAATAATTTTGACCCGGGAAGGACAAGCTGCGAATATAGTATACAAAAAGGTTTTTAACTAAAGAATATAATTCGCCGTAACTTTGTATGAAAAATACACATATTCAAAAAATACTTTTCATTTTATCAAATAATCATTTTTCATTTATATTCATGTTCAATTTTTGCTTCCTCATAGATGAACACTCTTTACTGTAATTGACTTATTGATAGTCCGGTTGCCAAGTGGATTTTCTTAGTCGACGAAGACACATGGCTTTACAAAAGTTTTTTTATATGTTTTTTTTGTCTCCTCGATTACGAATATTGAGGGTTCATTCCTGAAAAACGATCAAGTAAATTGGTATAAATAAAAAAATTGTTAATATTTGAAAAAATGTTATATTTTTTTAATTAAAAAATATTTTCGTGTTCTTTGGCCGATTCTAAGCAAAAAGTATCTCTTATTTTTCCGCCCGATGCATAGTTTTGAGCATTAAATATTTAAAAAATTGTATTTTTTTGCCAGTATTCAACATGAATACCTTTTTAATTTTATTTTAGAAAAAGGCAAATTATTGAGGGTAGCAATATAAGTAAATTCAAAAAATATCATTTCTTTTAACATTGATTCATACACTATTTAACAAGAAAATAAAGAAGATACTAATTTAACGAGTATTGGCCAAGGGAGGTGTCCAGTACGCGACGCTGCTGATTTGCATCGGGTTATTGTGTTTTGTCGCTTTGATGTAACAGTCGAAGATAGTAAAACTATTTTATAACAAATTTTATGCATATAATTCTATTTAGCTTGAAATAACTTTAAATAAATATTCATTCAATATAATATGTGATCATTGAATGCGATGGATGTAATTATTAGATTTTTTTTAAGTCTAATAAGTGCTATTAAAAATATACACATAGAAAACTTTAGGTAGTCTAAAAATTGAAAATGAAATTCTAAAAAGAAAAGATAGTGATCTTGACAAAGGTAATATTGAAGAATGTAAAATAATTTAATTCTAGTCAAAAATCAATATCAACGTAATTATCGACGAGTCGGTCTAATAGTTATTTGATAGATAACCACAAATGTATTATTTGCGAGAAAACATCGTACGAAGGAAATTCCCAACTACATCAGATGGAACCACTGGCACATTCTGAAAAATTATATGCAGCTTGCCGGCTATTTAAAGATCATATTTATAACAAAACTGTTTTAAATTTTTCACTAAAAAATTTATTAACTTTGAAAATTAAGTATTACTTTAAATGCTTTATACCGTATGAAAGAATATATATGAAAAGTAAGACAGCACATCAACACATGCAAAATCACTACATAGTATAAAACAATGTCGCTTTCTCTGTCCCTATGTCCCTTTGTATGCTTAAATCTTTAAAACTACGCACCGGATTTTGATGCGGTTTTTTTCAATAGATAGAGTGATTCAAGAGGAAGGTTTATATGTATAATAACATCCATTAAATAGTGGAGAAATACTGTTATTTTTGACACAAACAAAAAAATTATTTCATGCCTTGAACCAATCTTTATTAATAAGGATGTTTGCCAATCTGTAGTTAAAATACATACAAAGTTGTCATAGTGAGTCTCTTAATAAAGTATGTCCAGAAAAATTCAAATTATCTATAAAGAATTCTGGTACACAACATACGTTTTCATCTGGTATTCTTCTAGTTTGTTAACTTCAAATTTGTTCATATAAATACATACCAAGGAAAATGTATTATCACTACATAGTATAAAACAAAGTCGCTTTCTCTGTCCCTATGTCCCTTTGTATGCTTAAATCTTTAAAACTACGCACCGGATTTTGATGCGGTTTTTTTCAATAGGTAGAGTGATTCAAGAGGAAGGTTTATATGTATAATAACATCCATTAAATAATGGAGAAATACTGTTATTTTTGAGGTTTCTAATGTGATGTCGTTAATTATCATATTTTTTTCCGCTTACATTGCAAACGCAGGCTGAACCCTACGAGATTTATCAAAATAATGTACTAATTATTTGTACACATTGAAAAGGTCTACAGAAAACTCCGCGATGGTATATGTCTATCTCTCATGGATATCCCACAATAACATTTTTTGTCATTTACTTTTTACGACAAATAATGGCAAATTTTGAAGCGATTTTAACCAATACAGCATTTATCCTTATCCAATTAAATAGCTTAAATACATTGTTGATTTAATATAGATCTATATGGTCCTTTACAGCACAAGATTTAAATGAATATTTTCGAAGATATTACATATTTAAAATTGCGGGAAGTAGCGCTTGCGGCGGTACTGGCCGACCGGGGCGGCGGCAGCGTGCCTATAAATAGCGCGTCGGAGGCCGATGTAATAATTGTTGTAAAAATAAAATAAATAGTCACAGTTTTTCTGTAGTGTATTTTATCAGCATTGCACCCGTGCGAAGCCGGGGCGGATAGCTAGTTAGTTATAATAGCTGAAGTTTCTTATGCTATTGTATTGTTTAAACATATATATATGTTTATGCGGCTTTCACGGATTTCTCCGTGTGAGATGCAATAGCAGTGGATATATCCACATTATGCCGTTGTAGTGCTGAAATGACATTCAGCAAACGTACTGAAACTACTAACCTGAACTAACTACACGCAGCTCCGGGTATGAATGAAGTAATATGCGAACAGTAGTACAGTAGTAATATCCTTACTGTTCGCATTTTACTTCATATATATATATATATATATATATATATATATATATATATATATATATATATATATATATATATATATATATATATATATATGTTGTATTCGCACGAAGATGTAAGTCCCTGTACCCGGCGATATACAATCTGAAAGTTATTGACCTAAAATTTTACAGCGGTGTTTCGTTCTCGACGTTAGGACTCAGTGGGTCCGTCGACGCCTTACCCAGACACCCTGTGTTGACGTACTTATATGTAGTGGATCTTGTATTTGTACTTATTTTCGGGCGGAACGTATCGGTAGGATATTGATTATTCGTGGTACTGCTTATCGACTAGACGTCGTGATTTTAATTTTTATTCGTAGTACTACGACAATATATATATATATATATATATATATATATATATATATATATATATATATATATATATATATATATATATATATATATATATATATATATATAACTTTATAGCGTTTTACATTTCATAGTATTAGTTTGTGTTTGTAGGATTTTAGGTTTATTTTCGACGAGTTCATAATTTATTTAATTAATTTTCCTTTTGTTAATTTCCTCAGAAGACTTCTATGAAAGTAGGTCTGGCACTTTTTGGAGAATTCTATTTCCTTACTTTTAACATGGAACGCCTATGATAGAAAGTCTAGAAATCGCCGAATTATTCCTTTTTCTTGTTTTTAATACACCATGTAGTAGGGACCTAGGGAACCGTCCGGTATTGACTAAAAGCGTATATAAAGACTACAGATTGGCTTTCAGGGATAATATAGTTTGAGAGCTTGTCCATGCAACTTGAATTAGTTTGACAAGTTCACAATTGAGGTTGACAATGAAAAGCCTTTGAAATAATAGAGTGTGTTCAATAATACAGTGTGTGTTCAAAGATCGACCGTCTGGAACAATATCTATCTATCTATCTATATATATATATATATATATATATATATATATATATATATATATATATATATATATACAGGGTGATTCAAAAATCGATCACGAAACTTAAGGGGGTGATTCTACTTGACAAAATAAGGGTAGAGCTTCATACAATTTTTTTTCAAAATGTCATTCGTTTTCGAGTTACAAGCCGTCCAAGTTCAAGTTTTTATTTTTTGTTTTTTGAATTACTCGCTTACAGGAAAACCGATTTGACTAATATTTGAAAGATAGGCTAAGTCTTCTGCGCTTCATCATTTTAGTAACAATTCACATTGATTGTTTGCCGCTAGAGGGCACTTTACCTACATTGAAAATTGTTTTTTTGTCATAATTTTTTAGTGTTGACAGCTACAGTAGTTTTTGGCATAATTTCTGAAAGACTGATGCCAGGCCTTTAAAAAAGGTCCTCTTTACATCGCTAAACCCAACGGTTTAGACGTAAATCACCCTTAAAAATTAAGTGGTAAATTTACTTTTCTCATTTCATTACCACCAGCTACCAGGTAAATAGCTATCAAAGTATACTAGAGCTGTCAGTTTAACATCAAATAAATTCGCTTTTTAAACTATTTAATTTATAATCTTAAAATAACTAATAATGGCTAATCAGTAAATATTCATATTATGGATTATTGCGATATACATTTAATTGATAAAAATTAATGAAACAGTACTAAACAAACTAAAAAAGATTCTCAAAATGTCCCCCATTTTCTTCCATACATTTCCTAACACTCTTCAAAAAATGTCGCCTAACTCGATGAAAAATTCCTGGTGTTTCTTTAATAATTTGGCACTTTTCGATTATCCTGAAGCGAAGATCCTCGACGTTGATTACTGGAATATCGTACACCAATTGTTTCAAATGATCCCAAAAGAAAAAATCCATAGGATTAAGGTCTAGTGACCTCGCTGCCCATGCCAATGGTCCACTTCGTCCTATCCATCGCTCAGGATACGTTGCATTCAAATACTGTCGGACACGTATACTAAAGTGGGGCGGAGCTCCGTCTTGGAGGATCCACATGTTGGCCCTTACTTCCAATGGCACATCTTCCAGATACAATTGGAGACGATTTTGGATAAAATCTAAGTATACGTCACCAGTTAATGGGCCATCAAAGAAATGAGGACCAATAAGGTAATCTCCTATTATCCCTGCCTACACATTTAGTGAAAATCTACGCTGATGTTTCGTTTCTACCACATTGTTTGGGTTCTCGTAAGCATATGTGTGGATGTTGTGTAGATTTGTTATGCCATCACGAGTGTTATCGTGTTCATACTTAGCTAGGATCTGATTGCACATTTCCAACCGTCTCGGCCGATCATCGTCATAAAGAGCCTGCACCTTTTTTGAATGAAACGGGTAGAGTTGTTCTTCTCTTAGTATCCTCCATGAACTAGCCTGACAGAGCCGCACTTCATTCCCAATTTTTCTAGTACTAATACCTGGATTATCTTCAATAATTTCAAGCACTCTTTCTTCTTGTTGCACGTTTCTAGCAGTTCTAGGTCTTCCCCTATTTCCATTATAACTTTTAAAGGAACCACATTCCGCAAGCCTCCTGTGCACACTGGAAAATGTTGAGCATGAGGGATATTTCTTTCCGGATAACTCTCCATATAATATCTTCTTGCCAACTCTGCATTACCATTTGCTTTTCCATAACAAAAATGGATATCACAATATTCGATATTTGAATATTGGTGATTAGCCATTATTAGTTATTTTAAGGTTATAAATTAAATAGTTTAAAAAGCGAATTTATTTGATGTTAAACTGACAGCTCTAGCATACTTTGATAGCTATTTACCTGGTAGCTGGTGGTAATGAAATGAGAAAAGTAAATTTACCACTTAATTTTTAAGGGTGATTTACGTCTAAACCGTTGGGTTTAGCGATGTAAATAAAGAGCACCTTTTTTAAAGGCCTGGCATCAGTCTTTCAGAAATTATGCCAAAAACTACTGTAGCTGTCAACACTAAAAAATTATGACAAAAAAACAATTTTCAATGTAGGTAAAGTGCCCTCTAGCGGCAAACAATCAATGTGAATTGTTACTAAAATGATGAAGCGCAGAAGACTTAGCCTATCTTTCAAATATTAGGCAAATCGGTTTTCCTGTAAGCGAGTAATTCAAAAAACAAAAAATAAAAACTTGAACTTGGACGGCTTGTAACTCGAAAACGAATGACATTTTGAAAAAAAATTATATGAAGCTCTACCCTTATTTTGTCAAGTAAAATCACCCCCTTAAGTTTCGTGATCGATTTTTGAATCACCCTGTATATATATATATATATATATATATATATATATATATATATATATATATATATATATATATATATATATATATATATGTTTATGAGGCTTTCACGGATTCCTCCGTATGAGCTGCAATAGCAGTGGATATATCCACATTATGCCGTTGTAGTGCTGAAATCACATTCAGCAAACGTACAACTATATGCAACTCCGTGAATAGATGAAGTAAAATGCAAACAGTAATTGCAAACTTCGTTCCATCATATCCTTTCCGTGTTAGAGGTTGCACAATTTGAATGAATTGCTACAGTAGCAATTCATTCAAATTGTGCAACCTCTAACACGGAAAGGATATGATGGAACGAAGTTTGCAATTACTGTTTGCATTTTACTTCATATATATATATATATATATATATATATATATATATATATATATATATATATATATATATATATATATGTATATATATATATATATATATATATATATATATATATATATATATATATATATATATATATATATATATATTGGTGTGTGTGATTCAGTATTAATCCAGGAATACATCCGTTTGTTCGTTGGATTTCTTGTAGAAGTTTGCAAACGTTTCATCAAAGTCTCATTTGGCATCTTCTGTGCTTGCTGGTTGTAGATCAACAGTTGATATCGTTAAAATGTTGCAAAGAATACAATTTTTCAAATGAATGATGATTTTTGACTTAAAAACTATGCGTTGGACGGAAAAATTACAAAAGACAATTTTTGCTTAGAATCGCCAGAGATTTTTCGGGAATCCTGGCTCGATATTGGTAATTATATATAAAATACATATAAAAAAATTTAATGTAGTCATGTTTCTTCATCAGTTAATGTAACATATATATTCTTTTCTACGTGAAAGTATGGAGGTTATTGCCTACAAGATGAAATGCACCAGAAATAAAAAATACATATAAAAGCAGTATTCTTCATTTAATAAATTAATTTACTTATATACGATATTTTTTTGTTTCTAGGTGAAATTATGAAGGTTTTTAGCTAATTTACTTCAGCATTATTTAACATTTTCTATATAATATTATCTTTATTATTTATAGACTTGTTTTAATAAAATCGTCTTCGTGAAATATGGAGTTCAAATGATAATTCTATCGAATGAGAGGGCAAAACTCCTATGGGTAACTGCTAGTATTCTATAACCTCTTTACGATTTGGTCCGAACAGTATTGTAGCAAATTTATTTTTATTCGTTATAAACATGATACATAAAAAAAAGCTTTACTTACTTTACTACTTAATATTTTAGATTCTATTGGGTATTAAGTGGTGATTTACTGTTCGAAGTCGTTCCATTCATTGCCCATATTGCCTCGAAAAAATCTATATCAAGTATTAATAACATAGTTATTGGACTATAAATTAAATACTATTCTTCGTTTTAACGTCACTAATTATCAATCCCAATATATTTTCATTAAACTGTTATGGTATATAACCAAAAATATCCAACTACAAACAATATAATTAAATCAAAATTTTTTCAAATATTAATTTAGAAAATATTTTTTTCTTTTAGGTACAATTAAATGCCAAATAATCTTCTAATTAATTTAAAGGCATTATATTGTTGATAACTAAACAGACATTATCTGGTTGCCACTGTTCATACAATGTGGTAATTACTCTTATTTTGCTTAAATTTAACCTCTGACCTTCAATGTTCCTTTATTTACGAAGTTTCCCAAGATGTTAATTATTAAGATTTTGTGTTTACTTACCACCGGGTTAAAATTTCAGTGTTCATAGGGTTGGATAAGTTTCAAGGCACTTAAAACAAAATTTACAATAGCCTTCATATTGGAAGGATATGGTCTGTCTATCGCTTCAGTTTAATGATTTTCTAGACACAGAAAATCTTTGAAAGAGCTAAAAAATTATAACATCAAAATTGTTTTTTGTAATCTCCGCTTTTGCGGGATATTTTAAATATGTATGTGTGCCGTTGATCTTCAATGGTAAGCACAGAAAATGCCAAATGAGATAATAGCTAAACTACTGGCAATTTCCACAAGAAACCGGACCAATGAACATATGTACAAAATAACATGTATCTCATCCGTGAAATGCTATTCTCTATAATAACATAAGCTTTCTGAAAATGTGTCTATAGATTATAAATAGCACCTAATTTTTTAAATAATTTCAGGATATCCCTAAATAAAAAAATGAAGAATAAATATGAGGAATTTTCTATCGAATTCAGAAATTTGTGAATATACAATATACTTTATCTTTCTTTTTTAAGTTTCCTGTTTTCAGACACTATAAGTCTTTAAAGTCATTCTGGTAAAATGGAGAATTTTTTTAATTTAAAAATTACTTTTCTAATTTGTTCTTTTTTTGCGTTAAGACCCCCTGTCAAAATAATAATATTTTTCATTGTTTTTTTGTCGGAAATAAACTCTTATTTTGTGTCGATAGATTATTATCATAAATCGGAATTATTTTGCAATAACAGGAAATAGAAATATGTTGATAATATAAAATGTTTACTATTATGTACACAAATTGAAAGGGACTTTGTAACTGATTTTAAAAAATCACTGTTCTGTTCAAGTTTTTCGAATGAACAGGAAGTGGCAAATTAGGTTTAAAGAAAATGAATTCTTTATAATTCTATCTAATGAGATATACAGCGTTGCAGAAAAAATACGATTAACTAAGCTAAAAATAATAATTTGTATAATAACTATAAATTCTTTACGGCTTCGCACAGGTAAGATTACGCATCTAAATGAGCAGTGTATTTTTCTTTGATATTAAGGGTTTTTTTTTCATGGAGTTCGGTAAAAGAATTCAATAAATGTGAATAACTCAATGAGTAAATTACCTTCAAAAAATAACCTGAACTTCATAATGCATTACTTGAATTGCAGGGATCAAAACTATTATCAATTTAAGAATAAAGAAAGATTCCCTCCCGATGAGCTCCTGGCAATATTCGAAAAATCAATCTTAATTAAAGAAACCTGATTATATTAAAAAAGTTATTTATTGGAATAGGTCTGTAGACGACGTTTTTTGTACATGTTTTTATGCTTTTTGAATTCATTTAATAATAAAATCTGATTTACCACAGAAAAATGCTAAAATACTGAAATAAAGTTCTTAGGTATCAATATCAAAAATCAACGACTGCTTGGATTTGCATTTATAGAAAATCGACAACTACAGACACACAGTTAAATGTTTGTGGTATATTTCTGTAGACGTTATGATTTATACATACATACAGTGTAATTTAGGGTAATATATTTTGCTTGTTATTATTATTATTATAACATTTTTTGATAAAACATAAAATCTAACTATTTAATAACCTATTATGACATCAACAAAATTAGCCAGCTATTTTATTATTATTTAAAACTTTGTGAAGTTGTTTTAAATAAATCTACTAATGTTATTAAGTGGTCTATTTAGATGGCTAGGTTAAACTGGATCTTTCGCACTTTAGAAATATCAGCTTTTTTCTCATTAGGAGGATCAAACCTTAAAGTGAATGCCGCCTTATTTTTTTATCTACTATAACCCCTTCTCTCCCAACTCTATGTGAGCTAATCGAATGAGAAAATCTGGGGTTCAATGATAAGTAGAAAAATAGTACCATAGCTACGGAAAAACAAAAAAAACCCATTAGAAGATTTTTGTGGAAGACTAAAATACAGGCATATTTTTCTCTAGTTTAATTTTTTTTTGCTTATTAAATTTTTTGAGCTTTTGTAAAGAGAAAATAGAGGCATTTTTTTTTGTCGTTTACAATAGAATAAATATCTTTTTCTTTTTTATTAAATGCCCTCTTGAAAAACCCTCACAAAGCGATACATATGTAGAATTTAGCTTAACTTATTGAAATATTGAAAAGCAAATATTGTTTTATTCACAAGTGTATAATTTGTAATTATTTTTATCTATTTTTATCAATTTTTAAGTGACAGATAGATTATTGTTTATTAAATGGTTTATTCAGACTAAGCCAAGTAAAAAAAACATAAAGTTAACTGTCTTTAAATAAAGTATTTATTACATTATTTTCAGTTTATTAATATTAAATTTCACATGAAATATTCAAATTTCTACCTATATGATCATTACTTACAGCTTTAAACGCATTATACATACAATGGGCGCAGAATCCATTGAGCAAGTCGAACCATCAACAAAAGATACACTGTATGTATCTGTCGGACTTAACTTACTCTATTGGAGATATGCTAACATCGCAGTATAACTTTTGCAGAATACATTCTAGGGGCCATTCAAGCATTTTTTGCTTCAGGCATTTTCAAATACCTTAACATCTTAAAATTCTAACATTTTACGTTAGTGCAACAGCATTAAGGTTTTAAGCTTGCTTATTTCCAAAGAAATACATTTACTGTCTTCTAAGCAAAAATGCATAGAATTCAAATTAACGCTTATGAGTTCCTTAATAGAAATATTTAGACCAAAATATGGATATTATCAAACAGCGTTAAAAGATCTCAGGCTAAATACCTGAGAGTCTAAGCTTACTTGAGACTATAGGCAAGCCTTAAAGTAACTAGAGAAGCAACAGGTGGCCCTGATATGGGTGCCAGGGTACAAAAAAATCAAAGAAAATCAGGAAATCTTGCAAAAAAGAAGTAGACTCCATTTCTCTCCCTGGCAACTTTTTTGGACAACAAAAAAAGCCTCCTAAAGAAAGAGCTTTGGAACTAAAAACCAGAGCAAATACAATTAAGATTGAACAATAGATAAATGAAGAAATTCACAATGCTATCTCCAAAGAATGAAAGAAAGAATATTTAAGTAACAGCAAAATAGAATATTTCCCAATGAAATTCTATTTTCGGAAAATGGGCAACATTCATAGCGAGATTTACTATTTCTGTGAGATTGTAGCAGAGATAGCGATTCACTTATTAAGTAAATGTATGATATCTAGAGAAATAAAGAAATTACTTGCCAAAAAAAATTAAATAGATTTGTATGGGAAAGAAAATCCATTACGACGTACAAAATACTTACAGTCGAGCTGCAGGATGGTCTAGAGTTAAAAAAAATGTAAGGACTTTATGCGCCATATGTAACATTATATTAAAATGAGAAATACAACAAGAAAATTCTCCTAAAAAAGCTTAAACAATTATATTTTTATTTTAAATAATTTTATAAAGGAAAAATTGTTTATTTTTACTGAAAAATTAAATTTTGAAAAGCAAAGCTAATAAAATAAATTAGGAAAAGTTTATAGAAAAAGCAGATTGTTTGTTTTTACCTAAAAATTAAATTGAAAAGGGCAAAAATAATAAACTTTCAGAAGTATTAAAAAATTAATGCTGATCTGTCTGTTATATTAGGCTTACTTTAAAAGGATAAAATGTATTTCAGACAGTCACCAGTGGGAACAGAATTTATTCGATAAAATGACGGGATGAAAATCTCACTGCTGGCCCAGTTAATTAAAAAAAAATATTTTAAGATAATGTTTTTGGCAGTCTTTATACTTTTAACTTAACAGCTAGTTAAACTTAAGGATGTACCTAACATTGCTAGGGTTTAATATAACATTATCATATTTCAAGCAAAATTATTTATATATCAAATAATAAATTTTTCTTAGTATGTATTTATATGAACAAATTTGAAGTTAACAAACTAGAAGAATACCAGATGAAAACGTATGTTGTGTGCCAGAATTCTTTATAGATAATTAGAATTTTTCTGGACATACTTTATTATGAGACTCACTCTGATAACTTTGTATGTATTTTAACTACAGACTGGCAAAGATCCTTATTAATAAAGATTGGTTCTTTTTTTTGTTTATGATCTCCACAAATAAAAGTTCATTTGAAAGTCTTTTCAATACGCACAAACTAGAATATGGAAGAAACTGCGAAAATCCGTGTTGCAAATATGCCGGCGATGTTATGACATAAGTACAAGTTAAAGGATCCCGCATCAACCAAATGGAAATTGGATCCCGGTCAAATTCATTGAAAATTCAGTATGTTGTAGGTCTAGATGTCCTGATCAAAAGTTTCTAAGGGCACAAAGTCCAAAAGTTAATAGTTTTCGAGATACAGAGGGATGAGTTGCGCCTGCACCAACCAAATAGAAATTGGATCCCGGTCGAATTTGTTGAAAATTTAGTATGTGGTAGGTCTAGATGTCCTGATCAAAAGTTTCTAACGGCACAAAGTCCAAAAGTTAACAGTTTTCAAGATACAGAGAGATGAGTTGCGCCCGCACCAACAAAATGGAAATTGGATCTCGGTCAAATTCGTTGAAAATTCAGTGTGTTGTAGGTCTAGATGTCCTGATCAAATGTTTCTATGGGCACAAAGTCCAAAAGTTAATAGTTTTCGAAATACCGAGGGATGAGTTGCGCCCGCACCAACCAAATGGAAATTTGATCCCGGTCGAATTCGTTGAAAATTTAGTATGTGATAGGTCTAGATGTCCTGATCAAAAGTTTCTAACGGCACAAAGCCCAAAAGTTAACAGTTTTCAAGATACAGAGGGATAAGTTGCGCCCGCACCAACAAAATGGAAATTGGATCTCGGTCAAATTCGTTGAAAATTCAGTATGTTGTAGGTCTAGATGTTCTGATCAAAAGTTCTTTAGGGCACAAAGTCCAAAAGTTAATAGTTTTCGAAATACAGAGGGATGAGTTGCTCCCGATCCACCATTTAGATAGGCAAGGTATGAGTAAGAAAACTACCAAAAAAAGAGGTTAAAAATGGACTTTTGCGTTCCAAAAATCATTAAAATTACAAGCCTCATCTTGACCATTGATCTCAAGGTCATATAAGGTTCAAATATTACGAAAATCGAAAAATATCTCAGAAAAAACGTTTTTATATTTAAAATCTACTTCTTAAAAAGAAGTTTTTACATAAAAAATAACATCTTGAAAAAATAACATGTTTGACCTTGACCCTTGATCTAAAGGTGACCTATTGACTGAAGTATTTTTTATTTTGATTACGCGGTTTCAATATTTTGGTACATAGTTTGCATTCGCTTACGTTAGTCAAACAAGTTCACAAGAAAGGGAGAGAGAGAAAAAAAGAGATAGAGAAAATGAACCTTTTTTACGCCATGCCCATGTAAAATGGTATATCTCGAAAACTATTAATTTTTGGACTTTGTGCCCATAAGAACTTTTGATCAGAACATCTAGACCTATAACATACTGAACTTTTAACGAATTTGACCGGGATCCAATTTCCATTTGGTTGGTGCGGGCGCAACTCATCCCTCTGTATGTCGAAAACTATTAACTTTTGGACTTTGTGACCATAAGAACTTTTGATCAGAACATCTAGACCTATAACATACTGAACTTTTAACGAATTTGACCGGGATCCAATTTCCATTTGGTTGGTGCGGGCGCAACTCATCCCTCTGTATGTCGAAAACTATTAACTTTTGGACTTTGTGCCCATAAGAACTTTTGATCAGAACATCTAGACCTATAACATACTGAACTTTTAACGAATTTGACCGGGATCCAATTTCCATTTGGTTGGTGCGGGCGCAACTCATCCCTCTGTATGTCGAAAACTATTAACTTTTGGACTTTGTGCCCATAAGAACTTTTGATCAGAACATCTAGACCTATAACATACTGAACTTTTAACGAATTTGACCGGGATCCAATTTCCATTTGGTTGGTGCGGGCACAACTCATCCCTCTGTATGTCGAAAACTATTAACTTTTGGACTTTGTGCCCATAAGAACTTTTGATCAGAACATCTAGACCTATAACATACTGAACTTTTAACGAATTTGACCGGGATCCAATTTCCATTTGGTTGGTGCGGGCGCAACTCATCCCTCTGTATGTCGAAAACTATTAACTTTTGGACTTTGTGCCCATAAGAACTTTTGATCAGAACATCTAGACCTATAACATACTGAACTTTTAACGAATTTGACCGGGATCCAATTTCCATTTTGTTGGTGCGGGCGCAACTCATCCCTCTGTATGTCGAAAACTATTAACTTTTGGACTTTGTGCCCATAAGAACTTTTGATCAGGACATTTAGACCTACAACATACTGAATTTTCAACGAATTCGACCTGGTTCTAATTTCCATTTGGTTGCTGCGGGGTCTTTTTGACCACTAAACATTTTTAAGGCATGTTTCGTCCTGACACCGGTGGCGGACTCATCACTGGGTTCCACCAATGCCTTTTCCAGATACCCGTGTTTACATAATTAATTATTTTTCGGATGTTATATTTGAAGTCATTTCTTGACGGGATCTATAGGTAAGATGTTGCACCTAATTGTTTCAAAAAAACAATGACACACCTCTTTTTCCTTTACTCATGAGATGAGAAGCTCTTCTTATTAGCTTTCTCAGAACATTTCAGCAATAAAATCGCACGTATTAATTTATCTATTTTCAAATACTTTATTTCCTGGACTGATATGCTTGGCTCTCAAGATGTCAATAAAATATAATAAAATATACTATTTTAGAGGCATACATAACATTTTTGTTAACGAAAATTTATGAACATCCTGTACAAAACAATTCTGCATGAAGTTAACTTTTATTGCATCTTAATAGGTTTAGGGAAAAAAATCGTTTACAGTCTCTCATAACTAGAACGACACGCTGAAAATATTCCATGCATTTAATATGTTCCTAAACAAAGCTGTCCAAAGGTATATTCATGTTAAAGATTTATCGTTCTCCATCGATTTAACTACTAAAGAAAACAAAGATAGCGTCACTGCCGTACCTACGTCACACGTTTCCGCCTCCGTGTGTTTTCAAAACAAAGTTCGTAGGATGCTGACAATGACTTGGCTAGAATATTCGATGTTCTTTGGACGTCGTCTACTATCTCTCTCTCTATATATTTATGTTATTTCAATCTGGGAATAATTCAGGATGTTTTATTATCAATAAATACGATTTGGTTTTTCCACTGCAGTTATGAAGAATTTTGCTATTGGCGACTGAATTGAATTAATTAAGGTTCTAAATATCGCGTAATAAATTTTAACATGTTACCAAAGTTATTGATGACGAATGAAAATTGCTAGAAGAAAGTGACCAAACATGGAATTCCATTTTTTTTTTGACAAAAAAGGAAATCTTTTCACAAACTAAAAATTTTTATTAGTAATTATAATCAGTCATACAATTTGGGTGGACTCACTAACAATTTTATATTTTTAAGATTAATTAATATAACTATTTGTGGAATAGACTCAAATATAAAAAACTGAAACAAGGCACAACGTTTTTTAAAGAAAATAACAAAGTTAATTTTTATCTTGTAAAAGATCAGGGAACAAACGCTCTGCGTTCTCAGAGTAAGGAGCTTCTTGTCAGATTCCAGTATCAGATCCACTGTTTGTATCAAACTTGACTTTGTTTCTATTCTCAGAGGCTGCAGAATTATTAAGTTTTCTTTTCTTGGTATATTTTTTTTTTCTTTTCCTGTCGGTTGGTCAATTTCTATTTTTTCTATCTTCTTTTTACTTTTCCATATCAGATTATTTTTATAAGATGAGAAAGTTATTACTGCTGCCACAGCAGCTTTTCTGTCCCTATTAGATATCTTTCTTTTTAGCTACAGAAAACTTTGTTCCGTAATATTATTTTTGTACTAAGTAAGTACTATATATTTTGTTCGTCTCCTTTTTCGTTTTTGAAATAACACAGGTGTGTAAATGGGCTTTTACGAAAAGTAAGAGAAACCAGGGTTTTAGATCTCCGGGTACCAAACCTTGAATCACGGTGTAAAAAAGAAATGCTCTTCCTAAAAAGAGTCCTTTGGGAATATTGGGAAAATTGTGTAGACGCGTGTTCTGCTGTAAAAAGAAGCAGTTTTTACACTACACTTAGGATCTGTGTATATTGAAAGAAACTAATATACCTGGGGTAGGCGACAGATGCTTTTGGGTGTACATACCCGATAATCCGAAGGTCTCAGTGATAGTTCTCCTAACCGAGGAATGATCTGGCAAATTCCTTTTTAAAGCACAGGAACAATTTGGAGAGAAACAAATACAACTTACTAAGTATAAGTTTAACAATTATACAAAGCTGTTAAAGTATCAGAGTTTATTTTCTGAAGATTCTTTGCTATTTGTTAAATTCCCAAAGGAAAACCTTCAAAATTGTAGACAAAACTGGTATAATTTAATAAAATAATGTATCACTGAGGTACTTTAGTTATTTTTCTAATATGAAGAAAATAAAAATACGTTACAAAGCTAATAAATTTGTTTTCAGACCTAAACGGAATTTTCATATAGATTTTAAATATTAAAATTATATATAAATTTTTTCGTCTCATAATGTATTCCAGAAGATATTTTTGTTTAGAACTATTTATTCTTTGAAACAATGCCTATTATAATTTTAATTACAAATGTTAGCATAAATGTATATATTGCTGAATAGTTTCAAATAATTTTTACTAAATATAATTGATAGATCATAAAATAAATCATTATGAGAACTTTTTCTGCAGAAATCCTATATTGATGGAGTTGTTTCAAATTCCTTAAAATTACGGTTTACTATATTTTCGATTAAAAGTTATTCTGAATTAACAGTATTACGCAAATAATAGTCTATTATTGCAATTTATTAAATATTTTAACTACTGGTGTTTTTGGATTTGACATGGCAACTGGCCACGTCATTTTTGTGACTTGGTCATTGTTCGGCGTAAAGGAAAATTATTTTAAAGGAAGGATATAATTTATCTCATTTTTTAAATTATATCACTACATAGTATAAAACAAAGTCGCTTTCTCTGTCCCTATGTCCCTTTGTATGCTTAAATCTTTAAAACTACGCACCGGATTTTGATGCGGTTTTTTTCAATAGATAGAGTGATTCAAGAGGAAGGTTTATATGTATAATAACATCCATTAAATAGTGGAGAAATACTGTTATTTTTGAGGTTTCTAATGTGATGTCGTTAATTATCATATTTTTTTCCGCTTACATTGCAAACGCAGGCTGAACCCTACGAGATTTATCAAAATAATGTACTAATTATTTGTACACATTGAAAAGGTCTACAGAAAATTCCGCGATGGTATATGTCTATCTCTCATGGATATCCCACAATAACATTTTTTTGTCATTTACTTTTTACGACAAATAATGGCAAATTTTGAAGCGATTTTAACCAATACAGCATTAATCCTTATCCAATTAAATAGCTTAAATACATTGTCGATTTAATATAGATCTATATGGTCCTTTACAGCACAAGATTTAAATGAATATTTTCGAAGATATTACAGATTTAAAATTGCGGGAAGTAGCGCTTGCGGCGGTACTGGCCGACCGGAGGCCGATGTAATAATTGTTGTAAAAATAAAATAAATAGTCACAGTTTTTCTGTAGTGTATTTAGTATCAGCATTGCACCCGTGCGAAGCCGGGGCGGGTCGCTAGTTGTTACATAAAAATGGATATATAATCTTAAAAAGAAATGGGAATAATAATTTAGTCAAAATTCGCTGTATTTTCGATTTAGATTTTATCTGAAATAATAATCACTTTAAGTAAGTTCAATACCTGGAAATGATACAAAATAATTTTAAAATGAAAATGTTTTTACGTATTCAAACACTTGTTTAGAAATTTTAAATCCAATGCAGAAATAAAAAATTTGTAAATCATATCAGTTCGAATTTGAGGTGGCGTTTTTATGTCATGAATATGAATATATTATTTCAGTTAAAAATGCTATTCATACAAAAATACAGGTTTTTAAAATGATAAATATTTTAATTTATTTTGGATTTATTCATAACCACAAAATATTTAATTTCTGTTTTGAATAAATTTGTATCTCAATAGTATTCGGTCAGAAAATAGTAGGATGGGGATTACTTATTTTAGGAAACAATCAAAAATGATCAGATAATCATTTATAACATCTCTCATTTCTTTTCTAGAAACCTAATATTCTCAATTTTCTCTAGTTTTACTACTACATAGTTATATTGACTTTATCAAGGGACTTTGTACTAGAGGAACTCTCTTTTCAATGAAATTATTTGTGCAAAATTGTTATGATCAAAGGCAAGATGTATTCATTTGCCTTATTGATAGAAAGCTTTTGACAACGTAAAGCACGAGCTGCAGTTGAAAAGATTACAGGAGATCAGTATAGATGATAAAGTTGTTAAAACTATAAAATAACTATAATGGCGAAAACTGGCTGAATTCCGTACTAATGTCTTCGACATACTGAAAGGAGTTCGGCATATGTACTGTCACCTATTCTATTTAATATTTACTTTGATAAAATAATTTAATTAAAAAGTAAAACATGAGGTAGCAAAGTTAATGGCATTCCAAAACGAAAATGATGACACATAGTATATTACTCCCCTTAACATTAACGAAAATATATTGAACGTGTCGCAAAATCCGCGTATCTAAATAATAAGCGAGAATGCAATAAAGAAGTGAAGAGAACAAATCGTCGTGTAGCAGCAATTTTCATTTAACTTAAGAATTTTCTTCTTCATAGAAATATGCTACTATATACCCAAATACGTGTAGCTCAGTATTATTTATTGCCTATTGTTTTTGTATGGGTACTTAAGCTAGGACCCAAAATCGTGTGTGGAACACTCCGCAGACTGTTGCACATTTTCTGGACTGTTCGCATAACAAATAATGAAGTTTTACGACAAGCTCACATAGAAAGGCGACTAATGGACACTGTAAAACAACGAAAAATATGATATCTAGGGCATATACTGAGAGGATCT
This sequence comes from Diaprepes abbreviatus, assembly GCA_034092305.1. NCBI lineage: Eukaryota > Metazoa > Arthropoda > Insecta > Coleoptera > Curculionidae > Diaprepes > Diaprepes abbreviatus. The sequence continues at coordinate 1,258,089 of JASJET010000142.1, read as the reverse complement.
CTCTACTCCATACTAAAGTTAATGTAGGGAAAAATTGAAGGTAGATGGGACCAAGTCGAAAATAACACTCTTGATTCTGCAATATAAGTCACTGGTGTGATATATTAGACGCAGCAACCATATTTAGATAGGCACTTTAGGAGGACAATTTAGTTATAGTGGCACCATTAAATAAGCAAATGATTGCCAATGTGCGTCATAACAGATGGCTGAAAGAGAAGAAGAGATACTGGGAGCTCGTCTACAGCACGCTGCTTTTTTGATGTTAGTGAGAGAACTAGAACTCTAACTTTGCCTATACAGTATGTTACAATTATATTAATTTTGACGATCCCCTAGAAAAGATGTATTTTTTACAGTTTTCTTAGTAATATAGATCTCTTTGATTTTTAGGTGCTCCGCTGCAAAGACAGTCACATCTTAGATTTGTTCTTTTTTTCTGTTTTTATGTTTATATCAACAACTACCGTTTTAACCTTTTTTTCTTGGAAGTACTTATATATTCGATGTTCCTTAAATAATAATTATTTTTTCAATTTGTTGTTTTATTGAAGAATTAACTCCCAACCAAGAAGAATTATCGGGTGGAGTTGTGGGTGCATGTCTGTCCGTCGCCTAGAGAAGCACTCCAGCATTAATTTTTTAAAATCAGTTTGGAAACCTCAATTTTTGTTGTATTTAAACAAATCTTTTCTCCAAGCGTAGATCACCATATCTTTAATCGATCCCTTAGGGCCGATTTCTCATTTTGGCCCAGAATAATTTTATACGTTTACAGGAAATTCTAATGGTTTACGGTCCAGGTTACTTTAGAATATTTGAAAGTGAAAAAAGAGTCATACTTTCCTTACAGATATTAAACCCAGAGATCGATTCTTAATTTTAAGCAGAGGTGAGTTCAAATACAAGAAAAATTTAGGGCTCTAGAGTGATTTAAAAAAATTAAGATTGAAAAGCACCAGTGAGCGCGGATCTGGCTGCAAGCTCACTGGTGAGGTATCTCCTATCTACATGAGATGTGCCCTTAAGAGGAAACAGTTTTCTCAAGGGAAGCGCATGTTATTAATAAAAGATAGGTGTGACTTAAGCATATCCGTGGCTTGTAACAATCTAATTCAGAAATATACAGCCAGATTCACTTGGACGGTTTAAAACTTAAACCCTATCTAGTTGTAATGGAAGTTAGATCTCATCTAACGGACACTTTTGTTTTGCTTATGAAATTTTTACCATTTGTTTTACATATGCCAATATATACACGCTTATGTAGGAAAATTAAGGATAGAAATCTACTAAGACTAGGAATAGGTAAGAGAATTAATCATTTCTCGAAAGCATTATTTTTAAGGTTCAACGTTTGCGTGACTTATTGTAGCAATTATCAATTAATTTAAACGTTCAGTTTTAAAGTTTGATCATATTAGTGAATTAATAGAATTTTTTTGTAAGTATGGTTAATTTATACTAAAAAAACCTTATACTCTCAGTTTTACATTACAAGGAGATCCTTTTTTATTATTAAGCAACACATCAGTCAAAATAAGAGAACTAAACTTAAAGAAACTCGATCGAATACTTTGAAGATTTTGTTCAATGAAACCGCCAATTTATATAAGGATCACTTGGCGGAGCAAAAACGGTAGCAAGGCGCTTAGAATGCAACCAACAACTTGTTTGTTCAGGACCGAGCTTAAATAATAAATAAGCCAGGGTCTTTTTGTATTGCTGCGCTTTGTTTATTGTAAAAAGGGTGATCTTATGGTGAAAAGAAATTAAGAGAGGTCAATTTAGTAATAATTGTGTAGGTTTTTTACTGTAGCTGAAATGTTCTATGCATATTTTACCTTTGCTAGTTTATTTTAATAAAAAAAAATAAATATAGTCTTAACACCGGTTGGTTTTGTTTTCCGAAATTATCAGTGATGACATGTTTATTAGACTTTCATTATATTATAGTATTATAGTATAAGAAAACTTTTGCTTAAGATTAATTGCGTCTTCTTTGAGCGCAGACAAAGCTAGACAATAATTTTCTGCATAACAACAAAGATATTATTTTTTAAATTTTTTTATTGCATTTTTATATTTTTCCTGAAGCTTATGGTGTTTTGATTAACCATGAAGAAATAGATTAAGCTTTTGTGATCATTATTGGATCATTTTTATACCATGTCATATAGTTACCTCTTCTGCGTTTTACTTGGATGTCTTTTATGTAAATGCACCTTCATTGAAAGTGACGAGCAAATGCAACACACCATTAACTTGCGGAATTACGGACATAAAACTCTGCAGCTACCTTCAAAGGTACCAGATGGATTTTTTTTTGAGATGCCTTGTCTGATATGAGTTGGTAGTATTTAAAATGTGCTCCTATGCAATTTTTTTGATTTGTGTTAAGGCTCCTTGATATTTTGATACAGGGCATTTGATTTTGCATTTCTTCTTCATTTTACTTTTTTTTGGCCTGTTTTACAGCGTTGGCTGTGATTTGATACGGTATGTGAACCTACCTAAAATAACATTCCATATAAAAATACAGTTTGAATTCTAGCCTCTGCAATATGAGATGCTGGTAGCTTTATGAGGATTGTACCAGTCATTATAATTAAACTTATTGGTTTACAATATTTAATTTAAAAACTTTTTTTCCAATAAAGCAGTAAATGTATTCTCCGTTTTATTATTTCGTATAAACGCCAAATATTTTTGTACATCTCAGAAAAATATAATAAAATAAATAACAGATTGATTTCTTTTACCAACATCGTATAACATTTCGTGTATGTACTTAGACGCAACAACTCGTTTAAAATCAATATATTGTGGCACTGATCCCTCTCTTTAAAGTTCATTGGCTGCCAAAGTGTTTTCTTTGACATTTCTAAACAATTCTCAACGTAATCGTTATCACGTGAGTGCTTTTATAACTTCCTGGCTTTTGCGTACGTCACTCCAATATTTTCCCATGCGCATTTATATGGAACCTAGAATTATTTTGAATATATATCCCTTAATAAGAAAAAAAAATTAAATAGTATAAAAATTATGCTCTCTGAGAGTAAAATTAAATTTCTATATCCTTCAAAAATACACTTATTAACAAAATTATCGAATATATTTACTTGTAATATTCCCGTTTGCATTTTCTAACATTTAAATCAATAATATGTCCTTATTAGACTCTGCAGTAAAATTGAAGCGTCATAAATTGTTGTTCTATACAACAAGAGATATAGAGAACTAAAAAGAACCGAAAACGGCAGAGGAGATCCACAAATGAAACAAAAACTAATAATAATAAAACGACACACACCGATAACATAAATGATATATGTCACATCAGAACTAGAAGGGAATATATAAAAGTGTTAAGGAAATTTCTGAAATTCATAAGAGGAAACATTCCTCCTGCATAGAGCACGATACTAAAAATCAGATCACTGAAGAATAAGGTATTAAGCAAGTATGAAGCGAATATACAAGAATAGTTTTCAATATCTATTACGTTTCCAGATAAAAACTCATCCGGCCCGACAATCCTTTGTGATTAAATTTTGTATGCAAGGAAGGTAACAAAATTAACAAATCGCCGGCTTTGAAGTTATTTTGGCAGAATCTATAAAATGCTTCGAGGAAGATAACGTTGACTTAACTGTTAAAATTGTCAACATGGTTTACAACACGGGACAAATCCCGAACGCCTGCCTCCTATCTCACTTTGTAATAATTCCAAGGAAATCAAATTCCACCGCCTAATAAGCCTAACTGGTCACCTAATAAAAATCTTTAATATATTCTATGCACTAGCGACCCGCCCCGGCTTCGCACGGGTGCAATGCTGATACTAAATACACTACAGAAAAACTGTGACTATTTATTTTATTTTTACAACAATTATTACATCGGCCTCCGACGCGCTATTTATAGGCACGCTGCCGCCGCCCCGGTCGGCCAGTACCGCCGCAAGCGCTACTTCCCGCAATTTTAAATCTGTAATATCTTCGAAAATATTCATTTAAATCTTGTGCTGTAAAGGACCATATAGATCTATATTAAATCAACAATGTATTTAAGCTATTTAATTGGATAAGGATTAATGCTGTATTGGTTAAAATCGCTTCAAAATTTGCCATTATTTGTCGTAAAAAGTAAATGACAAAAAAATGTTATTGTGGGATATCCATGAGACATAGACATATATCATCGCGGAGTTTTCTGTAGACCTTTTCAATGTGTACAAATAATTAGTACATTATTTTGATAAATCTCGTAGGGTTCAGCCTGCGTTTGCAATGTAAGCGGAAAAAAATATGATAATTAACGACATCACATTAGAAACCTCAAAAATAACAGTATTTCTCCACTATTTAATGGATGTTATTATACATATAAACCTTCCTCTTGAATCACTCTATCTATTGAAAAAAACCGCATCAAAATCCGGTGCGTAGTTTTAAAGATTTAAGCATACAAAGGGACATAGGGACAGAGAAAGCGACTTTGTTTTATACTATGTAGTGATGAGAATATCCAAATAATTAGGAAAATTAGGCAGTGAAACACAATTTCGTTTTAGAAATGGTGTGGGATCTCAACTCGAGAAAGAATGTCTTGACCAATGTAAGGATATATACTTAGACCATATAATTTATGAAAAGGCATTTGATTCAATCAAATAGGATTCCCTTATTACCTGATATAAGGATAATTCAAAATCTATATTGGAACCAAGACACTAAGATTCAATTAAATGAAAGAAAAGTAACAAAAAAAATCTGAATAAATGAAATGTTTTCACCAGGGACACATTCTATCGCCTATGTTTTTCAATCTATACGTGGTAAATATTTTCTGAGATGTTAGAAAATGTTAAAATAGAAATAAAATTCAACGGTGTAATCACTACATAGTATAAAACAAAGTCGCTTTCTCTGTCCCTATGTCCCTTTGTATGCTTAAATCTTTAAAACTACGCACCGGATTTTGATGCGGTTTTTTTCAATAGATAGAGTGATTCAAGAGGAAGGTTTATATGTATAATAACATCCATAAAATAGTGGAGAAATACTGTTATTTTTGAGGTTTCTAATGTGATGTCGTTAATTATCATATTTTTTTCCGCTTACATTGCAAACGCAGGCTGAACCCTACGAGGTAAATAATGTACTAATTATTTGTACACATTGAAAAGGTCTACAGAAAACTCCGCGATGGTATATGTCTATCTCTCATGGATATCCCACAATAACATTTTTTTGTCATTTACTTTTTACGACAAATAATGGCAAATTTTGAAGCGATTTTAACCAATACAGCATTAATCCTTATCCAATTAAATAGCTTAAATACATTGTTGATTTAATATAGATCTATATGGTCCTTTACAGCACAAGATTTAAATGAATATTTTCGAAGATATTACAGATTTAAAATTGCGGGAAGTAGCGCTTGCGGCGGTACTGGCCGACCGGGGCGGCGGCAGCGTGCCTATAAATAGCGCGTCGGAGGCCGATGTAATAGTTGTTGTAAAAATAAAATAAATAGTCACAGTTTTTCTGTAGTGTATTTAGTATCAGCATTGCACCCGTGCGAAGCCGGGGCGGGTCGCTAGTCTCGTATAAACGCTAAATATTTTTGTACATCTCAGAAAAATATAATAAAATAAATAAGATTGATTTCTTTTACCAACATCGTATAACATTTCGTGTATGTACTTGGGCGCAACAACTGGTTTAAAATCAATATATTGTGGCACTGATCCCTCTCTTTAAAGTTCATTGGCTGCCAAAGTATTTTTTTTTGACATTTCTAAACAATTCTCAACGCAATCGTTATCACGTGAGTGCTTTTATAACTTCCTGGCTTTTGCGTACGTCACTCCAATATTTTCCCATGCGCATTTATATGGAACCTAGAATTATTTTGAATATATATCCTTTAATAAGAAAAAATATATTTTTAAATAATATAAAAATTATGCTCCCTGAGAGTAAAATTAAATTTCTGTATCCTTCAAAAATACACTTATTAACAAAATTATCGAATATATTTACTTGTAATATTCCCGTTTGCATTTTCTAACATTTAAATCAATAATATGCCCTTATTAGACTCTGCAATAAAATTGAAGCGACATAAATTGTAGTTCTATACAACAAGAGATATAGAGAACTAAAAAGAACCGAAAACTGCAGAGGAGATCCACAAATGAAACAAAAACTAATAATAATAAAACGACACACACCGATAACATAAATGATATATGTCACATCAGAACTAGAAGGGAATATATAAAAGTGTTAAGGAAATTTCTGAAATTCATAAGAGAAAACATTCCACCTGCATAGAGCACGATACTAAAAATCAGATCACGGAAGAATAAGGTATTAAGCAAATATGAAGCGAATATACAAGAAAAGTTATCAATATCTATTACGTTTCCAAATAAAAATTCATCCGGCCCGACAATCCTTTGTGATTAAATTTTGTATGCAAGAAAGGTAACAAAATTAACAAATCGCTGGGTTTTGAAGTTATTTTGGCAGAATCTATAAAATGCTTCGAGGAAGATAACGTTGACTTAACTGTTAAAATTGTCAACATGGTTTACAACACGGTACAAATCTCGAACGATTGCCTCCTATCTCACTTTATAATAATTCCAAGGAAATCAAATTGCACCGCCTAATAAGCCTACTAAAAATCTTTAATAGATTCTAAGCATGAGAATATCCAAATAATTAGGAAAATTAGGCAGTGAAACACAATTTCATTTTAGAAATGGTGTGGGAACTCAACTTGAGGAAGAATGTCTTGACCAATGTAAGGATATATACTTAGACCATATAATTTATGAAAAGGCATTTGATTCAATCAAACAGGATTCCCTCACCTAATATAAGGTCAATTCAAAATCTATATTGGAACTAAGATACTAAGATTCAATTAAATTAAAGAAAGGTAACAAAAAAAATCTAAATAAATGAAATGTTTTCACCAAGGACACATTCTATCGCCTATGTTTTTCAATCTATACGTGGAAAATATTTTTCTCTGCGATAGGAATAGTCCAATACGGGTATAACAATTGACAATAAAGACATAGATTATGTAAAGAACTTTAAGTATATAGGAGCAGTGGTAAACCATGTATGATCTCCACTCTATGGAACTAAATGTAGTATCGAGTAAGCCAGACTAATATTCTTGGAATTAAAAATATTAAAAAAAAAATCTTATCTTTGCGACTCATTACGGGATAGTAAAATGGTGATTTTTGAGAAGAATGCTTCGAATTTCTTGAGTGGACTGAGTACAAAATTATGAAGTACTGAGGAAAGCAGAAATAAAAAGACAACTTTATCAACAAACGAAACATTTAAAAGTGTGTTACCTGCGTCACATTTTAAGAGGGAAACAATATAAAATAGTACTTATTCTCCAAGGCAAAATAGCGGGCAAAAGAAACGAGGGGCGTAAACAACTCTCTAGGTAATTTTATTATTTCTCAACAAAGTAAAAAATTTTAAATTTATTATTATATAGCTTAAGAAAGATTGCAAAATATAGCGAAAATTTCTTTTGTGGATAAACAGTTTATAATATAATTTTGTTCATAGTTTAACATATTCACTATATTCAAGGTCGAATGCGAAATGAACTTTCCATAAACTCATTAAATTTGTGCAAATGAATTTTTGCATATAAATTATTAAATTATGTAAACTTTGCTATCTAAAATTTTCCACCGAAATACTAATTAGGGTAGGAAGTAAACTGAATACTAAGAAATTTCTTTTTGTGAGAGAAAATGATTTAATATATTAGATTATATAATCTAGTTTACCATATATATATATATATATATATATATATATATATATATATATATATATATATATATATATAATCTTGGAAAATTAGCTCTCTTATATTTTTGATCATCTTCTCTTAAACCAAGAATAGCTTCATTTACATGCCATTCAGGTATAAATGGAAGCTTGCGGTCGTTGCCCTTATTTTAAATAAATTAGACTTGTTAAACAGAAGAGGCACTTGTCTCTTTTAGGCAAGACGGCTTTTCTTTAAGATATTTTCCGTAGTTTTAATAAATTAAAATTTCCATTATAAATAACAAAATTTCTGAAACAATAATATTTTTACTTTTTCTTGGATAGAAACAAAATCCAAGTGGATTACTCAGTTTAGCAGTTTTTTTTCGATTTTTGTCAAAATTGTTAACATAATTAAGTGATAGTACGCTGTGCAGGGAAATTTATTTCTTTTTTTATTAAAGCTTTAAAGCTCTAGTAAAAATGTCTTTATTTCAGTCCATTGTTGAAGACATATATAAAAATAAATGATTATAGATTGTTGATGAGTTACAGTTATCAAATCTTGAAAAACTTACTTATCAATAGATATTTTCTTTCAAGGAACATAAATCCTGTTAGCCAGTATATCAGGTCAATGGACATATACATATTATGAAGTTTTATTTATTTTGTCGATCATAATGGTTACTAAAGAGAAAGAAAATATGTATGAACAGTGATTTTCTTTCAGAAAGGTATTATATTTAAATTTCAACCAGAGTTTTAAAACCCTACTTTTTATGGGAACAAGAATGAGTTTGCTCAGTTTTGAATGATTATTAAAAAAAAATGAAGGTATAATATGAATGTAAAAAATGTACTTCTTTTTCTCTCTTTCTCGGAAAAATGGGAAAAGAAATTCCTTTCGTTTGATATCATTAGAGCTTCAAAATGCAATTAAATATGTTATATAACACCTTTTATTTCGTCTCTTTGTTTACGAAATATGGGCCGCCCAAGTTGCTTTTAAAATGCCCCCCTCTAATTTTACAACAATTAATTTGAAAAAAAGTGGAGAAATTATTACGATTGAGTTACGCGAACTAATTATGAGAAATTCAAAAATATTATTTAAAATTAAATTGTTTTCGAAATGGGATACCATTTTTTTAAGGTGAAAAAAGAAGCAAACTTCAGAATGAAAGATACTAAGCTATAAACTTGTAAAAATCTTTGTCTGGGCATTTTATAAGCTAGCTTGAAAGTCTCATAGAATCTCATGTACGCGAGTCAAAATAATCAAGGTCAAAAGTCGCAAAAACGGAATTTTAGTAATTATTTTGTTTCTTGTGCTCTAAATAATATTCGTAGTTATTAGAAAGCTTGTGGAGAATAAAATTCCCTATCGTTTTGGTCCTAAGTAATACTTTATATATTAATCGTTCTTCAGATAGAGCGCGAACTTGAGATGCGCTTAGACGTATATAAATAACGGTAGGACAACTGTGGAATCCAGTACATAGAATTTTTTATACAATTAATTATTTATTCAAAATATTTTAATTATAAAGAAACCTTAGCCTATGATATGGGTCTAGAATCGATAGTGAAAATAATTGGTTTGAACTTTAATGAAGTAAAATGAAACCTGTCGGTAAAATTCTACCAGTTGCAGCATTTAGCAAATCCAAAAATATTAACAATTATCAAGTTTCTGTTAATCTATAGAATAACCGTGAGTAAAAAGTTTGAAAATAATTTTAAAGAATATCTACAAGATGAACTAACTCCATATCCATTATATTTATTTGATAATAGTGGCACGAGAAAAACCACGAGAGCTAAAGTATAAGAAGTATGGCACCTGTTGATATTGCACTAGATGAAGATAATGTAAATACGTTATCAATAGTGGATTTATTTGCATTGCATCGTATGGAGCAATGATGATACTTTCTCTCCTATTTTTAATAAATACGTCAAATATTTGCAAACATATTATGGCCCAGGAATTATTGTTGCATTCGATGATTACTCAGACTACTGTAAAAACATTGAAACAGTGGAATAACTTAGGGGAACTGATGCTATTGTAACATCTTACGAAGTTTGTTTTGATAAATTATTGATTGTGAGAATCAGCCAGGCGAAGATTTTATCGAATCGATGGAATAAACATCGCTACAAAACAAATCAAAGATGATACTGGTTCTTTTAATAGAATATTCTCAATCATACCACCAAGAAATTTCCTAAAAAAATGGCAAGGGCGATGTGGAGATACAAATAAATATATCTAGAAGTTTCGATAAATATTTTCGTTCCAAAAGACATATTTTTGCATATCTACAGTGAATCTGGGCTTCTTGGAAAAGGAAAACTATCAATTATTAAAATTTTCAAGAAACCTTCCAATTTGGATCAACCAACTTAAGTATTTCAGCAAGAAAACTGTCTTTCAGAAACATTGTCTTTTTATCAATGCATAGTGTTTCAAAATCGGAATACAGAATTGACAATTTTCAATGTACACAATTTACCAAATAAAGAAGACTCAACAAATCGGTGCAGTTATCATCTCTCCCACTTACAAGTCCAACAGCTCGACAGTATATCAATCGTGTCTACTACCAGATTCAAATTTAATTAGGGAATAAAACCTATAAATAAACACCAGAAGAACAGCTTGATACGATGTTTTGCAATTGGAAAAAAGGCTGTGGTTCGAGTTGTGGATGTTGAAAAGTAGGGTTGCAATGCTTCTTAGTTTGTAGTCAGTGTAATGGATAAACAGCAATGTCGATTAGTGTAGTTCGCCTAGAAATTGTATGTGTTAGCAACTGTCTGATCCGTCAGAACTGTTCGGTCCCAATATAACTTGAACTGGTTGTTTCCCAGGGTAGGCTCCGGATTGTATTTGTAATAAGGCACTTTTGCTACCTGCAATAGGTTTAGCTTATCTCCTAACTCTTGGTGGAGTGTTTTAGCGGCTGAGTCGTGTCTTTCCTTATACTCGGTTGCGGCAAACGCTTGGCATCCTCCAGGTATGTGTTGGATTCTCTCTGATGTTCGACAGCCATATCTACATTGGTCATTTTCTATTGAGGTATCTCTGATGGTGATAGTTCTTCGTCGGAATAACCTGGTTTTGGATAGCTAACAAGAAGCCCTCCGTTTCTGGAAACATCTATCCTGAAATCAACCAGTAGTTCGATTGTCCTGATTGACCTCATTTGGATGCCGTCCCGTCCATAAAGTGGCCTCTGTAGCTAGGTTTGTAACTTCTCTTGTTCTGTTTGGTGGTGAGAAGCAATATCCTGTCCCTCAGATGTAGCGGCGTTGAATCGTCTGCCTCGCATATTGCTCAATGTATTGGGAAGAGTCCGCTAACCTGTGGAAATATGTAGAAATATTATTAATATAAATTAACTAAATATTATTGAATGGTTCGTATTTATAAATAATATCTATAAATATTCATTAGTAAATAAGATTTTTTCATAATTATAATATTTTCATTAAATGATTGTATGTATTGGATTCCACAGCTGACCTAGCGTTGTCATAATTTAGGCTCCCATTCTTTGCTCTTTATTTCAAGAACTGTTTATTGTACAAAATATTGTTTAGAACCAGATTTGTAGATAATTTAATGCTCCACATTTTTTCTCATGGCATTAAATGTAATTGTGAGCAAACGAAATAAGATATTTACATAAAACCGTTTTTGGGACCTTTGATCTTGAATATTTTGACTCGCATATACGAGATTCTAGACTTGTGAGCTAAATTATAAAGTATCAAAGCAAAGATTTTTACTAGTTTATAGCATATTATCTTTTATTCCGAGGATGAATCCCTGCTTGATTGAATAAATAATATTTTGTGTGTAGTCGTTTCTTCCATTCATGTAATATAAACCTTAAAAGTTGTTTAAAAATCGCTCCATATTTTAGAAGTATGAGTTTTAGTGAATGCACTAGGCAAACCACTGAGTAACGCAAAAAATAATTTTGTTCCTTTTTTAACCGACTTCTAAAAGAAGGAGGTTCTCAATTCGTCGCGTATATATATATTTTTTTTTTATGTATGTACACCGATTTCTCCGGAACGGCTGCACCGATTTGAATGAAATTTTTTACATTATGTAAAGGAAGTTGCTGCGGTGGTCCCATATTTTTTTAGATGAAATTGGTGCAGTAAAATCCAAGATGGCCCTTACAATATGGCGGCCAAAAAAATAAATTTTGTCCAATTTTCTCCAAAATTGGTATGGAGGAATTTTCGGGGTTGTACCCAACGAATCTGAAATTATTTTTAAAGAATTCAAAATGGCGGATCCAATATGGCGGACAAAAAATTTAATTTTTTCCGATTTTCTCCAAAATTGGTATGGGGGAGTTTTCGAGGTCGCACATGACGAATCTAAAATTATTTTTAAAAAATTCAATATGGCGGATCCAATATGGCGGACGAAAATATCAACTTTGTTTGATTTTCTCCAAAATTTTTATAGGGGAGTTTTCGGGGTCTCACATAACGAATCTGAAATTATTTTAAAAAAATTCAATATGGTGAATCCAATATGGCGGACAAAAATATTTAATTTTGTCCGATTTTCTCCAAAATTGGTATGGGGGAGTTTTCGAGGTCGCATATGACGAATCTGAAATTATTTTTAAAGAATTCAAAATGGCGGACAAAAAATTTAATTTTTTCCGATTTTCTCCAAAATTGGTATGGAGGAGTTTTCGAGGTTGCACATAACGAATACAAAATATTTTTAAAAAATTCAATATGGCGGATCCAATACAGCGGACAAAAGAATTAATTTTTTCCCATTTTCTCCAAAATTGATACGGGGGAGTTTTCGGGGTCGCACATGACGAATTCAAAATATTTTTTAAAAAAATCATTATAGAGTATCCAATATGGTGGATAAAAAATTAATTTTGTCCGATTTTTTTCAAAATTGATTTGGTGGAGTTTTTATGATAGCACATTACGAATCTGATATAGAGGGTTCTTGAGGGTGTAAATTATGAATTAAATAGAATTTTTTCAGGATTCAATATTTCTAATGAAAATATAGCTTACTAAAAAATTTTTGATTTTGTTCAAATGTGGGACTAAATAGTTTTTGAGGATGTAAATAGCGAATATAAAATTATTTTAAGAAAATCTAATATACCAGAGGCAATATGACGATCTAGAAATTTTAAATTTCTGGATTTCATCTAAAATTGGTACTAGGGGGCTTTGAAGGATTTAGATTTAGATTAAATTAAGACATTAAACTTATTTTTTTGAAATTCAATATGGCGGATCCAATATGGTAGGTTGAAAATTTTACCTTATTCGCATTTTTTCAGATTTGGTATTAGGCGGTTGGGGGCGGTGCATAACGCATATGAAGTTAATTTTTTACAACTATTAGGTTGATAAGATACAATATGAAGGAATAAAAATTTTACAATTTCCAGTTTTATCTAAAATTGATATTGCTGAGTTCTTGTGGCGTATACAAGCTCAATATGCAATATAAATTATATCGGGCTAAGAAACTTAACGTCTCAAATTCTTTAAATATCGATATTGGAAGGTTTTTGGCCCTATATCACCAATCTAAAATTAATTTGAAATTTAAGATGGTGAATTTACTATGACAGACTAAATATTTGTTTAACACAATTTCATTGGTATTTGGAGAACTCTAAGTCAAAGAATTTTTAGTGGTTCATTTTAGGGTGATTTACAATTCTGGATAAAATGGGTACTTTTTTGTCACCTTGGAGTCATTGGTAGGTACACTTATATCGATTGGTACTTAGTTCAAATAATTTATGAATATCATAATGAATTCAAAACTAAAAATCGAAAAATAAAATTTTTATAAAAAAATGGAACCGACTTCTAAAAGTGCGCTAAAAAGTGAAAAATAACTAGAAATTTTTATATGAAATTGAAATTTTTGAAGTCGGCGCCAAATTATTTCTAAATGAAATAAATAACTACTAATATATACAAATTATGGTAAGAAAGCAACTGTAAATAAAGTATTTTTAATTTGTTTATGCAAATCATATTTTATCAGGTATTAGTTTGGCGCCGACTTCAAAAATTTCAATTTCATATAAAAATTTCTAGTTATTTTTCACTTTTTAGTGCACTTTTAGAAGTCGGTTCCAATTTTTTATAAAAATTTTATTAAGGGATGTAGATCATGTGGAGTCCTTGATATGGAAATGCAGGGTCTCAACACGCTTATTTTTTTTTACTTCCATAAGGTACTTAAATCAGTCTAAGCTGTCTAAATTAGTTTTTCTTTTGATTTGGTCTTACTTCTGGTTATTCTTTCATTGCCATTTATTTGATTGTGCACTAATTATTGTTTTATTATTTTTTGGCTCAGTTTTTTTTCAGTACTTTGTGTATCACTTGCCAGTTTAAAATTTACTACAAACTTCATTGCGGTAATTCTGATTTTATATCTTGTAAGAAATTCTCGTGTAATTTAAAAATATGTACGCATGGTATATTTCATATTAAATAAAAAGCATATTTTGTATTTGACAAAAGTTAGAAACATTTTAATATTCGACATAAAACTTCAAAACAAAAGAAATAAAATTTTCGTCTATGGTGAGAAAGATATTGCGCTTATGTATGTTCTAAAAATAGCTCCACAGCTTCGTGAGAAGCTGCTAAAACTGGAATTTTATCCTCTATCCTTATAATTGCGAAGAGCCGTCGCGTCAGACCGGCTCCTTTAAAAGCACCCCGTTTTTCTATGCTTTTTAATTATACGGTGTGAAAATATGTTAGGGATGTGAGGAGGTCTAACCACAAAATCCAACCAGAGAGATGAGGGCAAGATTATGTATACAAAGGGACGATCATTTAATGTTGGGGACGACTAACTCGATTTAGTTAGAAAATTAAATACGACATATTTTTGAATAGACAGTGGAAAGGATAATAGAGAGAGATACAATAACAGTAATACAAAGAATGGTTAGACGTTGTATACTGATTCGACTGATCCAATGAAAGCATCTTACAGTTCATTTCGTCAGCTGCTTCCAAAGTATTTAACTTTATTTTAAAAATAATTCTGTTAACGCGGTTATCGTCAACTTTGGTAAAAACGAAAGAATTGGTTATATTCCCGAAATGAGAATTCCTGTAACTTTCCAAAAAATTATTGTTAACTGTTATGTCTGTCAAAGGAATATTGCTGAGAAAATAATCATCATAATCCGAAGGGGAACCCACATTCAAGAGCAAAGATCTAGGTGATGTACAAAGTTTCTTCAGTGTACGCTAAAAAGTTTCTGGATCTAACTTATACTTATGTTGAAGGTACACCTTTTTTTCATTTCGAACAGTCGTTGTAATATAATTGCGAAGATCATTGTACTCACTCCACGCAGCATCTGTCTTTGTTTTTAAACTTAAATAGATGTTTTTTACGCAATTTGTTCATAAATTTAAAGTTTTTTAATAAAGAACGAACGCTTTCACGGCTTTGATCAAATTGAAAACCATGGTTCTTGGGTTTAAACCGTGTCAAATTGGAATTATTTATCGATGTTTCGCCTACGATTGCACGAGACATCTTCAGGGATCTTTAGTCCACGCGACTAGAACACATTCAGTGTCCGTCGGATAATAATTCCAATTTGAGACGGTCCAAACCCAAGAACTATGATTTTTAAGGTTTTTTGTCAACCAAGGAGTAGGTGCTTTGGTAAAGAGCGATTTTTTGACGATACCATGTTATCTACCATCTGCATATCGTAAATAACATTCAAAATTAACAGCATGGAAGCTATTAAAGAAGCCATTATAATTGAAGTGTATATACCAAGCTGTGATCTGAAATATTGTCCATCGACATGGGTGTTCAAAGACAGATTTTAAGAAGTAACTATAACATCTATGAGAGTTTGTGTATTTTGCCACATACGTGTAGGAAAAAGAACTAATTGATTAAAAGAATATTAATGAAAGAACCTGTTCAATGCTCTATATTTATCTGAATTTAAATTATGCAAATTTACATTTAAATCCTCGCCAAATACATAAAGGTAAAAATGATATCAAATTTCTAATTATCTATGCAAGTATTTATATTCAAATTTGGCGACCTGTATAACGACCCAAAACACAGTCTAGTTCCATTAATTTTAACAGCAATCCAAATTTGTTTAGGTAAACGTATCGTTGACGGTACAGGTAAAATTTTAAACTTCAAATATTATTTTGTATAAAAAGCTACACCGCTGCCATTATGATTTCTATCCCTTCTAATTAAAACACAGCCAGGAATACCTAAACCGTCATTGACAATACTGGATTTAACCAGGTTTCGGACAGCCCAAGGATGTCGTATACCTCAGAGTCGACAAATTCTGACAATTCCTTAAAGTGATGCGACGATTTAAAAATCAACAGCGATAATAATGCAATCAATGTTCATTTCTAATCAATAACAAGTTTAATTCAGAGTAGCAGTAATAATTATTACTCAGGAGTTATCATTAGAACAAATAATAATGACCGTCTCCTAATTGCGATGTAGATTCTAAAAATAATTTTCTTTCTGTTATATTAAAAAGTAGATTGATTTAAAATAGTTATTTTTAGACGCCACGTTTATTTTTCTTTTTGTTATTTTCTCCAGGGAATACTGTAGCGTATTACGAGGCGCTCTACAGTGAAAAAGTTTTCATTACTTAGAGGTGTGGAAAATAAATAATAGAGTTATTTTTAGCCTTTTTAGTTTTCTTTACTGGACTAGACACTAATAATCAAAGAAATAAAAATTAGGTAATGATTACAAATGTCGGTAGAAATTCTAATTTTTTATTAAACTTAAAAATAAATGTATTTTTCATTTTAATCTGTGAGTTCGAAATCATTCGTTGTTTGTTTTCCCGAAATTTGAAGCTTTTATATTAGCATAAATATTTTAATATAATAATTAAGTCAGTTTTTCATTATTATATTATATATTAATAGGGAAAAAATTAAATGATTGTGTGGTAAAAATACTATCAGGATACCGATGGTAAAAACAATCCGTAGTGATACTTTGTTACGTTTTGCACTGTCTATTATGATTCATTAATTTATCAAAAATTAAAACCAAAAGATTGTGTTTTTTTTGTTTTTTGCTTATAAAATCAAAACTAATGTAGCAATTTCAATAATGTTATAGAAGAATTGTAGAGGATAAAAATACCAGTAAAATGAGCCCTACATTGACCTAACCGGATCCTGAGTAACGGAGAAAAGAGAAAAAAACGGAAAATTTAGCCTTTTTTCAAAAAATTCATATCTCCATTATTTTTCCGGATTTTGCGCTGGTACTTCATGCGTGCCAAAACCAGACGCTATCGGTTCATTAGTTTTTGCACAATTATCATTTCAAAGTTTTAGATTACTATCTTTCAGCGCGCCTAGAAGTATCATGGATAGTCTGATTTATTTTGTAAAAATATTTTGAAAGTGGAAGAATCATTCTACTAGCCTCTATTTTCATTTGCATTAAAAAGTCTGTGAAATACGTGAAAAATGCTAACAAACATCACTGAGAACCACCGAGCTCGTGAAAGTAGAAGAGTAGCGGGGCAGCGTAGTCGTACTTATATAATACATGCGACTCTCCTCGGCAGCAGCGCTGTCTGCACTACTCTTCTACTTTGACGCGCTCGGCCGTTTTTGTAGCTTTTTTTTTATGTATTTCAGAGACTTTTTGTTGGAAAATGTAAATATAAGCTTGCAGAATGATGTTTCTACTTTCAAAATCATTTTACGAAATTAAAATTGGACCATCCATGATGCATCTAGGCCCGCTAAAACATAGTGCACTAATGAACCGACGGCCTTTGATTTTGGCACGCATAAGGCAGATATAAATTACTATTATTTCGCGAAGGACCAGCACTACAACTTGAAAAATGACAGAGATATGAATTTTTGAAAAAACACTGAACGTTTTGGTCGATCTGGTTTCCTCCGTTTCTAATGATTCAATTGAACCGATCTAGGGCTCATTTTTTTGGTATTTTTATTCCCTACAATTCGTCTTATCACACTACAGATATTGCTTTATTATTTTTGATTTTACAGGCAAAAAACGAAAACAGAATGCATTTTTTTTCGCTTAATTTGAATTCTGATATGAATGGCGTATAGTTACATTTATTATTCCATATCGTTTTATACATATATATTGATTGCAGATATATTAAACTTTCAAACAATATTTATATTAAAGTGTTCAATTGTACTTTTCAAATAATTTGTCTGTGTTTGCTTTGGATCCTTAACTTCGAAATGCTAGGCTAAGTGAATCTCCAGGGATTTCTGAACATCTGGTGAATTTTTGTTTTAGATTGGTGGATTAGTAAACCAGTGGCGCCTTGGGTAATTTATATGTACTAATCCCTTAATTTCTTTTAAACACTGGAGATACCCCATTCCTTATTAAGCTACCGAGCATCCTCCTTGCGTTCTTCGCGACCTATGGGAGCAATTAGCCTCAGGTAGCACCGTGGATGTTAATGTGCAATTTCGTGTGAAACCATATGCTGGAAAAAGGTATATATAACTGTTGTACACCTTTTGGGATATCAATCGAATCTTTGTACATAATTTCCAATCTCTTGATACCTTACTGAATCCTTCTATAGCTTGGCCTCTTTTATATACTTCTATGACGGTTGCTCGGCTCTCCAAGCCGAGCAGCCGTCGAAGAAGAATCACTTGAAAATACCAGATTAGGTATTGGCGAAACGTGGTGAAGATTTTTCAAGTGATGCTTCCTTGACGGATGCTTGACTTGGAATTCCAAGACAAACTGACAAACGGATTGAAAACCAGAAAAACGCCAGTGCACATTCCACCTTTCGTGAAAATCTATGTTACAATATATATATATATATATATATATATATATATATATATTTACGCATTTTCTTTAAATACTATAATAAAATACGTCATAAAAATAAAACAACTTGCATTCAGGTAACTAACAAGGAGGTTTATCTTACACACAGATCCTATTCTATTGCCATTGTTAAAATATATTAGCTTTCAAGGAACAACAGCTCTAATTTCTTGCTCTATGATATAATTTGAACAAATTTCCTAGAGTTCCGTTACCTACTAGTATTTCAAGAGGGAACTGTTGTTGGTAAAATTTAGGATAATCGGGATCACTTTCAATTTTATGTAATAAATTGAATATATATATATATATATATATATATATATATATATATATATATATATCTTAAATATCCATTCTGTAATGCATAAGCAGAATGGGACAGCTGTGGACTAGACGCCGGACTATAAACCATCTACTGTCAAAACATCTTGCCGATACATTTCGGAATGAATATTTTAAACAGGAAGTTATTTTTAGCGAATGACCATTAGGTGGTCGAGGAAAAATAATGTGTTTTGCAAAAAATATTTCCATTTATCCTGTCTGGAATCACAACAGGGCAAATAAAGTAGCGATCAATAATACCTAAACTAACATTTATTTTAAAATTATCCTGATGGTGTGAAACTTTAAGGGCATGTGGATTCCCATCCACATAAACATGTTTATTGTGCAACTTGGTAATTCCAGCTCGTGTAAAGCAGTCCTCGTCAATAAACAAAAATTTTCTACCTAAATTTGGATCACGAATTCTTTTGTTTCGGATAAAGTCACAAGAAGCGTATGGGGGGATTAATTGTTAAACATTCCTGAATCTTTTAGACGTGATATGGATGTAACAACTCTTCTCTTAAAAAATCATTTACAATAGTTTTTAGGCATATCCAACTCTTAATCAGATCTTTCCTAAATTTCCTGTTCTTTTTCGACTTTTCAACTTGTTCGAATAGAATCCCTACCTTCAAATTTTTTTCAAAGCTACCCGATCCTTGAAGATGATAAATGTTTGAAGGTTTTGTATTCAGCGATAAGGAAATCTCTCCATGTAAACTCTAACACTTCGACGCCCATTTCCTTCACAAAACTCACACACCAGGAGTATGTTAACCTCCTCGAAATCTGTGTAGATTTCCATGTTTAATAGTGAAATAGGCTTAGAAATTTAGAATATCGATCATACTTTAGTCGACTTTTTAGACAGTGATGATATTTGTCAATAGTGTAATTATTAAAAGCCATAGAAACAAAGTCATTAGAAAAATTATTGTTACAGGTATTGTTTAATATTATAGTTAATTGCTGTATGCATATAATTGAAAATATTTTTTTCTTGGCGAAACCGCTCACCCAATGAAAAAAATTTCCAAAACCATATAATTATCGGATATAAGTTTCTCATAACGTTGGTGACAAAAAAATAAGAAGCAATGTTTACAAATGATGTTACTTTTATAACACTTACACTATTTTATAGCTGGTCGCTATACTACTAGAAAACGTCATATAATGTTAGACTATACACCAAAAATAATTAAATTCAGTTACTACGTTTTTAAGAAATTTTGAGAAAAATTAATATATTTCTTAAAATCTTGACGTCAAGAGTCGGTCGCGAAATGTTGTACACGTATTTTCCGGACACACTGTATAACTAGACTGAGATATTTTGAAACGGTTTTATTATAGAAGGGTCTCCAAAAACGATTTTGTAAAAACAGCTTATAGTGGATTTATGCTAGAAGGCTAAAAACTGAAGAAAAAATTTGTTGGTTAGTAAATTTTATATTATAGAGGATCTCGAAAATATATACATAGATGGTTTACGCAAGAGAAAATAAATTAACCATTTTTTTTTATAATGTAATCAATTTAATAATAGTAGATTACATAATTTGCACCAATATCTACTTTAACACTGGATGGGATTTCCAAAATACCTGGTAAGTTTTATCATTTTTGACCCGATTTAGCTTACAATCCACATTCGATATGTATTTAGATAATCTGTTTAACAAAGGTAGGTTTGTAGTAAAAAGATTAAATTAAACAAAACGAGATTGCTCGTTAGCCAACTTTACATCGTTTTCCTAATTCTTTTTTAAACCTGGTCTTTTTTACCTTACTGAATAATCGGATTAGAGAAAACATTTTGCCTCCCAATTTGCCTCATATGGAGAGAAACCTCAAATTGATAAAGGGGAAGAAAATCGATATTTTAATTAAAAACAAGTGCTACAAAACTTCATTGCAACAGATAAAAAAGTTATGGGGTTTTAAGCTAGTAACATAGAGACGAAGATACCGACAGACGGACGGATAGCTCCCTAAAATAAATTTTTTTCTTAAGGCGTAATATTTTTGGTACATGTTTTGGCAACAATCTTCTTGATAGAAAAAATAGTTCCTTAACTGCCGAAAAGTCAAACTTAAATGAATATGTCAGTCATTGACCACCTTGCCGTTAATTTGATGTCTCACCTATCTCACTCTGTTTACCTACTTACTTTCAATTGATACATGATCACCTATTATAAAAAAAACATATTCTTTGCCTATAAGTCTATTTTTCAATAAAATTTCACCATTTGAAAACCCTTTTCCCAATTTTAATTTAATTTTGATTTTATCCTTTTTTCCTTTCTATAAAAACTGGGCCAAGATAAAAATACCCAATGTTTAATACACTTCATTAGTCTCTTTCTATCTTTAGACTGTTAGTTTTTGATGGTGTGTCAATAAAATAACATCAATTTTCCCATTTCTAAAATATCGTTTAGAGTATGCCACGTTCTTTTTCTACCAAGGATGATTTAATGTAGGCAAGAGAGGCCTGGGCACAGCTACCGCCTACGCTTTTGCCGCTGCTGCGGGACGACGCGTCGCAGTGGTGAATGCAGCGTTTTTGGGAACAACCTACGAGAATAGCGACACCCACACAACTAATTCTAATTTACAGTATAAGCATTTCTAGTACATTCCTTTGCAAGGTATAATAAACTCTGCTGGCTCTATAGTTATTTCTCTGAGGACGGAATTTAGTGTATCTGCCCTAACATTATTATTAAACATATCAATATTAGTGTAGTATTTTGTGGGAATAAAATAGGGAACTTTATCTCAGAATCCGTTTAATTATTAACAAAAGAACAACAGAAGAAAAAACTAATGCAAATTCTTTCGCTTACTTTGAAGAATAATATTTTTTACATTACACTATAAAAAATAGTTGTATAATTTTTAGTAACTTTTAATTGTGTACCAAGTTACCGGTTTTTTCTTTCACGCCGTTGATAGAAAAAGATGGATAGAGTTTATTTCTTGCAATTCCAACTTTGGTTCTCTGTTCCTACACGTTTCGACTACCTGATGTTTTAGTCAATGTATTTGCTGCAAAAATTTTACCTTATTAAACTAATTATACGGCCGTAAAAATTTCCTTACATCCTATTTAAATTTTGAATTTAAATCTACATTATACGATGCCCAATCTAATTTTGGTTTTGAACCTCACCGAGGTAATTAGTTACTATGTCAGTGGCATGTTGTCGATTGATATTGTATATTAATATGAATATTTCCTATCCAACAGATATATAGATAGATATTTTATTGATTATATTGCACATAATTAATTGTAATATAGTAGCAAGTCAAAATAAAAAATTAAAAAATAAATATGTATAAATAAAACAGATATGTACAAAATGTACAATGCAAAAAAATTACACAGGTCTACAAGATTCTGTTGTTGGGTAGCTGGGGGTCCTTTCTGAAGTCAGGATTTTGTGGCATTTGGGGTTATGTACTCGAAAAATGGGTTTTCGGCTACTTTTGTGGTGTAAAGTTATGTACAACAGGATGCAGAAAACTTTTCTGGTCTTTTTTCTCTAATTTTTTGAGGCACACATTTTTCTACTGTATATATTTCTCTCGAAATTTTGTATTCGGGCTGTTTTTGGGGCGGCTGAGTATGAACAGGAAGTCAGAAATTTCAAATTTTCATTTCCAAGATGGCAGATTCAAAATGGTGCATCACAATTTACAGAAAATGATATTAGCATTTAAAAAAGTTCACTTGGGGGATTTCAGAATCGCTGTCTACGAATATTATGTCAGAAACGAGAACTTTTTATTATCAAGATAATGGATTCAAAATGGCGGAATGAAATTAAAAAAAAATGATATTGTCACATAGGGAAAAACATAAAAACATAATATTTCATAAATTGGCATTTCCAAATTTTACTAATTTTTTATTTTAAATTAAAACAATAACAATCGCGATACCTTTAACAATTTTGTAACCTTC